>JAFISE010000211.1:35859-47041 GCA_022560025.1 Stagonosporopsis chrysanthemi
GCAGGGGGGGGGGCGGGGGGGGGGCGGGGGGGGGGGGAGGGGGGGGGGGGGGAGGGAAGGGAGGGGGGGGGGGGGGGGGGGGGGGGGGGGGGGGGGGGGGGGGGGGGGGGTAGCGGGAAGGAAAAGCAAGGGAGCTGCGTTTCTATATGTAGTCAGACTGTAGACTGTACGCTGGGGAATGTAAGAATAGATGGGTGGGTGGAGATGATACGATGCGCGGTTTTAATTTATCCTCTATTTTTTTGACTTGCTTCAAATTGACTTGACATTGTGGATTTTGCAGAATCTAACTTGGTGTGACTTGACTTGATCTGACCTGAACTGATGTGACTGAACGTGACCTTGCCGCGACTCGACTTGGCTTAATTGTACGTTGCTTTATTTTGCTTAATTCAACTCAGCTCAAGTCAAGTCAAGTCAACTCTACCGTACGTCACCTACGTCACCCCGGTCTAGTCCAGTCTAGTCCAGTCTATCCACTCCACTCCACTCCACAATTAGTACACTGAATCCAATCCAACTCAAGCCAACCCAAGCGAACCAATCTAACCCACATCTTTCCAACGAAAAAGCCATAGTCATCCTACACCACAATTCACTCCGACTCCGACTCCCACTCTACCCTCTTCCACGCCCCTCCACCGCCAACCCGGCTCCCTCCCCCTCCCCTTAACAGTCCAATCCAGTCCAGTCCAGTCCGGGCTACCGCTTCATCTTGCACCCATGCTTTATCCTGCACCCAACAGCAGGACTGAGAACAGAACAGAACAGAACAGCACAGAACAAAACAGAACAGGATTGGGTTTTCTCGAGCCGGCGTGGAGGTCTAAGCGGGTGAGCGCAGTGAGAGATGAGATATGCACGGAGAGAAAGAGGGGGAGGGGGGTGTTGCAATGTGGTATCTTGGTATCTTGGTATTGTGGTCGCGCGGTGAGGGGGTCGGGATCGGGCGCGGCTATGGTTACGGCTATGGATATGTGAGGATATGTAATGGTTACGGAGGCCGTGTCGTGAAGGGTGCGGTGAATGTGATGGATGTGGAATGGCGAGTATGCAAGAGAAAGTACAACCAACGCCGTGGCTGACAATGCTTCGCTCTCGTTCGCGCTCGCTATTTCTGGTCGAGCATGTGTTTGAACTTTTCAATCTGGGCGGGCTGTTAGCGGTCGTCTCACCACTCCAGTCCAGTTGCCGTGCAGGCTAGACGTATAAGAGAAAAAACGTACCTTTGTGCTCAAATACTTCTCCACTTCCTCGCTCTTGATGCCCGCCTTGCCGCCCGTCTTCCACGCCAGCGGCACCATGGCCACGCGCTCTCGGACCACGACCTCGCGGTTCGGGCCCTCGACCGCACGCACCTTGTCTGGGTTGTTCGTCAGCAGACGGATCCCCCTCTCGCCGTCGAGACCCAAGTCCATCAGCATGGCGGTGGCGAGCCCGTAGCTGCGCGCGTCGGCGGGGTGGCGCAGCATGACGTTCGCCTCGTACGTGTCGTTGCCCAGGTCCTGCAGGTTGTAGGCCTTGAGCTTCTCGCCCAGCCCGATGCCGCGGCCTTCCTGCCGCAGGTAGATGATGGCGCCGCCCGCGGGCGAGAAGGCCGGGTCGGCCATCAGGCGCGCGCCCTCGTCCAGCTGCTCGCCGCAGTCGCAGCGCGCGGACCACACCGTCTCGCCTGTATAGCACTCGGAGTGGATGCGCACGAGGGGCAGGTCCGCGGTGGGCGTGAGGACGTCGCCGTTTTCCGACGACGCGGACGAGGGCGAGGCCAGGCTGCTGTCGGGCGAGGCGGCTGGGGCGGCGGTGGGCGTGCGTTTGGAGGGGACACCTTCGGCGCGCTTGATGGCGTCGATGCGCGAGCTCATGCGGCCGGGGTATAGCCGCCCGACGTATGCGCCCCGTGTCATGCGGTCGAGTTCTGTCTCGCCCGGGCGCTCAGCGTCAAGTGAGCGCGAGCGGATCTGGCTGCCGAAGACAATGGCCAGGTGCTCCTTGGTGTCGACGTTATTGCGGTACACGTGCAGCCACATCTCGTGGCCCGTCGTCGTCGGTATGCGGGCGCGCACCTCGCACTCGACGACGGGCAGCTTCTCGAGCAGCTCGGGGCGCGGCGAGTCGGCCGTCCTGGACGTGTCGACGGGCACGGAGCGCGGCGGCCGGCGCGGCTGGGAGGGTGTCGTGAAGCCGGGCGTTGCTGGCGGCGTGAAGGCGGGCGAGATGATCGAGGGCGGCGGATCCGACCCACGATGCTGCGACTCTCGCGGCCCGGTGTTGTGTGTCGTGTCCTCCCCGAGGGCGCTCTCGCTCCCGCGCCCTGAGGCGCCAAAGTCAAAGCCATCCCGCCCCGGACTCTGCGGCTGCGGCGTGTATAGCGGAGGGAGCCTGGGCGACGAGTGTGACGGGAGGTCGGGCATGCTGTGGAGATATATGTGTATAGTTAATTGGGGGCTACGCTATGCGGGACGGGGGCAGGCAGGCTTAGAAACGTTTGTATGCGCATCGGCAGTGAGGTCTGATGTCGTGATGAGGGCCGAGGGAGTTTCAGTGGGGGCCGCCGACTCATGTCATAATTCCCGAAGCCGAAGCCGCTTCAGGGTTCATCTGGAAGCGTGCGGAAGAGCGCCGACGCCTGGCCGCCGCGGCGGAAGTGTACCTTGGTCAGCATTTCCGTCAGCATCGGAGGTGGTGATGGAGGAGATTCAATTTGTCTGGCGGTTGTGATATGCACTGCAGATGCTCCTTCCGAGTCTGTGCTACCCACGTCATCTCACAGCCGCGCTGGAGCCTCAATCCACTCGGCGCTCGCGACCCCAGACCTCATCCGCGTTCTTCTTGCCCTTGGTCTCTGGCACGTACCACGAGAGGAACACGAAGAAGAAGACCGAGAGCGCTGCAAAGATGAGGTAGACCTTGCCACCCAGCTGCGCGCTCAGCAGCGGGAAGAATTGCGCAACGATGAACGTCGCAATCCAGTTGGCGCCTAGCGCAATGCTCTGCGTCGCATCGACCGCCTCAGGCCCGACAAGCTCGCTGGCGAGAATGAAGGGGACGGGCCCCAGGCCAAGCGCAAAGCTCGAGACGAAGAACAAGACCGCCAGGGCCGATAGCACAGGCACCGACCTCATGATGCCAATGGCGAGAAGCAGCGCGCTGGTGCCCATGCCCGCGATGGAGCCAAGAAGGCATGGCTTGCGACCAAACTTGTCTGGGAGCGGTGCACCTCCGGCTGTGATGACAATGTTGATCGCAGACACGGCGAGGTTGAGCAGCGCCGAGTTGGACTCGAGCAGCCCTGCCAGCAGCGACACGCCGTACATGACGATGCTGTTGATGCCGCTGAACTGCTGCGCCAGCATGACCATGATGACAGCAATAGCTGCCTTTTGGTAGTCTGGGTGACGGAAGACCTGCACGATGCTCAATGAGCCCTCCGTGTCAGACGACTTGGCCACCGGCTGCGAGCCACCTTCGTTGTGCAGAAGAGTCTGCTCCTCCTCTGTAGTCATATCAGCAATGATCAATCGATACCATGTAGACGTCCAAACATACCGCTCGCACCAGACCCTTCAACTCCCCACTCACTCATCTCGCTGTCGATGTCGGCGTTGGCACCCCTGATCTTGCGGAGCGTCCTCTTCGCCTGAATGAGGTTGCCCTTCTCAGCCAGGTACTTTGGGCTCTCCGAGGAGAACAACAGGCCCAGCCCCTGTGCCAGACCAATGAAACCACCAACAGCCAGAATAACCCTCCAGTATGAATCGTGGCTGAGGAAGTAGCCCAGCAGCTGCGTCACCAAGATGCCTACATTGCACATGATCTGCGTGAAGGCGCCAAAGAAGCCCTTGTTCGCTGGCGGTGCAATCTCCGAGATGTACAGCGGCACAATGACCACAGCTGCTCCTGCGCCCACACCTGACACCAGCCGACCGAACGCCATGACGGCGATGCTGGGCGACAGGGCCTCGAAGACAGGGCCGACCGTGAAGAACAGCGTCGTGATCTGCATGGCCCGAAGGCGTCCGTACTTTCCGGCCAGAGGCGCTGCTGACAGCGCGCCCACCAGTCCGCCGAGGGTGTACATGGAACCCACGACGCCCCACTGCGTGGGCGTCATCTCGATGCATTGCGGCAGGTTCGGGGTCGCCGTGGCGGCGAGGTCGGTCGAGGTGATGGACTTCTTCTTGCAGCGGATGACATCTTCGGGGGCGTTGAGCTCAGACTGGCCATGTTAGCAGTGTTGTGTTGAGATGAGGGTGCACCATACCAGATGGAAGCCAAACAGCAGCGGGCCCAGAGTCGCAGTGAACAGGATATACACAAAGTACCCGGTGAGGTCGCCGAACCACGATCGGGGGTCCATGGCGGGTGCTGCAGTCCTATGGTGGGCTAGTCGTGGTTGATGCAGCTATGGTGGCAGCCTTATAGTCGTCAGCTTCATATACCAGGGTACGCCATCGCGACAGCCTGCGCAGGGCGGGTTCATATACTTGCTTGGCGCCCACGGATAATACCCCTTCGTCGAAATGAAGCGCTTGGATCGACTGGAGCTGGTTACGGTGCGCAGAAGAGATCAGGGGACCACGAGAGGGTGGTTGATCACAGGAGCTCAGGGAGCTCAAGGGAGCTTGGGCGACGAGTGTTCACATGTGCGGCTCTGCGGGGACGACCAGCCAAAACCAAGCATCGAGACAGCTAGGCTGCACTTCGATTGCTCCTTGCCTTCAGTGCGATAGACTCCTCAGCTGTACTGCAAACAACGTCGTACCCTCCGAAAGCGATCACTGTACTTTGTAGCCACTAGCAAGCCCCAGGCTTCACGTCCGCTTATCGGCGTCTTGTGCAGCCCTGAGAAACGCTCCATCGCCTCCAGCGCGCCCGTCAGACGCCGCATGCGCGTGTGGAGACGACGTTAGAGCGACGCAGATGACGCCTGCGAGATGAGCCAGCCGCCGAACCCCTCGAACCCCCCGTCTGCAGGTGGCCCACCGTCGGCTGCAGCACCAGCCGACCGAGCCGCCGCCCTACGCAGCAGCGTGCAGCGAGCCCTGAACGGTCGGTATTCCTCCAGCCACTGCATCTTGGTGTTACTTTCGCTGCCTGTCGTATTAACGGCCTCATTACTCGCTCTGATTGACTCCTTCTCCCCAAGTACTTGCTTGCGCTGATCGTGACGACCACCTGTTTCGCTTATTGTTCTCCGTAGTCGCTGCTGTCAACGTCACATCATCTCAACCATCTCACATCTCCATTTCTGATATTGCCATTCCCGTCACCGCCCTAGTCCGCTTTCATCATCCGTATCGATGACTGCTGAGACGGCCTCTAAACAGACGTTGGAGACCCCACCCAAATGTTCGCAGGCTACAGCTCGAAGAAGCGAATCAGCGAGCGATACAAGATCGTAGGCTTCATCAGCAGCGGAACCTATGGACGTGTCTACAAAGCAGAAGGCAAGAACGGCCGGGTGGGAGAGTATGCCATCAAAAAGTAAGATCGTTCGGCAGACTCCAGTACAATGCTGATGGCCCAGATTTAAGCCGGACAAGGAAGGCGAACTGCAGTACTCCGGCATCTCGCAATCCGCCATAAGGGAAATGGCTCTCTGTACAGAGGTGGCACATGCGAACGTAATCCACACGTCGGAGATCATACTTGAGGACAAGTGCATCTTCATCGTATTCGAGTATGCCGAGCACGACCTCCTCCAGATCATCCACCACCATAACCAACCACAGCGCCAAGCCATCCCTGCGCGGACTATCAAGTCGATTCTGTACCAGCTCCTGCAGGGCCTCGTCTATCTCCACCGCAACTGGGTCATGCATCGAGATCTGAAGCCGGCCAACATCATGGTCACAAGAGAAGGCAAAGTCAAAATCGGCGACCTGGGCCTTGCCCGCCTCTTCCACAAACCACTCCAGTCACTCTTTTCCGGCGACAAGGTTGTAGTGACCATCTGGTATCGCGCGCCCGAACTCCTTCTCGGCAGCCGGCACTACACACCCGCCGTCGACCTGTGGGCTGTGGGCTGCATATTCGCCGAGCTCCTCTCACTACGCCCCATCTTCAAGGGCGAAGAAGCCAAAATGGACAACAAAAAAACCGTCCCTTTCCAGCGCAACCAGATGCAGAAAATCGTCGAGATCATGGGTCTCCCCAGCAAGGATCGCTGGCCACTCCTCACCTCCATGCCCGAGTACCCCCAGCTCACCTCCCTGATCGCCGGCAACGCAGCCCGCTACCCCCGCCCCCAGGCCGACGGCCTCGAGCGCTGGTACCACCAGACGCTGAACAACAACCACTATCCTGTCGGCACGGGCCCGGACACGCCCGGCCAGGAGGGACTGGCGCTGCTCAAGGCGTTGCTGGAGTACGATCCGCTCAAGCGGCTGACGGCCGAGAAGGCGCTCGAGCATCCGTACTTCACGGTTCACGGGAAGCCTGCGGAGAGCTGCTTCGAGGACAGCAAGATCAAGTATCCCGTGAGGAGGGTCAGTCAGGAGGATAATGATATCAGGACAAGCAGCTTGCCTGGGACGAAGAGGAGTGGGTTGCCTGATGATTCGTTGATTGGGAGGCCGGCCAAGCGGCTGAAGGAGGGTTGAGGTGGGTGTTGGTGTCGAGCTGACGGGCTGTTTGCCTTGGCTTGGTGGAGAGTTGTTGTGTGCGGTATGTCAACTGCAAGGTGTTTGTGGATGCAGTTGACTTCAGCTTTTGCCTGGTCGAAACTCATAACGCACTACTTCACCAGCATCACGATCTCAGTGGATGACAAGTCGAAAGCTGTCACACGATATTTCTACCAAGGCAATACATCGTAGGCTTTCTGGTACTCAATACGACTCCATGTCACAAGCTCGACACCTCTCATTGTACCTGATCCCATCACTTCGGATTCTATACACTTCCATGCTGCTCTTCTTGCCTGCCACCATCGTCATTTTGTCCCCGCGCATGAATCTCGGCGCTCGCTACACATGTAACGTCGCTGACGGGCTACGCTACGTAACGCCCGTTTGCACGCGCCCTGAACCGGCACTACGTCACACTTAACTCGTCCCCATAACAGAAGTAGTAAGGCGACAAACGAGCTTGTCATCTGCAAGCACGGGATTACGGGAACACAGGCCGGGTATTGCAGCGAGCCCATTCGATACTCTGTCACTGACAGTTTCAAGATTGTTGCGTACGGCCATACCGAGATCAATCTCCCGAACAAGTCACGCATGGTCTCAGTGTTCGGTTTCGCTCTTTCACTCTTGCAGAACCATGGTCTGGCCCGTGTGTGAGCCCGCTGGCTTCAGTAAAAGCAGGTGCGTCTGGCCCACACGTGTACCCCAGTGCATGGGCCACCACCACATATAAACACGCCAGGCCACCTTCTCTCACCCTCATCGTCGATCATTCACGCTCCTTACCAGTCGCTCCTTTGCTTCGCCACCTAGGCTCACAACTCCGTTCGCTGCCCCCTACAACCTACACACCTGCAATACCCCCATCCATACACCGGTCGTTCTCTTCAGAGCGACACCAACACCATGAAGCCTCTCGCTGCCCTCGCGGTCCTGCTCACTGCCACTGCAGTCGCCGTGCCCGCCAACGATGTCAAGCCCCGCGCTCTCTTCAACGACGCTGCTCCGCACCCCAATGACCCCAGATTCATCAGTGCCGTGATGCGCGCTCACTGGTACTGGCGCCGCCTTCACTGCGCTCAAGACCTGGCCTGGGACCAAGAGCTAGCTGAAGCTGCCCGCCGCGACGTCTCCGAGTGCACCCCTACCCCCGAGCACGTACGTTACAAGCACTGCACTGCCCAACCCAGCTAACCGACCCCTCCACAGATGCGCTCTGGCAGCAACCTCTCGTCCCAGGACCCTGCCCCCGAGAGCTACGAGGACTGGATCGAGTTCGCGCGCACCGCCACCCACGGCTGGCACGAGGAGGAGACCAAGTACCCGTACGACCGCCCCTACTACGACCCGGCCTGGGGCCACTTCACGCAGATGGTGTGGCGCAACACGACGCGTGTCGGCTGCGCAGTCGGCTACTGCACCCCTGGCGAGGTGAAGTGGCCTGGCCGCTTCTTCTGCTGTAAGTGATGTTGGGTGTGTGGGTATAAGCTGTACTAACTGTAGCAGACTACGACTTTGCCGGCAATAATATTGCAGCCGGCCAGTTCGAGGCGCAGGTCTGGGGCCCGGTCTGCGGCGACCCTACCGTCGACGAGGCCAACAAGCGTTCTGACGAGGGCTACGACTGGGCGCGCAAGTGAGCTTGTTGCGAGCTTCGTCAAGGCCGGACACAGTGCGAGTGTACTGCACTAGTATAACTCAACTTTCGTCCCGGCATTGCGTGTGAAGATGTCGTTTACAGTCGACCAGCAGCACGGTATCGGTTCATGGCACATAGTTTTCTTGCATTCTTCGTGGTTCGTACCGAATGCGGGACGCCGCATATCTCACGGTTCTTGGTTGGACTTGGTCGTGCACTCTGCACTCAAACATGGGTATGCTCAGATCATCAGACAAGTAGCAGCTGCATAGTATTCCCCATCCCAATCCCTATAAACGAGAACCACTGTGTGCAACGTGCGATGTGTTCGCTATTCACAACCCTGTATCGTGATGTTGGTACCGATGTAGACATATGTAACAGACATATATAACAGACGTGTCCATTATCGAATGCCATCCACGTAAACGGCCCGCACCCGCGCCGATCCCAGCTGATTCCAACACGCATCAGCAGCCACGATCAGCACCGATACCCTGTATGTATCCTGATCAGCACCCCGATTAGCACAGCTACCCTGATCAGCACCAGGATGTGAACGAAACGACCGTGCACAATGTAGTTCAGTATCAACAACACGCTCGGCTGGAGGACATGAGGGTAAAGTCAGGGTAGAAGTATTACTATATACTGGGGGGATGGGGGGGAGGATACACTACTACAATCGACAAACAATCGATTCGATTCGTCGACGCAGTTGGATTCGACTCGATTCGATTCGATTCAACGCGCCTGTACTCGCCCTCGAAAAAAAAAAAAACACATGGTCAACCAACCGATATCTCCTCGCCTGTTGTATCGTCTCGTCTCGTCTCCTAGTCTAATCTGTACAACAGATGCGTGTGCAGAGCGCGCGCTGCTAATTCAACTTGACGTAATTCCCTGGCTGCGGGTCAGCATGTCGAGCGCTCGGGGTTGCTAACACGGAGAGACCACCGCGTGGAGGATAAAGATGAAAAAAGAACGAGAAGAGAGAGAAGAGAGAAAGAGAAAAAAAAAAAAAAAAAAAACTCACCCGGAAACTGCCCCTGCTTCCCCCTCACCTTGCCCGTCCACCACTCGTTCTCGTTCTGCGAGCGCGTGATAATCTCAATGCTGTCGCCCGCGAGGAAGCTCAGGTCGCCCTCGCTCTGCGCCTCAAAGTCGTACAGGGCCGTGCACGTCTCGGCGGCGGGCATGCCGCTGAGGCGCGAGGGCTTCGGTTTGGGGGGCGGCGGCGCGGCGCCTTTGGCTTTTGCGACGGAGCCCCACGAGCCCTGGGAGAGCGTCGGGGACTTGACGTCTGCGCCGGGGCTGTAGGGCGGCGGGGGGGTTTCTTCGGACAGCGAGGCGCGGCCTGCACCTGCACCGGCGCTGGCGGCTTTTGCTTCGGCGGCTTTGGAGGCGTATTTGGAGACGCCTGGGCGGCCGGCGCCGGGCCCCGTGCGGCCGCCTGTTGTTTTGAACTTGACGACGGACAGCTTCTCGGCTTCGGCCTGCACGTCCCCCCGCTTCTTTTCGTAGGCGGCTTCGATGTCGAGCTCGAGGTCGAAGTAGCCAATGTCGAGGCGCTGCATGCGCTCGTGCAGCGTGTAGAAGACGTTGAGCTGCATGTAGTAGAAGGACTGGAACAGGGGCTGGATGAATTCACGCTCCAGAGCAAAGAGCTTGGGCAGCTCGTCCTTGAGCAGGTCGTTGAAGTAGTTGTAGTCCTGGGTGGCCTGTTCGACGTCGTTTTCGGCGCGGTACATTGCTTTCTCGTCCTTGAGCGTCTTGTCCTTTTTGTCCTGCAGCTTCTTGAGGGCGGTGCGGTGGCGGTCGTAGTCGAGCTGCTTGTGGTCGCGCTTGGCGCCCAGCTTGCGCACTGCCTTGATGATGTCGAGCAGCTGGTTGGCGGGCGAGATGACGCGTGACTCTATCATTTCGAGCTCGGGCTTGAGAGTTTCTTGCAGCTCGCCGACGATTTCCTGGTACTGTTCGCAGGCCTCGATGCCGGCCGTGTTGCCTTCGTCGTGAAACGAGGTGGGGTCCGACATGCGTCCGGAGATGGGCTTGTAGATGTCGGCGATGGCCTTGGAGAATTCAATCTGGTGGGTGAGCATGCCTGGGAGCGTTAGAGAGGACGGCAGGCGGGGGGTTCCGGGGCGTGCGCACCGTTGATGGCCTCGAAGTACCTGGAGCTTGTCAGTCGCGGGCGCAGCAGACGGGTGTGGGAGGGCCGTACTTCTTCGACTCCTCGTGCAGCTTCTTCGTCTCCTTCTCCAGCTCGGTGAAGCGGCGCTCGGCATCAATGTAGATGGCATCCTTGGTGATGTCGCCCTGCGGTGCTGCTGTTAGCCGGGCGTGCGCGGGCGCGGGCGCGGGAGACGGCGCGGGCGGGCGGACGTACGATGTTGAACTTTTGCTTGAACGTCTGCGGCGTCTGCGGGGCTCGTCAGCGACATGATGCGGCCTGCCGGGGCGCGGGGAGCGGCGGGCGTACCCTGACAACCGACTTGGTCAGGCCCTTCCACGACATTGCGGGCGAGTGCGGGTGGGCGTGGGCGTGCGGGAGCGCAGGACACGGGCAGGGCGGGCAGGGCGGGCAGGGCGGGCAGGGCACAGGCAGGCACAGGCAGGCACAGGCAGGGTGTCTTAGCACAGCGGGGGCGGTGGTCGCCAGCAGCGCAGCATGGAGAGGAGGGAGGGCGCCGGCGCAGGCAGATGGCAGATGGCAGACGGCGGACGGTGGGTTTAGTGGGTCTTGTCCCTCGCTCCTTGTGACGTCTTGCGCGGAGGCTCAGCCACACCCTGACCGCACCCGGCGCACCGCACCTCGCACCCTGTGGCGACGCGGCCGCGGGGAAGCACCACTGCACCGCGCCGCCGTGTGCGCCGCCGTGTGCGCCGTCCAGGACGCCCGCGCTGCCCGGCG
>JAFISE010000212.1:0-46140 GCA_022560025.1 Stagonosporopsis chrysanthemi
AAAGAGTTATTTAGCTTTAAAGATGCTAAATTTTGCTGCTTTTACTAGTAAAAAGCGGGCGTCACGCGAATCCGGGCGCCACGCGCACAGACACGGTAGTGCTTGGGCACCCCGCCCTCTTTTCCCTTGATCAACCAGTTCTTCTTCTCGAATCTCCAGTAAGACTTGTCGGCACATCCATCCACGCGCAATGCCGCCTCTCTTCCGGATAGGACAAATACTTAAGGGCAGAGCTCGAAGTTACACCATTCTGAAACAAGTGCAGGACACTGTTTGGATCGCAAAGTAAGTAGCCAACTAAATCTATCACATTATCAACAGATTGTAGGCTCATCATCATCAGGAACCATATTGTGCAAGATACTGTAGTTATCAAGAGTGTCGAAGGACATCAAAGGGTAGAAAATGAACGAGACATTCTTGATCGACTTCAGGATCGCACGCCTTTCCTGCGGCCACTCGTTGATGAAATTGAAGAGCCCTCTACCCCTACAACAATTGCTCTGAAATATCTTGAGTGACCTTCTGCTCGAAACTGTTAAAAAGACGTTGAACCGCAAGGAACTGAAACATGTGTGCTGGAATATTTTGAATGCACTTAGTGTTCTTCACGATGAGAACCTAGTACATACAGGTACGATCATACACTTGCCTTATTATCTGGCTAATTGAGGTCAACGATGTTAAACTCGATAACATTTTCGCGAACTTACAAGAGAATGATGACGATCGATTTACCGACATACAACTCGGCGACCTTGGCGGATGTGTGCCTGCGGATTCAAAATGGGCCATTTCGGGAACACAAGTCGGCACACCAATGTGGTCGGCTCCCGAACTCCTCATGGAGATACCTTGGAATACTGCAGCAGATATCTGGTCCTTCGGAACTGTAGTATGCCTCTGACCATTTCTGTCATTTCTTTTTATATAATCATCTAACACAACTTTAAGCTAATAAGCCTGATTTACGGCGGCGACTTCAATCTCTTTCGCCCGAAAGTACCTCGCGACCACGAAGAATACTACTTGGGTGCAGTGATGGAGATGTACCGCTTCTTTGGACCATTCCCTGCATCGATTACAGAGGTCGCTAGCGAACAAACTTGCCGAGGAATTGCTTGGCTGATACAGGAGATCTCACACGAAAAGCTGTCGCTTTTTGCATGCATAGCAGAGAGGGAGGTTTGCAAGAAGGATAGAGAGTTCATTCTAAGATTGTGAAGCTTGATTATAGAGACCGGCCTACAGCAAAAGAAATACTGGAAGATGAGTGGTGGGATGATGATGAGAGTAACACAGCACAGTAGCACGCAAAACGATTAAAAAACCTTGCACAACCCTCAGAAGGAACTCCCTATATCGTCCTCACAACCCCGACATTGTGACCCCCCCCCCCCCTTATTTGGTATCGCTATATTAAAAGGCTATGCAACATACCTATTCGCTCCCCTCCTGCATTGACACCGCCTTATTGAGCCACGGCTGCTCCTGCTTATTCACCCACCCCCATCTCTCTCCTAAGTTCCGAAATGTCCTCTAATATACCCATCCCCTCTCTCCTTGCCCTTCTCTTTTTCCACACCTTATCCTCCATCTCAGACACCTCAATCCCTGTCGCCCACACATACTCCTAGTTCCTGTTCCTGCAAACTATCTCCAAGTCAAATTGGAGATAGCTGTTATCAACTGAGCTCTGTATACATAGCTCGTGATTCAATCTTCTGCACGGCCTCGACATAGTCACGGATCACGGTGTCTTTTTCTAAAAATGCTCCAACGTGTATCGATGGCTTGCAAGCTTAAAGTCTTGCGACGAAGAAGAAGTATTCTGAAGACAGTCTTCTCGATCCTTGCGGTACAATCTCTCAAATCAAACACAATGTCTCAAAACTGCAAGATTCAACATGGCGATGACGAATCAAAAAGCGCCTATTGACTAGCAAAGGGCCACAACGCCATTTATGATGTAAGACGATGTGTGTGCCACGAGAACCCTTCGATATACCTCACTTCCCATCATGAGAAGTACAGAAGACCATATAGTAATAAATAGACCCTATCCCATGTTCTGGAGCACTGCTGCTCGACGCACGAGAGTCGAGTGATCGGCTGTATCCTGCCCATTCAGTACTTCCATACCTTTGACCGCTAGGTCTACTAATACGGAAGCTAGATCTTGCACTGGGATGGTCTGAGTTTGGCCAGTGAGCCCCAACAGATAACTCTTCAGATCTACTTTTCCCAATATGAAAGCGGGCCGAGCTATTAGCGTCTCGAAAGAATCCGGCATCGCTTTAGCAATGTCGAGCAAAGCAACCTCAGCCTCTCCCTGTCAAAGTAATGTCAGTGTTCCCAGCTTATTATCAGTACAGCTCGACAGTTCCTACCTTTACAAGGCGCGAGTCACGCATCGTCCATAGTTGTTTCTGTTGATCGCGCTCCGCCAGTGCTCCACTTGTGTAAACAAAGCGGAATCGTCCCCCGGAATTTGTGTTGGAAGACAGTGCATCTGCGAAACTGTGCGCGGCCGCCAACGGATACACAACATTCGTCTTGTGCAACATCTCATAGGTAGAGAAGTTTTTGGCTAGGCCTCCGATCGCCCTGATGGAGACCACGATAGTTAGCGGCTGAACTCCAACACAGCTAAAGACTCATGTCCCACCAGATGCACCCGGCTGCGCCCTCCATACGAGCCATTACGTCGGGCGGGTAGATTTCGAAATTTTCCAGCACTAGACTTTCCCATTTCGGATGATTTGTGATGCGAGGGTCGACGACAGCCTTACGAGAAAGAGACACGACGCTAGTAACGGATGGATGCTGAAGTGCGGCGTAGACAACTTCACTACCAACAAAACCGGTAGCTCCAGCAACAATCAGCTTCATACTGGAGGATGAGTCAGGATGTAATTAAGGGCTTTAGACAAAACTGCTGTTGGCGGTTGTTCAGCAAGAACCGGGCTTCTAAACAAGATGGTTGCCTGAAGCCACCTTGGCACCATGCCGCTCAGCCTCGTTCCAAGCATCAATAACAACGTGCTGACTTCTTTCTTGTGCAAAACGAAACAGAGCTGCCACTTGCCGCACGTCTAACGTCCAGACATGCACTATTATCGAATCACGTGCATTGACGACATGTACAATTCGATATGATGGGGTTCAAAGAGTCTGTATGGCTCTGATCTTGGAGCGCTTCACATGACAGTGTCCACCCTCCCTCTGACAGCTCCTTTGATCTCAGTCGTTGAGACTGTGCGTTGGTCTGGAGTCAAGCTGATAGAGCAAAACATTGGTACTTGTTGAAGTGTATGGACCAGCCTTGATCTGGTAGACCACGTCAAGGGCCGCTTTTGTATGGCTGACCACTACTTGCAGCCAATCAGAAGTAAGCCAGAGCCTAGCGTACCAGACTTGGGGAAGTCCGTACATCTCAAAAGGCATTGTACATCAAGAAGCATTGTACCAAGAGTCATGGGCGTACCAATCAGTACCAGATTACGCTGATTGGGCCATTTACGGATATTCTGGAGAATGAGGATGAGGTACCGAGTGCGAGGGCTGCCTTGAAGTAGTAATTTTGTGCTAGTATGTGACCTGTCCCGCAGTTAAATTTCGTATTTTGTGTATCAAGTCGCAGATGAATTAATATAGCAATGAGATTGAAGTTGGAGACAAAGTGCACTCGACCGAACAGGCTAAAGTGGCAAGTATTGTTTGTGAAGCTTGCAGATAGTTTTGGTAACCTCGATGTTTAATTAGTCGCGTTATCGTAAACACTTCCTGCCCGCCTGGCCACCGCCACCAACCTCCAGCTATCGCATCGCATGTGGAGTTGAAATACCCCAGCACCTCAGGTTCTCGCAGCTTACAGCTCATTTGGACCGCTGCTCGAGTCTAATCTTACTCAGTCACATTACCAGCTCCAGTCACGAGAGTGACATGTATTACGCCAGATAAAACCCCGGTTCTGGAGCCGAACGATGACGTGTATTATGTCGCGAAAGATGGCGTATCGGCCGGAGTCCTTGGTAGTATCAGTTCAATGGCTCGTCGAGTTGGCGGCTTAGGTATCGGTGCCTGCAGAAATGTATGGACCCTCCCACCCATGGGACTGATCTACAGCGGCAGCCTCTGACTGGCTACATGATTTTGGATAGACAGAAGTGACAGTCTGGGAGGCAGTCTGCAGGGCAGAAACGTGGGCTTTAGCCACCCAGAAGGCTGCCCGCATGCTAGTACCATGGTACGTATTGACCGTCCCACGGTCATCCTATGGTCAGAGGGGTCTGCACATTTCTGCAGCCATTATATAATCGAAAACTACACTTTATACGACGGCTCAAAGGCTCCTCCGCTGCAACAGCGTTTGGACCCTATATGGCTCGATGCGCCCGAGCCAGAGGCACCTGCATCCATTGCAGTCCTTTTCTCGTGGTGGACTAATGCGACAGATCCGCAGTCACTTGATGGATTGCTCGCAAAATTCGATCTTTCTTCAAAACGGATGCCACTGGACGTTGTATTGGATTGAATTGGATATAATTAACGTCGCGAAGGGAACTTTGAACTACGTAAACCTCCCATAGAGTATAAACGACGTGCGTTGCGGCGAGTGAGCCAGGGGTTGCAGCCCCTTAAATGACTTTCTCCGAGCGCAATTTCTATGTATACAAAATTCGCTGCTAGTTGATCAGCTTGATCATGCTCTATTCCTTCACTGGACGTTGTGACATGCAGAGTCTCGACATATTGCTACACGGCGCGAGCAAGCCTCGTCTGGAACCAAGGCGTACGTCTGACTACAGAGACTGGACCTTTCGCGAAGCCCGAGTCACGCGATGTAAGGAATATCACTTTAAATACTACTGGCATCGAAATATTGCATAATGCCGAGTTTACCATGAGCGTGCAATTTCTGCCACACATCGATCTCGCGGTGAGATTTGGTCATACCATTCCTAGCCTTCCGCATCTCGCGATGCTTAGACATACTGATTATCCTTCTTGAGCGTGGGGCCGGAAACAGTGGGGTTACAAGCTCGTCGACTTGAAAGACACGGTCAAGGTCATCAACATCGAAACCGATCTTTACGGGAACGGCTACACTACATATTCGACCTCAGTCCGTCTGTCTCTCGTCGTCATCCTAGCCTACTGCACCATCACTCTCGCTTACCTTGGATACATACTCTTCACAGGCTCAACGTCTACGGCATCGAACTCCACCGAACTCCACCATCGAACTCCACCATCGAACTTGTCGCTCTCGCTCTACAATCGAAGAAACCCAGCTACCTAGGCCGTACAGCGGTCTGGATTGACTCACTGAACGCGTTCAAATAAGGCATCGGTATCCAAGTGAATGGGGACAACGAGCTGAAACAGGTTTCGCCAGCGATAGAGATTTGGACGCGAGGGGGTTGAGAAGAATTAAGAAGAATGTGGCGTACTGATGTATTGAACTTGCGCGATTGCAGAAGATAGCATTGGAATATAACATCACAGCTTCAACGATTACTACACATACGAACATAAGACGTTGAAAAATATGCGCCTCCGCACTTTGTGGTACAAGAAAGGTCTGGGGCCGTCATGCAACAGAATCGGTCTGAGGGATCAGATGTCGGTTGAAACGTACCACAATCACATCGCCTTGCAATTGTTGTACTGCAAACTTTCCCGAAATTTCACCTAGCTCAGACCATGCGTCTGCGTGCATCTGACCCACTGCGACCCTCTCGTACACCACGCCCACTAAGCGAACCAGCATAATGTTGTAGGTGCACCACTCTGCATCACGGAAGGTTTGATCGTAAAGTTCTTCGTACGAGAGGTTCCCGTCACCCAATAGACGAGCAATGAGCGGCCCATGCTTTGTGAGGCTGTTGTTCGACTTCCATACAGAGAGTGCAAGGAGCCTGAGATCATTTTCGGAAAGTCCTATTAGCATCTCACAGCGGCGCTTGGTACTGTCGAAGACGTAGTATGAATCTTCCGTGACGAGGCTACTCCCAAAGGGCTCCATGAGCCCTTTCGGAGTCTTGACCAGTCCGAAAGTGCTTAGAGGGACGCTCATGACTTCGAAGAGAATCGTACCTGGTGTGTCTAGATCGCGTGTTCCGAGCGGTCTAAACAATGAATTCAGTGGTCTAGGTCCCGGGCGTACCAGGTCTGCGTAACGGACTCGCCCCATCCAGCCCGACCAACTCCAACTTGGTTGTTTCGAGGCCGTGATCCTTCCCTCTATGGTCGTAACAGGTGTTCAGAGTAACGCGACATCCAAAAGTGAGCTCGGAAGGCCGGCGATGAAGGACCAGTCAAACATGCGGCTCAGCTCCGTCCGGATGCCGGTGAAAGCATTGATGATGTCGTCGGGGTATCCCATATTCTTTGCCGTATATTCGACGATGATTTGCTTGTACCAAAGAAACTCATCCAGGGGATTATAGGAGCCAGCTCGCGTAGCTTTTGCTCTCAGTCCTGCGCTTGACGCGCGCATCTTCTCCAAGGTGTAGAAGCCAGTGTCATCGCTCACATATCTGTCTTCACATAGGAGTTGCCTCTTGCAATGAAAATATACTTGTTCACCGAGGAAGTATATATTCCGATTGGATAGCAGTCGTTCTTGAAATGTCCAGGCACGTGTGTTGTATATACAGTTCGCGTCCACGGTATCATAGGTATGATTTCTCAGCATGTTCTCCAAAGATGACCGTCCACCATGTATAGCCCAGGAGTAACAAAACTTACAGTGGTGTTGCGAGCCGTGGGTAGACTTGCCGGTAGACCAGTATCAGCGGAGTCTCCGCTTAAAGCTACTATCGTGGCCACGGCGCAACTGTAAATTGAGCCTATTTTAGCGAGGGCACTCGCTTTGTTGACGGCATCATCTTGTATGATACACTGTCTGTTGTAAAGCCTGAAGTCGACGATCACAGTTTTACCTCTGCTCCCTTCGTACTGTGGAATGGTCAGTTGTGCAAGGACTTCAGGTTGTACGATGACCCGCACCCAGCCTTCGTGGTAGCTACGAAGCCCAATTTCGCTGAAGGCAAACTGGACCGTCTGGACTACAGACTCTTTATATCAATTGAGAACAAGCCATTCAGTAATCTTCGTGTGAGTGGCAACTACTACTATGGTCTGAGTGTGGCGGTCTCATCACAGATCGACTCGTAAGCCTCCGGGAAAGGCGCAGTGGCTGGAGCCCGGTTCGACGTCAGAAACCTCCTTGAAATCGAGGGGCTTAGACTTACTGTCGGCTGCCGTGCATGGTACGATCATGCTGGGACGATCGAAAGGCAGCCCCTGTGATTCAGAAGCTGTTGAATGGCGGTGCACACCTGCTAGGGATTCTCAAGCTAGGATCTTTGATCACTCGCGAGGAACCTGCTGAGTCTGCCGATTACTTCGCATCCTTCAACCCAAAGCGAGATGGCTTCCCATCTGCTTGAATTAGTAGTAGTGGCGGTGGTGTTTCTCTTGCATCTTACGACTGGCTTAACTTGACACTAGGTACTGATAGCAAGTGGCATCCGTACAACGTTCTCGTCTCAGGCACTCACACGACACAGCAACCGGAAGCAGTCGAAGGCCAGCTTTAGCGAACGGTCTGTTCCAGCTTCGAATCAGCAAAACAAAAGCTCCCTTTTGAGATCAATGTGCCATCATGGTTGTAAGTATGTCATGCTCAGGGGGGAAACGCGCGAAACATGCAAAGCTCAATCAACTGGCCGGCTGTGTGTTCAAGAGACATTTCCAAGCTTGAGAAATGGATCGGCGCGTGGACTTCAGCCAAGACCGAGTCACTCTCCTCAAAACTGACCGTCCTTTGGTCCACCGACTTCTGGTCGATCGCCAGTAAGGCTCAGCAACAGCTTGTTGAAGAATTTGTGGCTGATCTGGAAGAGACATATGGCGTCAAAAAGACAGAAATTTCCACCAAGAACCTGTGGAAGAGGACACTCCCAAAGAGGCAGATATTTCAGATATTGAAGAGTATCTGGAGGATGTAAGTGAAAAATTCTGAGTACTGAGACTTGAACTCATGTCGTGCAGGCTGGAGTTACCTCGTTCTAGTATGGCGTGCATTCATGATGAACTCCAAGACTCTCGCAACACCTATCACGAAAATTACTCTAAAGAGCCCCATGTCAGCCCCACTATGCGTTGGAGATGGTAAGTCGTGACAGACTTGGCTTGATACAACAACGTTGCTGACAGCTACAAGGGACGCTGCGAAATATCACGAAGGAACAGCATGATGATGATGTCCATCAACTTAACGCGTACCAGGTTTTTATTATCAACGAAGTCTTGGTTGCTGCTGACTGACCTTCCTAGAACATGAACATTCGTCGCCAGACCCTTCACAAGAATCGCGCCCCGAGATTCATCCCTATTTGACGCATGAGACAACTTTCGTATTGCAGTATTGGCTCATGCTTGAGGTACTCGTTCTCCCGTTCCAGACGTTATCGTGCTTCACCCACCTGTTGTGTGTCGCCGTCATGTAACCTTCGGCTTTGATACGCTTGTTTGAAGTTCAACCAGTTTTTTGCAACAGCTCGTCATTCCAACGCGTTCAACAGCCAGTGAGTTAGCATCGAATCCATAGCAACCCTAGAAGCGTTCGACTCGTGGAATATGCTTAGGAATATGAAACTGAAGAGCTTCAAAGCCTTCCACATACGACCATAGGACGTTGAAAACAAGGCTTCCCGTTCGCTCAGCCCTATTTAAGCAACGTACCGGCGGATTAGTAGTTAGGTGGGTGACCACTAGCGAATACCCGCTGTTGTATGTTATCAATTGTATTTTTGCTGCCGGTGATGTAGAATATCAGGTCTGTGTGGGAGAACAAAACAGTAGACGATAACTACCATTCTTCTAGTTGTTGTTGAAAGAAGCAATAAAGAACACTAAACAGTGTCTAAGGCAGCTAAGTAGAATAACACTAGTGATAGTAGTGTTTTTATATTGCGTTGGCAGGATAGCTTGTTTTAACCTACTTCTATAGCACTTCAGGCTCATACAGGGATCACAGAGTTGCAAAGTCTAGGTGAGTTGATGATATTATGTGCGGCGTGTAAACACGCGTGATAGGTGATATTGAATGGCCTGGTACCACTTGACTACTCGGAACGTCGAGTCTTGAATCCGAGACTATGTAGTCTAGGGTCCTCTTGAAGCTTGAGATTGTGTCTCAGCTGCCCTTTGCGGCAAGATGACGCTAAGCTCGTTTAGGTAACTGATAGTTCATCCGTAGTATAATCCCGTGTAACGCCTGCTGCACCTTCCAACCACCGCCATGATTTCCTTAGGAATCAAATACACGTAATCATTGTTCGCTACAAAAAACTGTAAAGGACACTACTACGGATGACCAGTAGCGTGGAAACGGAGGCACTCAAACCAGCATCACTTCCACTGTGCAATACAAAGGGTCTTTAGGATACAAAATTCCATGTCCAAGATACTTTGCAACTATTTATAGTCTGATAAAACCTTCTGTACTCTTAAAATTCTGTACTCTAAAAATGTTCAATGTCCGAACGTTCACCGGAACTGAGGTCAAGACTGCGGCTCCACTCGGGTAAAATTGCCCTATTCAGATCCATCACAACCGCGTCGACCATCATGGTGTTCCGATACCACAAGCCACAATCAACAGCCTCGTCTTTTGCACCTTCAAAATCCTTTTATCTGCTTTCTTTTATAAACGGAATCAACAAAATGGGGCGTACAGAAAAGTCTCAAGGCCTGGCACCGCCAGCCATACGCAAAGACAACCGCGCAAAGCAAGCACGTCATGTCATCAACAAAGTCGTACCAGCCATACTAGCTTCCAATGCAAGAGCCAGACGAGGTATTGAAGATAGTTTGCTGATCGCTGATCCGGGCCCGGCTTCAAGCAAGCAGGTCGTAGAAGCCGACGAAGGTGGCGAAAATGTGGACTACGTCAAGCGCAAAGGTCAAGGGCGACGAAAAGCAAAAGGTGGACATGAGGTCCACAGTGAAGAGCCAATAACCAAAGGCAAAGCTAAGCAGAGTGGGAGGAGACGAGATAACTCGATCGACGAGGATCTGTCACATCTCACGCTCGGCCCTCAGCCTGCAACCCCCACAACCCCCAAGAAACACTTCATCAAAGTCATCACGACAGACAGTCTCACTGCGGCCCGTCTCATTTCGTCCAATCATCCCAAACACCTCAAGAGAACCGGCAACACATGCATCCTCAATATGGCCTCCCCCTTACGCCCAGGCGGCGGCGTCCTTGCAGGCGCCACTTCGCAAGAAGAATTCCTTTGCGCACGCACCACCCTTCTTCCCTCGCTGAAGGAGGACTACTACCGTCTTCCCGAATACGGCGGCATCTTCACGCGCGACGTCCTCGTTTTCCGCGGCCCGGGACCGTTGGGCGACGGTGCGGGAGAGCTAGGTTTAGGAGAGAGGTACTGGATTGATGTGATTAGCGCGGGGATGTTGAGATTTCCGGATCTAGACGGCAAGGAGGATGAGGTGAAGAGACTTGCAAAGAAGGACCGCGAGGTTGTGGAGAGGAAGATGAGAGGTGTGTTGAGGATTGCTGCGGCGAAGGGAGTGAAGAAACTAATCCTGGGGGCATGGGGTTGCGGTGCGTACGGCAATCCTGTTGTGGACATTGCGCAGGCTTGGAGCCGGGTTCTATCTGGCGCAGCGAGCGTGGGACTAAAGAAGGGGAAGGCGGGGTCAGGGGAGTGCTGGACGAATCTGGAAGATATTGTTTTCGCCATACCAAACTCGAGGATGGCAACGGATTTTGCGGAAGCGTTTGGAAGCGGTATCGAGATCGAACAAGGACCGCGCAGTCTCGATGAAGACGATGAAGACGACGAACAAGAAGACAAGGTTGCGCAGGAGTTGCAAACCAAGATTGAGGAGATGGAGGGTCAGATCAGCAAGGTCTGGAACCCGGATTTGAAGACGAGATTGGGCATCGTGCTTGATGGGTTGAGAGTGCAACTGAATGAGAGGCGAGGTGTCAAGGGCGATGGCAATGGTGGTAGCGACGAGAGCGATGTTGAGTTGGAACAAGTGAAGCCCGAGGGAAATCTGTCTGACAATAATGGAGTCAACGACTCTAGCGAGTCTGAAGCAGATACCGGTCGGCTGGACTCAGATGTGGATGAGGTCAATAGTGGCGTTGCAGTCACATGGTAGGCTGTGTGCAAAATCGATGCAATCGTTTGGTAAGTTAATCGACAATGACATCGTGGGCGTTTGACCGTGGATTTGACGAAGATTGTAACCTACAATTTCATCTATGTGTACTATAGCTGTTGTTGGAAAAGATATATCCTGTCCAGTTAGAGCACCCTTGCGCGGGCGCAGATACAAAACATTCCAGGTCATTCTCTAATCCAGTGAGACCCTATTGTTAGAGAGCTTGGCCATCTGTCTTCAGCTCAGACAT
Organism: Stagonosporopsis chrysanthemi; assembly: GCA_022560025.1. NCBI lineage: Eukaryota > Fungi > Ascomycota > Dothideomycetes > Pleosporales > Didymellaceae > Stagonosporopsis > Stagonosporopsis chrysanthemi. Next base: position 11,465 of record JAFISE010000212.1, read on the forward strand.
AGCGCGCTGAAGCGACCTGAGGTGCTGCTAAGGTCTTCGCACTGAGGTCTTGAGTTTCTGACACGTAAGTGACTCTCAATTCATACTGCACTCGTTCCATGGCCTTACACTCAGCGTGCCAGCCGTGATTCATTACTTTTGAATGGCGTGAGAGAGTTTCATTCTCTGGTCGAACAAGTATCACAGCATATCTGGTTTGACGAGAGCAACATCAGAATGGCCATGAAATGTCTCACGGATAGACAATTTTTCTTTAGGACAAATTAAATTGCTCTATTCGAGGCATTGACTCTAATGAAAACCTACCACGCGGTTGTGGAAGACCAATGTGGGTGCAAAGTATCTTCGAGATTATAGACTTCTGGACTCTCAACAAAACCCGGCTCTGAGCTTGTAGGTTGAAATGTGCGGAGGCCCCTAAGTCCGGTACTCTAGGCTTTTTCTTACTTCTGATTGGTTGCAAGCTGTGGTCAGCCAATCAGGTGCAGCCCTTGACGTAGTTTACTAGATCAGGGGGGGTTCCATACATTTCAAAAAGCACCGATAAAACCCCTCCTAACCCACGCATAATCGGGTGCTTTTTTCACAAGGTAAGTACTGGTCGTAAGCATACATACACAATGAGCTTGCATGTCTTCAAAATGTCCATGAGTGCAAACACATATAGCCTCAGTGTAAGGGAAAGTCTCAAAGTGTTTACATGAATATCTATCGCCACCTCGCACAGCTCATCCCTAGCGCCTGTTGCTAATAATATATCCAGCCTTTTCACCAATCGCATACATCGTACTCTGAATATGCTGACTGGGAACAAGTGGAATGATTGAAGCATCAACAATCGACAGCTTTTCGACTCCATGAAACAGCAGTTCATTGGACACACAACCGCCTAGCTCCTCAGGCATCATGGGGCAGCTGCCACTAGGGTGGCTCAGCGTCGGCCACAAAGCTCCAAGCTCAACCACGCGGCCGATGATCTCGGCATCAGTCTGATACTGCGCACCAGGGCTTGTCTCGACCGGAGTGAACTGCGCGATCTCAGGACGGGCCCAGACTTGGCGGATGTAGCGCACGCACGCGGCCAGCATGGATTTGTCGAGGGGATTGGTCATGGCGTTGTACTGGATCAGCGGAACTCCTTGTGGGTTGGCGGGGTTGATGGTGATGGTCCCGCGAGAGAGTGGCTTCTGGAGTGCGACGAGGAGACCATTGCCGGCGGCTGGGATACCGTACTCGACAATGCCCGCTTTGGCGTTGGAGTACAGGCCGGCGAGGACCTTGCGTTGGGCGGCGACGCCGGCAAGAAGCTTTTTGCTACCCTTGTAAATGGCGGGGAGATAGGCATCGCCGGCTTGAGCGATCACCTGGGAGGAGATGTTGGTGTAGCTGGTGGGTGCGACCTCCGGAAGCGGGATGAAAGCAAGAGCGTTGCCCCTCGCCTGTGTCAGTGGGCCAGTCCTGCTGGTGGTGTACTCCTCCCATGCAGATGCGTTGAAAGCAGAGTCAGCTGATAGGGAGGACGGATTTGGTTTACTCTGGTTGGAGATATTGAATCCCATGGATGTGTAGGGGTGATCTTGGAAGTTTGAACCAACACCATTGTGTGCAAGCTTGACCTTGACGCCGGCGGCTTCAAGAACGGACCTGGGCCCGATACCACTAAGTTGCAATAATTTTGGTGTGTTGACGGCACCAGCCGCGAGAACAACCTCCCGTTTAGCATACACCGTCTTCGTCTGGCCGCTCTTTTTGTCGGTGACCTTGACACCACGAGCAACAAGCCTCTTGCTGCTGTTGGTATCAAACACAAGTTCGGTTGCCACGGTCTCGAGCAAGGTGTGTAGGTTCGAGCGGTTGGCAACCGTGTCGTAATATGCCAGACGCGCGTGCGACCTTTCTCCAGTCTCCGGGTTCATCGTGTTAGGGTACCACGAGGTGCCAGCATTGTCGCCATTGTTACCGTCAGTGAGTCTGCGAGCACCTTGACCGTCGAACGCAGCCCAGTAGCTCTTGATGTCTGTGTACTGGAAGTCAGAGATACCCAGCTTTAGAGGACCTTTGCCGTATGCTGCAGCATCCCAGGTGATGTTGAAATCATCAACGAGTTCCTGTGGAGGAGGGATGAACTCGGTTCCTGTTTGATTTTAGTCGTTTCAAATGATTGGTGGGTGTGGGCATCTCATGATACCTTTCTGGAAGAAGGGATAGATGCCACTCCAACCCCAGCCCTTGTTACCCAAAGCTTCCCATGCATCGTAGTCTGCAGCAGAACCACGATCATACATCATGCCATTGACAACTTTATCTTATTAGTAAGTGTGGCAACAAGCCTATAGTACCACAAACCTGAGCCACCACCAAGTACCTGCGCAACGCGAGTGTTCCATGTCCTGTTGTTGAGTGCAGGCTCAGGTTGACAGACATAGTCGGTCCACAGAAGTGAAGTATTCAAGGCATATGTTGCACCATATGGCAGACGAATATTCGGATTATCATATGCGTCACCTGCTTCGATAACGAGGACCGATTCTGGGGCACAAAATGTCAGAAAGTGTAGATATGGTCGTGAAAGTCACGAATTGCAGCCTGCTCACTCTTCTTGTCCTCGGTCAAGCGGTTAGCCACGATGAGACCCGTGACTCCACCTCCTACAATGACATAGTCGTATGTGTCTGACGCCCTGGTCTCGATCTCAACCGGAGTGTTGCTTGGAAGAGCAGCCGACAAGCCCAGGAGCTGAAGGGCAACGGCGAAACGAGGGGATGACCGCATGTTGCAATAGGTAAAGTGCCTTACGCATTAAACAAAGGAACGACTAGAGCTACAATTGCGATGCCAGCCACTTCCGCATCGGCGGTTGCGTACATTATAACTATGCATTTGCCACGAGGTCGAATGATCTCCTATTGATGCATGGTTCGGTACTGGCGTACGAGGATAAGAATCCTTCACGCCCGACATGGGCTGAGTGTTCTAGCTGCAGTACGTGAAGCCAGACCTATTCGACTGCGTGTGTTGCGAGATTGCATGGTATGATGGTGCTCCACTCAGCGGCTCGGCTCTTGCAGGGGTCTTGCCGCCCGTAGCAGCACCTATGCTTGAGGTTGTATCCGACATCGTACGACGAATAATCCTCAGATGATGCGATACTTCCATTGCAGATATGTGAGCTTCGATCTCTTGCTACTCATCGGTTCATTTTCTCTTGTTACGGAATGTACCTGCGTCCGTCCTATTGTCCGATTGTACTTGAACTCCACCCGTCCCTATGGAAACGGCCCGACTGCTGCGGAGGATTTTGAGATTGGGGAAATGTCAGGGAAGAGGATCCTTCAGATGTCCGGGAGATCAATGCCTACATGGGGCGTAATTGCTTGAGCTTCGCAAGCGTACCAAGACTTTCCCTTCCCGTTTCCTGGTCTGCCCACCGCTGCGCCGCATCATACCCGTATCAAATCGCCACTGCGTACGCTGCGCTAGAAGACAGGATGTTTTCAAATAGGTTCGCGGCGTTATGTCGGATACATTGTAAATTTTGCCTGCTGTCCGTTTGAGTGCTCATAGTGCGAACAGAATGCACAAGGTGATATCTTTCTATGCCGCTTGTATCTTTCCTGAAAGGGAAAGCTCCGAGGTATACTGTGTCTCACGAGTCGACTTTATCCGAGCCTTGAGGTCGACCAAGGTCGAAGCCCCAGTCTAAAGGCGTCCTCAGAACGACCCTGGTCCCCTTGCCGCCCTCTGTTTCATGTCAGATGCGGAACGTTCCTTTGTTGGTGCTGTTCCCTTCCAGCGGTAGACCACACCCAGCTATGATCGTCATGTGGCGTCAAAAAGTGCCAGAAGTCCTTGTGGTTCGGTGATGATAGCTCCAAATGGTTCTCGTGGATGCGTCGGCACAGAGAAGTTGGTTGCGTGTCGGAGCAGACTTTGAGTTTTCATGTTGTTTCCACTGACGAAGGTGGGTCGTGTATAACGCGCTCGATCAAGACGATCAGTCAGGCAGATCGGTGGTAGATCGCCTTAGGCCCCATCATACAGTTCGTGAGAACGCTTCCTACGTTCGTCGTGACCGTCAGGGACCGAGCTACACCACGCGGTCTTTACACCAAGGATCGGCGATTCATTCAATACGGAAGTCCACAGTTCGCAATCGGTCTCGCCCACCAGGAGATGAGGAGACACGGAATCGTGTGAGCGTGCGCTCTTGGCTGCATGCTGTAACATGGCTTGCTTGCAAGAGTCTTCGGGATGATGCGCAATGTGTCAATCATGAAGGTACTTCTTCTGTCGCGCTCATCGCTCCGTCCTTCAGGGACTTTGGGCCCAATCAATCTTTTCGAAACTTGACCCAGTGCTCTCTCAGGATCGTCCTGGGCGTCGCGGATCCCTCAAGGTGTGCGCAGCATGGCCGACACACAGCAAGCATGGCCAGACCGTAAGCACGAGATCCTAGGATCGACGATCAGCATCGGCATCTTGAGCACGCTGATGTTGGTCTGGAGAGTCGTGTACGCGTTACAGAACAAGCGAAAATTGCTTTTCTGCGATTACCTCTTGATCTTAGCGGGGGTGAGTATGAGGTGACACGAACGAAATGACATCACTGACCGAGTGAAAGATCATGAACGTGACAACAATGGGCCTCCGTTTCAAGACCACCGCCTTTGCTCAGGGTCGACATATCGCGGACCCGACAATCAAGAAGCCCGAGGATGTCCTGGGGTACAGCTATTACGTATGGGTTGGACAGGTGATCAACCTGATGGCAGTTGCTGTCCTCAAATGGTCAATCTGCGCGTACTTGCTTGCCCTAAAGTTCTCCAAGGTTTACACAGTCATTGTGTGGGCGTCGATTCTTATGGTCACTGTCTTCAACTGCATACTGCCATGTATGGGATTGTTAAATTGTGTGCCGTTTGAAGCCAACTGGAACCGCGCTGTGAAAGGATACTGCTGGTACAAAGGTCACACCGTCTTGACGCACGCGCAAGGTGTCACCAACATCATCACAGACATTGTGTATGTGGTCGCGCCTATTCTGTACCTCTCAACCATCCAGCTGGCGAGGCGTACACAATGGGGCTTGAGGATCGTCTTCACATTGGGTTTAGTGTAAGCTACCTTTCTGATGGAACAATCGAGATGACTGACTGGTGTCACAGTGCCACAGTGTGTTCGATCTTCAAGACGATCGAGCTGAGCGCCCTTAAGAAGACCAGAGATCCGACCTGGGACGGCGTCAACTTGACGATTTGGAGTGCGACAGAGCTCTCGGTCGGTATCCTGATCGCAAGCTTACCTCCTCTCCGCAAGGTCTTCGACAAATTGTTCCGCAACATCCTGCCATCGACTTTCATGACGAGATCGAAGACACCGGGAAGTATCCCCTTATACAATGTCAGCAAACCTTATAGCAGGCCAATGGGTCGCTCGGCTGTCGAAGACGACACAGACAGCGAGAAAGACATTCTTCCAAATAAGGCTACTGGTGCAGGAATCACAAAAACCGTGATGCACGAAGTAAGTAGCGCAGAGAGGAACGGTGGTGTGCAGCCGCCGGACAGGACCTACAGTACGTATGGGAAGATCGACGAATAATTTCCCCAGCTCCTTGCTCCCGGTAAGAGAACGGCGGAGAAGTCTGGTGACTCTTTCCCATGGGAAACCGACTTGTCCGTTGCGTACAATGAAACGTTTTATTTGCTGAAGAGTGCATCACGTTTCTGCTTGCCTCAAAGTCCATCCTTTTCAGATTCACAGAAAGCTCGTGCGAAAGTTGTCGTCTGGGGGTTTGCGTGCATGTTTATGTTTAGCAACATACAAATCAACCAATCAACTTACATTTCTATGCCAAACGCCTGTAACTATGCTAGATGCTGGAAGCCATATACATGCGGGGTATCTCGAAAAGTAGTCGCGGGAAACAGATAATTAGTATGCTCAGAACACGACGCAAATGAAAACAATGATCTGTCCAGCAGTCAGTCGTCTGGCTGCGCTTCAGGCGGCATTCACCAAAATCATTTTGGCGGGGGGAGAGGGGGTGCATCCGGAGTGTTCCCTGGGTCCTCCTTATTCAGCATAGCTTTGACACGGTCCAGTCTGCTCACTGCCTTCTCCAAGCGGTCCAGCCGCCCCATTTTGTCCCTGTCTTTCCTCTCAAGGAGCTCTATCCGCTCTTCAAGCTTGGCTCTTGCTCTACGTTCCTCGGCGACCATCTCGTTGGCTTGAGAGAATAATGTGACACTGAGTTCCTCGATCTCTGAATCAACGGTGCGTACCCTGTCTTCTGCCTTCGCCCTGAGTGCACGCTCGCGTTCAAGTTCATGGAGTAGATCGGGTTCTGCCGAAGGTAGGGGCGGTGCAGTTGTCGAGTTGACAGGCGAAGTCAATCTGCCAGTCAGGAACGAGAAACGAGACTGCGATCTCGCATGGGCCGAACCTGCCGTCGTCGGGCGAGCATCTGGAGAAGAGGTGACGATCGAGTCCGAGGTATTGTTGCGCGCTGGTTTGTTGATCTCTCTCGGAGTCGACTTTAGTGTGCGGATCTGATCCTCGTAATCGGCACACCTGTTCGCTGAACAACGAATCAGTCATGATTTGTGAGAGGCGTTGGTCGTGTGCGGGTTGAGTTGAACGTACCTGCAGCTGCGGCCTTTTCCTTTAGTATGTCCATCTGGGCCTGCAGTTCTCTGATGACTCTCTGCGCCTCTTCGTTGTCCTGAATTTCAACTGCGATACTTGTTCCGCATGCTGGGCAGCTGTGTGTTGTGTTGCTGGTTTGCTGTGTACGTGTCGATGGAGTCGGCTCTAAGGGCGCTTGAATCTCGACTGACATGTCTCCACTTTTTTGACTGTATCTTGGTGGATGTTCGGCGCCTCAGGTTGTGCTGTTCACAGTCGATGGTAAAAGAACGAGCAATACGTGTCGCGCACAGAGTGCGTCACAGGACGACCAATAATTACCGGGATCCGTTACCCCTGCATGACATGAGATTTGCGCTAGCTGCTAGCTCCCGGCGCGCCTAAGTTTCACGTGCAGCAACTTTCACCACAGTCACGCGACAACATGTGTTCTCCGAACATGTGCTTACAGGATTTATAGATCCCCAGACATGGCTGAGAGTTCTTGAGCCTAGTAGACTGTACCGAGCATTGATCACAATGAGCTCAAGTTCTGAATACGCCCAGGAGTGAGCAGCCTTGTATTTGGCCTGGATACTATTGTGTCCAGCATACGAGACGATGATTGAACGCCGAAGAGCAGTACCCACTATCGTGTCGTTGCATGTTCTACTTAGCGCACCAATATCATCCATCTAACAACTGCATACACATACACACCATCTACCACTTCCCTACACAATGTCTCCACTCAACAAATCTTTCCGCCCATACACACCCTCCCACTCGCCCCACACTCCCCTCCAAACATCCCTCTCACTGCGACCCAAGCCCGCAAACATCGCATCCAGCGCATCACGACTCAGACTTGCAGCGCCAACCACTTCCCAAACACCAGGCATCAGCTTCTCTCTGACGCCTGGCTCAAGGCGACCGCTGAGCTGGAACCGCGAGAAGCTCGCTAGTAGAGGGTAAAGGAAGGCGCTAGTCTTTTCGCGCGCGGCTTTGACAGGGTCGTTGAGCGTTTTGCTTGTCTTACCACTGTTGTGGGTCTTCTGAATACTAGATTGCGGGGGATTGCAGAGGGTGGCAAGGACGCGGGCGAATTGGGCGCCGTTGACGGGTGTCAAGGGAGTGGCGCCGGAGCTCTTGAGCCAGGCGGGCAGGGCGCCGCGACCGGAGTGCGGGGTGAACAGCAGGAAGAGCAAGTTTTGGAGCAAAGGTAGGAGGAGGTGGAATCGTCCGCCCAGTCGGCCGCGGTGAAGGAGAAGGGTGAGGCGGGCTGTTTCGCAGAGGCGGGCATATATGGCGGGAGCATGGATCGCGGACAGTTGGGGGCTGGACCGAGAGGCTATGGTGGAGAGCGCGGTGATTGTTGTCTCGATACTGTGTTGGGTCGCGAGTGATGGCGTGTGGGAGATGATTGTGTTGATGCTGGACAGCAGAGCATTGAACGATGCATGATCCGGAGAGCGGATCAGCAGATCACCAAGCTTCGGTAACAAGGCTAGCTGGTTGTTCCTCGACTCTATATTTGACTCGTGGTGATCTTCCATCGTGGATATCAGAGTCGCGAGCAACTGGTACGAGAGAGGAAGGTTGAGAGGATCCGCCGGGGTTGTGAGAGTATGGACAAGGTCCAATTTCTCGAAAACCGGGAGTTCAGCAAAGACATCCTTGATCGTTCTGGTCAACGTAATCTTGCGCTGTTCAGGCATTTGTTCGCGAAGGCATTTGAGTGTGAACTTGACGAGCCATTGGATGTCAGGGTAGAGCTTGAACTTCGCAACTGTAGAGTGGAGACGCGCAACGTACTCGGCCAGCTCTTGTGGACCTTGGCCGCCTGTGGCTATGTACGACTCCAGGTCTGCATTGTCGTTGACCCAAGTACGCAACCAAGCCCGAGTAGAGTCAAGTAGCTTGGCCTCCGCAAGAACAGTGGTCGGCAGTTCGTTGATTGCATCAATGACATCCAGAAGTGACGCCGATCCAGGACTCGATGATTCGCTGGTCAGGCTTGTTTTCAGAACCGATATAAACTGCTTCGGCTGAAGTAGGCTATTCTGCTTCTGGGCAGCAAAAACAGCACGCAGGATGGCCAGGTTGGCCGCAGAACATTGCTTGCCTTTTCCTATGACGGAGTCAATCTTGCCCTTGAGCTTGCCCAGGTATATCATGTTCTGTGACTGGCTCTGGTTAGAAACGATCGGACTGATTGTTGTTTGCACCAGCTGCTGAAGCAGGCCAAGGGTAGCGGACGATGCAATATCAGGTTGTTGTAGCTGTTGAGCTATCTCAAACAAGACAGTGCCGTCGCTGGAAACCTTAGCAGTTGCGTTGGATGCGTTCATTAGCTGTACCATGATGCTTAGCAAGATCGGTACATCTTGTGAACCAGCGAGAGCCATCTCTGTGAGTGAATCCAACACTGCCTCACGCTTCTCTCGGGAGATAGCAGAGGCTTGCACAGAGTGCAGAGAAGTAATTGCCAGAGACTGTGCATGGGCATTCTGTCCCTGCACAAGTTCAAGTAGGGCTGTGATGTGCAGGTCCTGCAAAGTCGAACTTCCCTGCTCGAAGATGGCCTCAGAAAGTGAGTTTATGGCACTGATGCCAGTGCTGTTGTCCATATTCAACACAGCTGTCAACAACTGCTGCAATAAGTGTTTGCATTGCTCACCGCCCAAGCGCCCAAAGAGCTGAACGAAATCGGTGCAGAAGAACTGGATCATCTTGACATGCTCCGGTGCATTCAAACCACCACTAGAGAGAATCTGGAGAATCTTGTCTAAACTGGGCTGGATCAGGTCCTCGGAGCCGGGCAGACTCTGTAGATGATTGCATGCATTGAGCAAGAACAACATGGCTGCCGCTTGCGTGACAGAGTCGACTCGTTTGCTAGAAGGAGCGGACATGTCATCCAGAGATTTTTCGATCAATGGCGAAAGGAGTTCTTCTTGTTGCTCTATTGAGCCGTGCAACTCGAGTGGCCAGAGCTTCGAGATCAGCTCGCACAGGGAAAGCCATGAGAGTGATAGTCGAGTGTGAGGGGTGTAGCGCTCGTCTTGGACCCAAGTTGAAAACGATTCCAGCAGCAAGCGCACCTGCGATTTGACTGCTTCAATCACCTCGTCAGATACGAGAGACTGCAAGATAGCCGGGACGATCACTGCCGTGCTAGCAGCTTTCTTGTATGCGGCGAGCTTCTTGAGGTTGATATCTTGCTCAGCCTGTGTATCCAAGGCACGACTAAGGTCGCCCATACGCAGAATATGCTCTTGCAGTAAGCTTGCAATCTGGCCTTGGGTTAGGGACTGCTCAAGACGTTGGGCTAGAGCCTGGCTGATCGCGCGATCTTCCCAGATCATATCTTTGCACTCTTTGAGAGCCTTGCGATTCTCGTGCCTGTGGGCCTTCACCAGCTGGTCGTCCCAACGGCGGATGAAGCCAAGCAGGTTACGATTTGTGGCGAAGCCAGACATGAGGGGAACGATGATGCGCTCCAGTACAGTGGTCTTGCGAATGTGGGGTTCGCTCTCGCCTTTTTGAGACTCTTGCGCAAAACCGCGTCCATCAAATTGGACTTTTGAGATCTCGTCAAAAACGACCTGGGCAAGATCACTCTGTTGTGTTTTGGAGGGCCCCGTAAGACTCTTTGGCTCGGTCACAAAGACGCTCGGGTCAAGCTCAATCAAAGCAGCTATGAGTGACCAGTGTACTTGCTTGTCCCGACCGATGGGGTATTTGATGCCCGAATGGTACCAGAACAAATCCTTCAATATGGCTGACTTGATGCTTACGCTGTGCGCACGGAGGATGCCGGTGGCATGAACAAGCACCTCGATCGCGGTTCTTGGTGTTGCAGAATTTGGTGGTGCTGTCAACAAGCAGCCAGCACATTCTACCAAGGCCACAACAACAGCTTCTATCCAAGGCTTCTCTGCAAGCTTGCTCCTCGGAGTCTTAGAGGGCGAGAAACGTATAGCAAGACTCAAAAGCTGAGACGACGCGCCAGACAGCGCTGCCAGGTCAGCTGGTACTGACTGGCCTTCGTCCTCAATTTGAGCTGCCTGCAGAAGCTTTGCACGTAACGGCCCCAGATTACTAGCAAGCAAAGCGGCTTCTCGATACTTGCCAGTGATTTCTGTGTTTTTCTCCAGATCAGCGAAGAAGGCGGCCCTGGCTGGGGCGAACAGATGTCTTGCCAAGAGCCTCTCTACAATATGCGTTGCGCGATCGGTAGAATTTACTACAGATTGATCTGGGTGTACGGATCGCAGCGCCTTCAGAGTGTCGAGCAGCGTTAGAGCAGGTACCAGAGAATTTGTTGAGAACTCGTCTGCCGAAGAGCCAGACTCGTCGTTTACAGTAATGGTTCGAAGGTCCCAGATTTCCACGACCAAAGACAAATCCATGATCTCGGCCAGGTGTTGATTTCCGGGAGTGTATGGGGCCAAGGCTAACAGTTTCTCCACAGCGACGAGCCAGTTCTTTAAGATGCTAGCAGCTTGCGCACTCTCGGACCTCAACGCAACCTTCATAAGCTCAGCCTGGACTGTGTCCTCGCTCTGGTGTCGAGTATTGCTCAGGCCGACAATCGACTTGAGCACCGCCCTGATGGTAAGAAAAAGCGTTTGGAGCTCAGAGACACCCAGGATTGGCTGGCCAGTGGAGCCGTTTGTGCTGGTTACTCCACGCTTTCGCTTCTTGGAGGGCTTGGCAGCTTCTCCGAGAGTCTCGCTTGACTCGAACACATCGTTCATGACAGTGTTCTCAAGCTCAGGCGTAGGTTGGCGTGGGTCGAAGTATTCGGTGAGGGTTCGGTCGAGGATAGCAGGGAACGCGGCGTCTCGTAGATGCGGTGCGCTGCGCGATACAGGCAGGATATACAACATCCATTCCAGAAGCAGCCATAATGTAGTGGTGCCTCGCGGAGTTCTCCCAGCTGCCGTCTCATCTTTCAATTTGTCTAGCGCCCAGCGCAAAACCCATTCTGCCCTTGCTCTGACCAGTGATTTCGTGATACTGGCCCTGTCATCCCCAGATCTGGTCGTCCAATCGTCCGGGAGGCCGATGATGTGCGCAGCTTGCTCGACTTGCTCGCTCACGTCCGAGAAGTCCTGATTGATGGCCTGCAGGCGCGGGCGGGTCGGCGCAGGTCCGTCTGCGGGGGTCTGTAAACTATTTAGCATGGCACATGGATGCCGTGAACAACGAGGGACCCTACTGTCTTTTTCGGCGCCATGTCTGCCCCCAGCTTGCGTTGTGTCGTCCAGAGAGAAAGCTGGCGCAGCAGATCTGCCATCATAAACTTTTTGTGGGGCAACCCGGTCACAGCTGCCCTCGCCAAGCCGGCGGCCGACGTCAAACTCCGCTGAGCTGGACCGCGTCAACACCAACGCCAGCCCGCGCATCAGCACTCCTATCGCCGTCGCCAGACTCCCGAGACGCCCAATTGCACCCGCCCTCGCTGCAGCCATGTCCGACGCTCCCTCCCAGCCCATTGCGCCCATCCCGCGTACCACCCGCCCCATGAGCGAAGCTCTCCTCAACGAGAAGGTACATACACCCGCATAGGCGCGCGGCTCCACCTGTCGTGGGCCTGGAAGGCTCATGCTGGAACATGTCCTGGCTCCAGTGGAGTTACCCAGCCCCAATTGCGGCTTGCGAGGCCCCAGCCATGCATATCAGCTGTCACATGCGCAGGAACAACAGCTAACAGCTCTGCTTAGTGGGACCGCTGCCTCTCTTCGATGCTCATCCGCTCTGGCCTCGGTCTGTCCTTCGGTATTGTCTTCTCTGTCCTGCTCTTCAAGCGCCGCGCATGGCCTGCGACAGTCGGCCTTGGCTTCGGTGCCGGACGTGCGTGGGAGGAGTGCGACAACGTCAGTCTTCACAGCCAGAAAAGCTCTATCACCAGTTCCTAACACAACTCCAGTCGTTCAAGCGCGCAGCCTCGCCTGCCAAGGATGGCCTCCGCGTGGTCAGGCCATAAGCGGACGTAGTCGGACAATGTCGAGCGTGGATTCTTTCAGTATAATGAACTTGGTACACGAGCAGCGCGCTGTACAGTAGGGCACGGTCTAGAGAGTTTTGGAATCGAAGGCTGTATATTCGGGAAACGTCACACATCCAACCTTCTCACGAAGCATATCAATGGCTGTTGTCGACCATACTAAGTTGACAGGCCATTACTACAGAGACATGTCCAAGAACCCACTCTAAATCCCGAAGAATGCACCAAGCTCGAACTAATCGATGATTACATCAGCTTAGGATCCTAGCTTGGTCCTTCCTGCCAGGCGCCCCCACGTACTCGTCATTCTGCAGGTCCTCAACATCCACTTCTTCGCATGGAAATACGCAGTCCAGCCTTCGCTCCTGCATACCGTCAGCATACTGCAACTCAACCATAAGCAGCAAACAATCTACCCTTCGGTCCACGCCACTTTCCCATTCTGAAGCATCACACCATGCCTCTTCCCTTCTCTTGCCTTCTCCACGCTCCCCGTCGACCTCTTCTGTACTCTCTTCTGTACTCCACTCCCTCCTCCCGACCTGAAACCCCAGCGCTCCATCTCCAGCGTATATAACACTCAGTCTCGCATCGTCCAGCAACCCCGCGACTGCAAGACCACGTTCGCGGTCTAGCCGGGTATAGCTGTTGAACGCTGTAGCCGGGCGGTGCGAGGCAACGTCAATAGTCATGTTGTTCGCATGGTCGATGATAGTGTTCAATTTTACGTAGTCAATCGACCACTGCTGACGATGCCAGAGGGTGAATGTGCATTTGGAGTGGAGGCTGGAGGCTGTGGGGGATGCGGCGGAGCCAGGAAGAAGGCCTGCAATGGCGAATGTCGGGACGGTGAGCAATAATACGGGCAGCATTTTCGATTCTCGAATGTGTTGTCCTGTGGCTGAAGTGTCGGTTTCAAGCTTGCGCTGCGGCAAGGTGAGCTGAGCTGAGTAACTCTCTGGGCCTGCCGCTATGCGGGGTCGGAGCTACCTAATCTAGCTGGAGCCGCATACGTCAGAGTCTAAACGCGTCTTGGGAGGTACTGCATAGTCTAGGCTGAGCGGTTTCTGATTTTGAATCACAATGGTTACAAGTCTCTCGCCTTTCATTCTGCAAACCCTTTCTCGTGCATAGCTGGATTCTGAACCACACAAGTGTATAGAGATACACACAGACTCCCGAAATTTTGAAAGACGACGTGCTAACTGTTAGCCCAAACAACTCTCTCTTCTGTTCCTGCCTGCTGTTCGCTGAATATACTTGCCACCATGCCATTTTAGGCACAGTAAGCAAATGCGGGAATGACATCGGCTCCCCTTCACAGTCTCCATCACCACAACCCTATTTTGGACTTCATGCAACACGCAGGTTTCAATAAACATCGGCACTTCGGGATTAAGGATGGCCAATGTAGTCCTCGTCCTATCTCCAGCGGCTGCCTCGAAACAATAGTGGATCCTACGTCTTAGCGACCATTCAAGCATCAGCATCTGGACACCGTGCAGGTCCCGGGTCATCCCGTCTTACACACTGTTACCACTGTAGAAACTCTGACTGTCAGAGCTTGCTACCTCTAGTGCTCATCTCCGTCCAGTGTGCATGGCTGCGAGATAACAATCTCAAGATGCAGATCTCCACGTCTCTGGACGACTACAGCCATTACAGGACGTGCTTGTACGCAAGATGGAGTCACAGCTCAACAAGGTTGATCCGCGTGGGGGTTGCAACTCAGTGCAACCTTGTGCTTCTTGAAGACTCCGGCATTTCTACGCCCTCAGATGAAGGTAATGACAGATGACATCTGAGACTACAGGGCATCCTTATGCAAAGCATGAAGTACGCAAGACCAACGAATCTGCTCGTTTGCTGAAACGTCCTCCATCTAAGGACCTCAGCACTCCTAGTACTCCGTGCTGATCGAACGCAAACAGAGCTCTCCTATCAAACTCTACGCCGGTCAGCAATGTCTACCCGATGGCTTGCTGATAGCAAGATTGTTCCTGGTGCTGCTGCAGATTTGACACAAGCCCCTTTCTGCAATGAGCCGTCGTGGTGCTTCACTCGCTCGGAGGTGCGTAATATGCACAGCTATGGATACCTTTTGGACGCGTTTGCTGATCCCATTGAAGCTGGTACGCTACCGGGCTTGAAAGTGGGCCAACTGCGTGAGCGTATTGGATCCTAGCCGCTTGCCCCGAAGACGACGTAAGTATCTTGAACGAAGCCATGATGCGCCAGCGAGCCTGGTCGTCAACAATACCTTCTTCATCTTCACTCGGGATATTATTCTAGTAATCTCGGTCACGGCAAACATGCAGATACGTAACAGAGAAGTCATCCCCCCTACAAAGGGGTATGAGGTTTCCTACCCTACTTCTACCGAACTGCCCCTCCACTCACTCCATTCCGACATGGAAAGCAAGTCCTCCTCGACCAGAGAAACCACCACACCCGCCTCAGAACATGAGCGGACAACACAGTCCAAGGAGGTTTTCGAGTGTCCCATGAACACAACGCAACTCATCGCTTTCATTTCCATTACCTGCATATCCCAGCTCCTCTCCTTGAGCGCGATGAACCAGACCGTCGCCCCCGTCATCCTCCTGGCCCGCTACTTCCATGTCCCCAACCCCGGCGAACTGAGCTGGTTCTCGGCTGCATACAGCATGAGTGTCGGCACGTTCATACTGCCCGCTGGTGAATTGTTCCTTCTGAGCATTCAGTCACTTTGCCTCCGCTGACACGCAGCAGGTCGACTGGGCGACATGTTCGGACACAAGAAAGTGTACCTCCTGGGCTGGCTTTGGTTCGCAGCCTCCAGCTGCGTCACGGGATTTGCGTACAAGTGGGACAGTATTGTGTTCAGCACGCTTCGCGCGCTGCAGGGCATTGGTGAGCTGGCCCAGTACTCCGCTCGGCACACGCTCACAGTCTCAGGCCCGGCCTTGTTGATTCCCAATGCTGTTGCATTGATCGGCCGCGCTCTACCCGCGGGCAAAATGCGGATGCTCGGTTTTGCATGCTTCGGCGCGTGTGGTCCGCTTGGAGCCACCTTGGGCGCCGTCTTCTCAGCTCTGATTGCGGAGCGCTGGTGGTGGCCATGCAACTTCTGGGTCTTGTCGTTCGTCGCACTCATCATTATGGGTTGTGCATGGTTCATACTACCAGCGGACTGCACGCAGGAGACTGGACCTGACTCAAAACAACCCAAATTCGATTATTGGGGTACCGTCACTGGTGTCACAGGGCTGATACTCGTCAATTTCGCGTTGAACCAGGCTCCATTGGTGTTGTGGACCACTCCATACATTGGAGCTATGTTAGCTGCTGGCATTGTGCTACTGATCGCATTTGTGGTCGTCGAGTTGCATACACCCGATCCGCTGGTTCCAATTCGAGGCCTCTCCCGCGACGCAGTCTTCGCACTGACCTGCATAGTAGCAGGCTGGGCATCCCACGGGTCCGTATCCTCACCCCCTTTCCCTTCTCGACCGCTGACCACACCAGCATATGGGCATACAACCTCTACCTCTTCCTCGAGCACCTGCGCGGCCAATCTGCGCTCCTGACATGCGCGCAAACCTCCCCCGTGGCTCTAACCGGCCTCCTCTTCGCCTTCTCCACAGTCTGGCTGATCCAGCACCTCGGCGTCGCGCCCGTGATGCTCCTCTCCATGACCTTCTTCACAGGCGGCGCGCTGCTCCTCGCCACCATGCCGCTGCACCAGTCCTACTGGGCGCAGACCCTCGTGTCCGTGCTGCTGATGCCTGGCGCCATGAACCTCAGCTACCCGGCCGCCAACATGCTGATGTCGACTGCGCTGCCCAGGGCCAAACAGGGCGTCGCTGCGAGTCTGGTGAGCACCCTGGTCAACTACAGTATCTCGGTGGGCTTAGGCTTTGCGGGCACGGTGGATAGGTATACGACGGACCGGGCGTTGGGGGAGCTGGATGCGCAGAAAGTGCGGCATGATATGTGGGATTCCGAGGCGGGTACTGTGCAGATTCGGCTGAAAGGGATGCGGGCATCGTTTTGGTTTGCGGTGGGGTTGGGGTGTTTGGGCATGGTAGTCGCTGGGGTGTTTGTTGCGGTGGTTGAGCGAAGGAAGAGAGCTGGCGTGCGGGTCTCGGGTCGTGTGTAGTGCCCGAGTGTTCTATGGCGGTGAGCAGACTTCGATGTCCTGCTTCTTCCTTTCAGTTTCATTCGGTACGTACATTCTGGTCAACCAAGCGGGATTAATATGCCTGACCAACACACCTTCGTACGTGCTTCCTACATGACCTATTCTCAACGATGACACACTACATCTCTTCTCAACGACCGCATCGGAACGTCAGTCTTGTTGGTCTACCGTACAAGAATGAATGGGAGAAGCGCGATTGGCGCATGTGGAGATGGTACGTGATGTCGCTGTTCGGCTGAATATGGCAACCCGTCACCGTTCCCAACTCACAATACATTCCAAGACGCGAAAAGGTGTGATTTGACGTTTCATTGCGTAGATAAGAGTCGTATGTTCATAACACAGCACACACACCCCTCGGCCAGAAGAGAGTAAACAACACCGGGTAGCGATGCCCGGCAGATTGGTCTAACGCCATACGCCCGTCCCATTTTGCACAGTAAGAGAACCCAACATGCCATGTCGATCCATGCACTGCACGGGGAAATGCCCACACTTTGTATGCGGTATGCAACCCCCCCCCCCCCCCTTCAACTGCTGCTGTGGCAGCTTGCGCGTGTGCGCGAGCTCGCACACAGGCGCCTACTTGCGCACCGTCTTTGCCGCCTTGGAGACGAGCTTCTGCAGCTCGCCGTACGCCTCGTCAAAGTCCTTTGCGTCGTCCTCCTTGACGTCCTTGGCCTTCTTGCCTGACCCGGCCTTGGCGACCATGACAACGGACGTGGGACGCTTTGTTGCGCTGGCCTCGCCGAGCTGGGCGCGCGACTTGATGTAGATGTAGGGGATGCCGTGGTCTTCGCACAGCACGGGGATGTGGGAGATGACGTCCATGGGCGAGATGTCGGCGGCGATGACGACGATGGCGGAGGGATCGTTGATGTCGGCCGTGTTACCGGAACCTTGCGACTTGCGGAGGGCCTTGACGACTTCCTTGACGCCGCGGCGGAGGGTCTTGGTCTTCGCGGCTGTTGGGTGCGTTAGTGAGGTGGTTCTACGGCCAGCTGCGCAGACGGGTGGAAGCTGCTAGACATACACTTTTTAACGGTCTTGAGAATCTTCTTGACCTCCTTGTCGTTGTCTGCGAGAGGGAAAGCGAAGGGAACAAGTGCGCCAGAAGGCTCCTCGCCCACAACAGCAACAGCACCGCTGTCAATCTCCATCAGGGAGACCTCAGGCTCCTCAATTGCGGCCTCGAGAGCGTCTGTGACATCCTTGCTCTTCTTATCCTTCTTCTCCTTCTTGGGCTTGGAGACACCGTCGGACTCTGCGCGCTTCTCCTTCTTTTCCTTCTTGTCCTTCTTCTCCTTCTTCAGCTTCTTCTCTTCAATTTCCTTGGCCATTGCGGATGTGTGTGACGACGTCTGCTACGGCGATATGTCTTGAATGCAATGCGCAAGAAAAATAGAGGACGAGTGGCAGTGTGGTTGCAAGAGGGTGCTTTGCTGTGCGCGAGAGCTTCAGTCCGAACTTTTTTGCGTGCAAAATCGAGGTTCGGCGCTAACCGCAAACCTTTAGCGTGACCTTGGCACGTTCACTATCACTATCCTCACTGTCGTTTGAACATCACAAGTCACATTGCACGACCAAGACATATTTCTCAGGTACCAATTTTTATACATGAATGTTCTGGAGGAGAAGAAAACGCACGCCATCACTCCCGCGTCATCAATCTACTACCCAAACACCCGCCTCTGTCGCCATAAAAGACAATAAGCAGGTACGCATGGTATATGCA
The DNA here is from genome assembly GCA_022560025.1 of Stagonosporopsis chrysanthemi. Taxonomy (NCBI): domain Eukaryota; kingdom Fungi; phylum Ascomycota; class Dothideomycetes; order Pleosporales; family Didymellaceae; genus Stagonosporopsis; species Stagonosporopsis chrysanthemi. The sequence continues at coordinate 30,026 of JAFISE010000212.1, forward strand.
GGAGGAGATCCCGCCAGCCGTGACAGATAGATAGGAAATAAAGATATAACACAAAGTATTATCGGAATGCAGCCGACACAGTTCGCAGCCAGACCGAGTTGAACCGAAACGCACTTGGGGCCAGCCTCCAAACCGGTCCAGAAAGCCAAAGGGTATGAGCGAGAGGAAAGATATTAGAGGGATGCCAGAACGAACAGAGCCTGGGCTCGAGTGTGTATCTCTGGACCAGATCGCCCCAATGCGCCATGTTGCCTCGATCTGAAGAAATCAAAAAAAAAAAAAAAAAAAAAAAAAAAAAAAGTGACACCAAACTCCATGCCATGCCCCCCGAATGCAGAGAGATAGCGAGATGAGAGAAGAGCTGCAGCAATCTAGCAAAGAAATAAGAGAAAAATAAACAGAAATGTCGTAACAGTGGCCTAGTAAGCCATCTGCATCTCAAGGACCTGGACAGCGCCAGACGCTAGTGGTGAGGCTGACCCAGACCTGGAGGACATTGCGTCTTCATAGCCAACAAGGGCTTGCGAGTGAAGCTTGAAGGCTTCGCCCATGAGTTTTGTGATTCTGTCAACAGTTAGCATCATGCTTCGCAATACAGGAAACAACGACTCACCCCCACACAACCACTTCGTCAATCATACTGCCCCATAAGCGAGCAACGGTGGAACTAAGCTTAGCACCGTAAACGTCGACCGAGTCATCGTCGAAAAGGTTGCGCAACTTGTTGTACATGACCAGCTCTTCTTCGTTTGCCGGCTCTTCGTCATGTTCCAGACGGTAGAGCCACAGTGTGAGGATCACTACGAGGTCCATGCCAGCGAGCGGGTGCTCAATGCTCCAGTTGGTAGCGGAAGTGCGTGCGACCCAACGGATGCCTTGGACTGCTGCAACCTCGATGCAATCGAAACATTCTTGGATGACCTTGATCATCTCTTGCGAACGCTGGACCTTATCGCGCGCATTGGTCATGGCTGCTGCGACTTCGTACGAGTCGTGGTAGCGAAGGGCCTCTTGAATCGACTTTAGGTCAACGACGAGTTGGGCCCGTGTGTTCCGGTACAGCGCCATAGCGTTGAAGATCAGGGGATGGCCCTTGTGAGGCGCGCTCAGACGTACCACGACGGTCTCTGGCTCGCACAGATCAAGTGACTTCTCCCAGGTCTCGAGCGCCAGGCGAAGCTTATACTCGGTGACAACATCCTGCAGGGCTTCGGGGCTGCGCTTGTGATACCACACCTCTAGGAACAAGGCGTTGATCATGACACGAGTTGCAAAAGCGCTGTAACGAGCGGTCTCACCCTGGAACAGGTTGTCGTGCGCCTGGCGATAGGTGATGATCTTGGACAGGGCAAGAGCTTCGCGCCATGCCTCCTCATCCTCACCACCCATGGTCCAAAGAGTCTCTGAAGACGGCAGCTCCAGAGTGTCAAACTCGTTGAAGCCCATGGCAGGTGTGTGGTTGTAGGTCAAGGTCAGGAGACCAAAGAAGATGTATACAGAATAGTAGGTGCGGCGACATTGCTCGTCCTCGATCCACTCTTGGTGACTTGGCTGAGCGCCTTCACGAGCTTCGGAACGAATCTTCAGCTCGTAGCGGTTGCCAGCAACCATGTTTGCGAGGAGACTCTTGATGGAGCAGGCCCACTCGAGGCCCTTGGGGTCGCCGCTCCAGCTGGAGAACTGCATGTTCAGCAGGGTGCTCTGCATGGTCCACAGTGGGCACTTGCGCGAGCTGAAGTTTTCCTTGTTCTGCAAGAACTGGTTGACAAGGACCTTGGAGCCAATGTGCAGCATGTATGCCTGATCCTGGTCGAAGATGTATAGGGCGCCGATGGACAGCACGGCCAGCAACAGCGGGGCAGCAACCTCGGTGGGGTGGAAGGTTGCGGGGTGCAGGAAAGGCAGGTGGTGGTGGAAGAGGTCAAAGTACGTCTTGAGCAGGCGGTTCAGGGTGTTGAGGCTGGGCAGGTGGAACGTGTCCAAGAGGGCGTTCTCGCTGTCGTACTGCTTGATGTTGTCGTAGACCTTGCGGCACTGCTCCTCCGACTCGAGCTGCGGGGCGCTCGTCATGGTCAGCGCCTGGCTGGGGCCCGGAGACTTGCGGTAGTCGACGGGCGAGACGGGCCCCAGCATCGAGGGGTAGGGCGACAGCGGGTTGGGCGTGCCGAGGTTGTTCTCGCTCATGGACGGGAAGGTGGGGGCAAGGGCGGTGTTGCCGGACATGGTGCGCTCCATCATGGGCGCCAGGTGGCTGTGGGGGTGGAAGCCGGGGTGTGTCTTCTGCTGGGGCTCGGGCTCGGGCTGCGGGACCATCGAGTCGCGCCAGGGCATCTGCGGCAGCATGTTCTGGCCGGGGGCGGTGTAGGGCATCTGGGCGGCGGCGGGCTCCATGTGCTGTGGGCCCGTGGGCGACATGACGGGGTCGGCGCGCGGGTCGAGGGCCTGGTCGGGCTCCTGGCTGGCCATGGCCTTGTGGTGGAAGTCGGTCATCAGCATGGCGGCCGTCTCGATGTCGACGTCGACCATGGCGTCGTCGGCGGCGTCGAGCGCGTCGAGGGGCGCGGCGTCGAGGGGCAGCGGCGGCTTCGAGGGCCCGGGCGTGGCGGCATCGTGGGCCTTGTTGCTGGCACGGCGCTTCTGCTCGCTGGGCAGCGGGGCGCCGCCGTCTTTGGCGTGGACGGTGCGGTCGTGGCGCAGCAGCAGGTCGCGGCGCACAAAGGTGCTGCGGCACTTGAGGCACTTGAAGGGGCGCTCCTTGGTGTCTGTGGGGAGGGGCAGTCAGGTCAGCAACAGCAACCACGGCGAGCCTTCCCCGCAGCGCGCCCACCGCGCGAGCGTCCCGCATCAGTAAACAGCTACCCCGCGCGCCAAACACAGAGCTCCATCAGGCGGCAGCACGGCCGGGAGGGGCGGGGGACTTACGAGAGCGCTCGTGGCGGCTGCGGTGCTCGCTCCTGCTGAAGGCGCGGTTGCAGAACTGGCACTTGTACTTCTTCTCGGGCTGCCCCGGTTTGCGGGCGGCGGGCGCGGCGGCGCCGGCGGACGCCATCACAGCAGGCATGGGCGGCGGGCGAGGGCGCGGGCGCGGGCGAGATGGCAGAGGGGCTGAGGGCTCAGGGCTCAGGGCTCAGGGCTCAGGGCTCAGGGCCTCGGACGGGGCGAGGGCGCGCAGGCCGGGCGCGCGCGGGCGTGGGAGCGTGGTGGTAGATGGCTGCAGTGAAGCTGGCGTGTCGCTGTCGCATTCCGCGCAGTGTGCATGCGACGGGCGGGCGGGCTCCGGGGGCGGCCGGCGGACAATGGGTGGATGCAGGGCGGCGACGGCGTCAGATGGCTGCGCGCGCAAAGGGCAAGATGGGGTGGGAGATGGGATGGATGTGCAATGTGCAATGTGCTGCGCGAAGGCGGCGGGCAGGAGACCAAAACCCGGCTGGGCCTGTGCATGCAGAGCGCCCCTCGACGCTGCAAGCCCAGGAACCCTACCCTCGCCCGCCCGCCCGCCACGGCAGCGTGGGCTGGCTACGCCGCGGATACAGCCACTACTGTGTCTGTGTAGTCCTGTACGCGAGCTGCACCAGGGCCGGTCAATACCAATACCGTCCTGTGTACGTGGTAGTCTGTATACATACATGATGGCAGCTTCGCACAGGAGCCGCCATTGCCAGTCCCTGCCAAACGCACGCCTTGCCCATGCTACACGCCGCGCAACAGCTTCCACCTCCACAGGCAATGCCACAGGCTCCGGCACGCACGCGGGCGAGGCCCAGGCCCGCTTCGCACCCCTCCGTTGCCCACGGACTGATTTGAGCGCAGTCGCGCCGTACCACCTGTATTATCAATGGCGGCTGCTGCCCGTCGTCCACTCGTCGCACAGCATGCAGAAAAAGCGGTAAAGAGCCTCAAACTGCTTTTTACCTGTTGTAGTGGTAGTTCGCAGCATGCTGGCCATCAGGTGCATGGTGCATGGCCACGCTCACCGCCTCACGTACAGTATCGCCGCCTCAATACTTACATGCCGGTAGCACGTCCATAATACACTCGGTTTCGCCCCTCTGCGCCTGTGTCATTCGATGACGACGGCGCAGAAAAGGGGCCGCCCTTCCAGCTGACAAGAATGACGCCAGGGCAGCGTCCAGCCTTTCACCGTCGCTCGACAACGTTGTGGCTACGAGTATTTTCAAGACGGCTAGGACGACCAGGGCGATCGCCGGCTGACGGACTTGTTCCTGGGAGTCTATCCATTCCATCGGGCTAAGGAAGCCATTCCCCGGACCCGCTCTATGCTTTAGTACCGGCCCACAGCTGCAGTCTGCCAGATGGCAACGACCTGCACACCTGCAGAAACGCAGTATGTAGTAGGCGTGGATGTTGTGTCGGTGACCAACGCGCAATCAACAGCGCAGTCCTTTCAATGAAGCGACATCTCGTGTGATGAGACGTCCACAAGATTGACTGTAATCATGGGCATCACAAAACCGGCCATGTCCCACCATCCCGTGTTGTGTCCATTCGCATTGGATCGGACATGGTAAGGATACATACATAGCTCTGAATAGGAAGGGCCGCAGACTGGAATGGCGTCGCTGGACACTGACAACTCGCCCTCTGCACCGTTACAGTACCTCCATGCCTGCTCCCGAGACGAGTCGGTGGCAAGCTTATCTCCTCGCTGCCCCTCCAAACGACGATACGCCCCTCTCTCTATCACTGCGCTCCATCCATGAGGGGCTCGGTCATCACTGTCAGCCCCCGCGCTAGAATGTCTCTAGAAGGAGAGCACTGCATTCGCGTCCTGGGCGCAATCTGTGGAAATGGCGACGGATCGCTGCCGCGCTGCCGTGGTCTCGGTACCGCCGTGAGATTGCTATGACAATTTACAGCGGACAAACGAATGAGCAGAACGCGTTGGGTGATTAACGAACAGCCACTCCTCGGCGTTGATGTCCATCTGGACTTGCATCGCGCACCCACTGGTATGTAATACGCAGCTCTCCGCGTGCGCAGCGCAATGCCACAAGACGCTGCCTCAACAATCTCGCAATTCTTTCTGCTTGACAGATACCCATGCAGGTATGCGACTCTCTGATGTTGGCCGCTTTGTACGCTAGTCTGGCCCATAAAACCAGCGTCGCAGGTGTTAGACAGCGCTTCTGCCGCTTCCACGCGACAAACTATGCAGCAAATGGGATGGCGCTCCCCTCCAGACTCCCCATCGGGCCTTCTGTACCGGAAGCTCTCGTTGGCTGTCAGCGTCCCTAACCAGCTCTTCTGTGCGCGCTGATATAAATGGAGAATACAAGCACCATCTAATTTCAACAGCCCTGAGATATAGAGAGTAGCAAGCGCTATGTATGTACGTATCTGCGCAGGTGGGTCCGGTGAACCTATTTTGGGTGTTGTAGCCAACTTGGACGTCTGTTGTCATCAAGAACGGTCGCTCAAGAGAAACGAGCTGCTTCGTACATGGAACGTCAGACGTCGAGGACGGGTATGGGCGCACAAGCGATTCCGTAGCACAGCCCTCGAGATCTCGGGAGCTGTGCAATTCCGGAAGGTCCTGAGCCCTGTTTCAAGCTCGGCACCTGTGAGGTCGAGCGAGTCAAGCAGCAGTGTTCTAGGCGGCTTCCTGGGTATTTCAGTGCCCCGCCCTCTTTCCATCAACCAGAAACAGACAGCTTCACCAGCACCCGCTGTCTGGGAGGGCTTTGAAGGGTAGTGGGGTCGCACCTGCAGCGCTGGCCGCTGTCGTTTGTCAAATGCAATTTGGGCCCGGGTCTATCGGTGGATGGCAAGGTCCAAGTACGACGGACAGCGCAGCCTATTGTCGCCATGTATGGTGTGCCGTCCCGCTGGCCAGCTAGCCAGCTGTTTGTACGTGTTGCAGAGGCTCGGCCGGCAGGGCCATGACTTGCATATACATGTGCAAATAAGAACGAGGGACTGAAGCAAGGCCGCGCCCGGTGTGTCAGTGCCAGCGCAAATGTGGTGGATGCACCATAGACTCTAGAGCGCGAGAGAAACACGTGACCCCTTGACCGCTCAGCGCCGCGCGTGGACGGCTTCACCGCGCTCTCAGAGTAGCATTCTCTTCCGCGCAGACTCTGGTCCATCTCTGCACCTTTCCTGAAGTCGAGAGCCCGTTGCGACGTCTCATTCGCTGCGCCGCTTCTGCCAGGCGCGAAGCTGAGGGCCCTAATTCGCATGCCGCCTCTAGCCCAATTGCGTCCCCTCCCTGAGCCGTAAGACGACAGACGAGGACCGTCTGCACACCTGGAGTCCACCGCGCTCCCAGAGCAGACCGCCTGCTGCTCGCCTACTGCTGTCGCTGCCCGCACCAGGGAAGGCCGCGCCCGGAGTCACAGAGCGAGCGACGCTGCTGCTGCCTTCCCATCCCGGCCCTCACGAGACGGAAGCGTCGTGCCCGCCGCCGCCGCCGCCGCCATGAACGGCTACAGTGGCACCATTACGCCGGGGGGGATGTACGTGAAGGCGCTGTACGACTACGATGCCGACGACCGCACGAGCTTGAGCTTTCGCCAGGGTGACATCATCCAGGTCATCACGCAGCTGGAGAGTGGGTGGTGGGACGGGGTGATCAACGGCGTGCGCGGCTGGTTCCCGAGCAACTACTGCACCGTCGTGCAGCGCCCGAGCGAGAGCGTCGAGGACGACAGGAGCGGCCTGGAGCCGGCCGACGATCACGACACGCAGTCGCTGGGCGGCACCGACTACACCAACTCGGACAGCGAGTCCGTCAGCGGCAATGACACGCTGCTGCCCATCGAGCGCCACGGCGAGCACAACAACGCCAGCACCAAGGAGGAGGAGGCTGCGTTCTGGATCCCCCAGGCGACGCCCGATGGCCGCCTGTTCTACTTCAACACCCTGACCGGCGTCAGCACCATGGAGCTGCCCCTGGAGTCGCCCGCCGCCAACGAGAGCGGCCCCCGCGACCGCACCAACGTCTTCATACCAGACTCGTCGCGGCTGCCGGCTGAGCTGCTTGCCTCGGGGACCATGTACGACACCGACGACGACACATCAGCCTCCGACTTCGAAGGACCGGGCAACAAGAGCTCCTATGGGCGCAAACGCCTGTCAGACGGAGTCTCACCGGCAACCTCTATGGAGTCCATGAACCAGGGCCTGACAACACGCTCGTACGACGCGAACGGCACCAGCTTCTCGGGCGCCGCCATTCCGCCAATTGGCACCACAGCTACCTCGTTTGCGAACAGCCCTACTACGGGAGGACCTTCGGCATCTGCGCAGTCGCGCAAATTCTACGACGACGTGAACCCAGTGCCTCTAACCTGGAACAGGATGGTGGAAGATATGCGCCGCGCTGTCGAGCGCTACCGCCAGGCTATCAACAACAGCGACCGCTCTGAGTTTGTCAAGAGGGCCGAGGACATATCCGACCACTTGCGACTGCTGCTCGCGGCAGGCTCTGGAACTACCGACAACCATTCCGGCAACCCCTCGATCATCTCTACGAACAAAGCTCTCTACCCGCATTTCCGGGAGACCATGTCCAGATTCTCAAAGCTGGTTCTCTCCTCACACATTGCTGCGTCCGATTTCCCGCCACCAGACTCATATTCAAAGTGCTTGAAAGAGGCTGATGGCGTCTTGAATGGCGTCTACGGATTTGTCGAGGTGGCCCGCCAACAGCGCGGAGAAGAGATTCCTCGCTTGGTGCCTGGCTTTATTGTCGGTAGCAACATGGGTGGGAATTGGCACAACAATGGGACAGACCCGCGTGACAGCAACGGTATATCATCATTCATGGAGGACGAATTTGAACCTTCTATTGAACCAACAGTTAAGCTTGACTCGCGCATCCTCGAAAGATTGGAGGATATCAAACGACTCATTGTTTCAGCAGTTCGCCGCTTGGACGAGCAATGCGCTGTGCGCGACAAGGTCATCTCACGCCAGAAACACCAGCTGATTGGCGATCACATCTGCACGGCTGGTGGAAAGGTTTTGGAGGTGTGTCGGCCATGGCTGTCCACGGTCGAATCAATCAAGCTCCCGTCCATTAGTTCGCCTTTGCAAGAACAACAGCTGAGTGAATTCACCATCCAGAAGCAGAAGGTCTACGATGTGACCTCGGAGCTGGTAATAGTGTGTCAAGGAGTTGCAGCACCGCTGGGCGATGAGTGGGCTGAGTTGCGTGGAGACTCTCTCGAGGACCGAATCAACGCCGTTCGTGCTGTCTCCCGCGATCTAGAAGCCACTGTTGCCCAGCAGTACGGACTCCTGCAAAACTTGTCAGAAGCAGTCCCCCTCTCAGACATCGCCATTCGCACTGACCCTCGAAGGTTCACCGACACAGACTCTGAGCTCGCGACTTCACACGCTCGAGGGCCGTCAGCGACGCTAAGACCATTGCTGAAAGATGTTCCCCAATCGAAGACTTACAGTGAAGGCACTGCACTAGAGGAAACCAAGATTGACCCAATACAGCCTCCGAGGAACAACAAGAAGCTGAAAGACTTCTTCGGAGAAGTACCCGTCATTCCGCAGTCTACGGTTGAGGAGATTCCAGAGTATCTGAAACTCGACCACGAAGGGGAGATCTCGTACGATCACAAGGTTGCTCCCCCGCAACTGCGTGGAGGAACACTGGCAGGACTTGTAGAGCAGCTCACGCGCCACGACCGTCTTGATCCTGCATTCAACAACACGTTCCTTCTCACCTATCGGTCATTCACCACAGCATCTGAGCTTTTCGAAATGCTAGTCAAAAGGTGGAGCATACAGCCGCCACATGGCCTCGCCAAAGAAGACTACCAAACTTGGGTGGACAAGAAGCAAAAGCCCATCCGCTTTCGTGTTGTGAACATCTTGAAGAGTTGGTTCGACAACTACTGGATGGAAGGCAACGACGAAGAGGCGCGGATATTGATCCAAAGAGTTTACAACTTTGCGAAGGATCATGTCGCGACAACCAGCACACCGGGGGCCCATCCTCTAATGACTTCTGTGGAGCAGCGTTCTCGTGGCCCGGATATGCCAACCAAGCGACTCGTACTCACGCTTAGCGCCCAGACGCCACAACCAATCCTGCCCAAACACATGAAGAAGCTGAAGTTCTTGGATATTGACGCCACGGAATTTGCGCGCCAGCTGACTATCATTGAATCGAAACTTTACGGCAAGATCCGACCGACAGAGTGCTTGAACAAGACATGGCAGAAGAAACTAGCACCTGGGGAGCCTGATCCAGCTGCTAACGTGAAAGCATTGATTTTGCACTCAAATCAGTTAACAAACTGGGTGGCGCAGATGATCCTGACACAGCAGGATGTCAAGCGCAGAGTGATAGTCATCAAGCACTTTGTCAATGTCGCTGATGTGAGTTCGCCCATGGCCTTTTGACCATCCCCTTGGCTAACGTAAAACCAGAAATGCCGGACACTAAACAACTTCTCAACCCTCACATCAATCATATCAGCCCTAGGGACTGCGCCAATTCATCGTCTTAATCGGACATGGAGTGCAGTGAACCAGCGGTCGATGGGTGTGCTCGAAAGCATGCGCAAACTCATGGGGAGCACCAGGAATTTCGCGGAGTACCGTGACACACTGCACAGGGCGAACCCACCTTGTATACCCTTCTTCGGTTAGTATGCAGTAGTCGTGACACCCGGAATTCGGCTGACCAGCATAGGCGTCTACCTTACTGATCTGACGTTCATCGAAGACGGTATCCCTTCACTGATCAAGAAGACCAACCTGATCAACTTTGCCAAGCGAGCAAAGACAGCCGAGGTGATCCGCGACATTCAGCAGTACCAAAACGTGCCGTACCCACTGCAGCCTGTGCCTGATCTACAGGACTACATTTTGACAAATATGCAATCAGCCGGCGATGTGCACGAAATGTACGAGATGAGCTTATCCGTTGAGCCGCGCGAGCGCGAAGACGAGAAGATTGCAAGGTACGTCAGGAGCCAATACATTCCATGCTATAGCCTCGGGTTTGAGACGTGTGACTAACGATGAGACAGACTTCTCTCCGAGTCTGGATTCTTGTGATGATACCCCACGGAACGTTTGATCTATCGAACTTGGATGACGGCGATGGCGTTGGGTCACATTTTGGCGATGATACTCAATTGTGGCGCTCGTATCTGGCGCGCAGGCGAGCATTACTCAGGACCGTGCTGCATTTTTGGCATTGGAAAACGAAAACACGAATGGCGCGCTGGTCTATTGTTCTCGACATGGGTGTTAATTCTGGCCTCCGTGTAGATGTTTTTACGAGGCACCCTTAATCGCGTTGCCGAGCGTGGATACGAAGAAGCTCGTTTCTTTTGAGCGATCATCTCTGCGGACAATCAAACCTTGTGTTGGCTACGACTTTTTATTGCCCAATTTTCACGACGTCTTACATGAATCTGTCGGCTACAAAATTTATTATATGCTACCATCTATACAATTCCTATACATTCATGCTACTAGTTGTATCGTGAAATGATGGATGCGTGCGCAGAAAGTACAATAGCACAATGAATCTGTTCAGCCAAGCAAAACGAGCCCCTTTGCATAAGATGCAGACTCCCCTCGCCTCGCCTCCCGTGTTGCTACAGTATGAAGCACAGTTTGTGCGTGACAGAACATACTGTTGCCAAGAGCAGAGCCGCCTTCCAGAAGGAGCGTCCTGCCGAGAGACATTCATGCCGCCTGCCTGTTGCGGCACAACGATTCGCTGAGCAATCTGCGAGTGTCCTGGTTTCAACTTTCCAAAGCAGCAATTATCCGGGGGGGCTCGCTTGCGAAGGGGCCTGCATTGCGCGCAGCGGACCAGTGAGCAGCTTGTGCGCCCTGGCACTAAGACCGTTGCACTTGCGGCGGACGCGGCAGAGGCTGGCAGCGCGCGCCCAACCAGACCACGTTGGGGGGGCTGTGGCGCCCGCGCGTCTGCAGCTCTCGTGACGAAGGATTTTCGTCGTGCGGGATTGGTGGTGCAGTGGGGGGGGGGGGGCCGTGGTGTATCAGATACGGCTGCAATACCGCGATTGTTGCTGTGCTTTCGAGATCGCTTGCTTCCCCAGAAGATGGACCTGTCAAAAGTTCTTTCCAATTTTGACAGCCAAGGGTGCTCCTTGGGGCGCTCTTGGACACCCCTGGTCTGCGCAGAATGGCCCTTACTGTGGGCCAATGAGGCGGACGGCTGTCGTGTGACGCCGTTTAGACCTTTGTGGTTGCAGCGTTGGTGTCATGCTGCCTTTGGCTCGAGAGGGGTGCTATCGCTGCTATCATGCACTCGTCGAATCGCTGGCAAATGGCGCTGCGGTGGTACGCCAGCCCCCGGTGATAGCCACGGCCCTCTGCTCTCGGCCATCTCGATGGCCTTTCCTTGCAGCGCTCGCTGACAGGTGAAAGCCCACCGCGCCGGCGTGCACCAAGGCTCTAGGTTCTCCACAGAAATTCGTATGCTGATTTCGGCGCCGCTCGCACGGCGATCCTGCTAAAAGCAAACGGCAGCGCTCAGACCCAGCTCGTGACTGGCTGCTCGTACAGTAATTGCCAGAGAAGAACCCTGCAGCGCTGGTGTGCCTGCCCAGCGCGGCGCCGTGCCTGGCTACTCTTCTACCAAGGCCCTCCCACTCCTCTTTACAAACCGCTTTGCGCTCGTTCGGTTTGCCCACCAGTATCCTGCTCCCCCTCACCCTAGTCGCTCACTGCACCACCCCCTAATTGCCTTAATAATGTTTCACCTTTCAAAGGGCGCCATGCCCTGGCTGTTGCTGGCTGTATCGCGCTTCGGTAAGTAATCTCTGGAAGGAGTGGAGAAAAGGCACCCGACTTGCGTTGTTCAGGCCTGTTTCGCGGGCGCCACATAACGACCACATGTACTGACCACACGCGCCTGCAGCCAACGCCGCCTGCGAATGTGGATACTCGCTCAACCAGACCACGGATGCCGAGCATGCCGTCTTTACAGAACTAATGGAGAACGACTTCCTGCACATGGACACAAACAACATCACCGACTATGGATGGAGACCGCAAGTGTACAATGTGTCCGTGCCTGCCGACAACAGGAGGATATCCTACGGCAAAGAGTTCAGCATGGGCAACATTGTGCCGAATCCTTTCAAGAGTTCAAGCAAATGGTCTGGCGACGCTGATCATGGTGGTGATGCCGGTCTGGAGCTGTGGGTGCGCGGCGACCATGACCACGGTTACGTCAACGGGTCAGAGGTTGTCTCGGTTAGGGACGATATCCTGCTTGGATCTTTCCGCGTTGGAATGAAGCTCTCGAACTCTTCCGGAACCTGCGGAGCTTTCTTCTTCGTAAGAGATATTGGCTGTTACTTGTTGAAGTCACTCCTAACGTGATACAGTACTACAATAACTCGCAAGAGATCGACATGGAATTTCTTTCCCACGAGTTCAACAGCTCAGGAGGCGCCGTCAATCTTGTTCTCCAATCTCCGGAATCTGTAGCCCATGGAAACGACGCTGCCGGTACATCAACCTACAAGGTCGCACCTCTGCCCTTCGAGCCAGACAACATGTTCCACGAGTACCGCTTCGACTGGACCGCCGACCGTGTTACCTTCTACGTTGACGGTACTTTCCTCTGGGAGATGACCGAGCAGATTCCCACCGAGGGTGGTGGCCTTTTCTTCAACCACTGGAGCAACGGTGACCCTAACTGGTCTGCTGGACCCCCTGACGTCGACACTGTTATGACCATTTCCTACGTGAAGGGATACTTCAACTCCACCGATACCGACCGCTCGCAAAACGCTTACAAGAAACGCTGCCCGACATTTGACCCGGCTAAGGTTTGCCCGATTCCTGCGCAAACCTCGCCCCCAGATGCATCACTAGGCACGGATGCCGCAAGAACATACTTTTTCACGCAAGAAGACAACATGACGCCAGGTCAGATCCTGTTCAGCAACGGGGCAACGCTCTTTGGTGCCCCAGCAATCTCCATCCTAGTCCCCTTACTCGTCAGTTTGTTCTGGACGCTAGCGTAGTGGTGCCGCTACTGTTCCGTACCCGACCACTGGACGTTCTCACTGGACGTTATCAGACTCCTCCCATGATTCTTTATCGCAACAGCCACACACGACCGAGACTCTTCGAGACGCGGCATTATGAACGCATGACTTAGGCGACGGCGTTTTTCTGGATACCTTGCATTGCGCTACCTTTTGAACTGCTCAGCACTCTTTCTTTTTTTTTCTTGTCGGATGCGCCGATCGTTACAAATTACTCATTGGACCGCTCCTTTCCAACTACCCATTTCAGTGGCGCCATTACTGCCCATTGTAATGTTTACTTCCCTCTTTTCTTGTGCATAGACTTGGATACGAGGCTTGGTACGCCAGCCTCTTTACACCTTCTCTCTGGTCCAGCGAGCAGCGCACCCACCCTTCTTTGAATACGACCCCATACATGCATAGTACGGGGCTTAGGCTTGATTGTTTCTTGGAGGTCAAAATGAGTTTCTTGGATTGGAATAGAGACCACCTGCACTGCCGCACACGGCCGCTTTCATCATCTCATCGTACGCAGCGTTTCTTGGGAGAAATAGAAAATAGCTAAGGGACTGCTACTGTACTTCCGTAACAGCATCACCAAAGCCAAACAACATAAGAACAATTACACAATCACGGCAGTTCCGGCACACTTGCATGAGTGAGTTTCCCGCCCCCAAGCCTTGTCCTGGGAGGCAGCCTGGGGCGCGCGACTTGGTGCGTGCGCCAGCATCGAGGCTGCCCGAGAATCTGCCAAACTTTGCGGCTTTTCAGCACGCAACAAGACGCGGAGCCCACTCCGCCCAGCACGAGCGCAGCTGAACGCGCACGCAAAAGCAGCCAAGCGATCTGAGGCTGTCGCTGATCCCGACAGTGACAGCGGCGGCACGAGCAGAGCACGATGCGAAGTAGCGCCGCTGTCATGAAGGGCAAGTGGGCAGAGCCATTTCGCCGGCACCGAATACCACTACAACTATGACGTCTATTGTTGTGCTGTGATGTGCTGTATTATTGTATGTAGTGTTTACCAGCGCACTGCTGTTTCCCTGGCCTACTCACCCACCCACCTGTGCTCCGCCGGATTCCCCTGCAGCGGCGAGTCCCGGCTCTGCAGCGCCGGCCAGGTACCGCTTGCTCTGCGGCCCACACTAGCTCGAGGTGTTGCGGGCCATTCATGAGTCCGCCCTGCGAATGTCTGAGCGCCAAATAGTTGCGCTCGTGATAGCGGAGACCACGGCCTGCACTGTGTGTATTTTTGCACGGCGGAAGCAAGCATGGAGACGGGGGCGCAAAGAGGTGTATTCTTGAGGTGGCGCGGCGAGCACGCTCACCCCCGTGGCCACTGGGCGTGGAGACGGCGCTGGTGGAGACTGGACCCTTTTCGTTTCTTTTCCTGTCCTCATCAGTCTGTTGTCCCTGACCAAGCAATGACGATGATCGGTGTCGGGATTGGGGCAAGTCGGGGGCCGGAGCATTCAGACTCGGCTGCAGTCAGCAAAAACTTTCCGCCCGAGGTAGCTCGCAAAGGAAATTGTTCGCACGGCGCCGCATGCATGTTGGCGCATTTTGCACACTGCAGGATGATCGTTGGAAGCATGAGCTAGCACGACTTTTGCGTTCAGCGTTTTCCGTCGATCTGCATTGTTGTGTTCAACAAATCATGACGTCGCGGAGGATGATACGACCCCTCAGCACAGTACAGCTCTGAGCGAGCTGCATCTGCACTTGCAACCTCTCCTACAGAGCCAGTCAGCATCCTGTCCTTGGGACTCGGTCAACCCACCCACGGCCCACCTTCGCCCGCCCTCTCAGTACCCCGGGCATTGTTGTGCAATCTCATCGGACCGGCTCCTCGACTCTCGCAATTCCTGCTGCTAGGTACCTTCATTTCCACCCCCGTTGTTGACAAATGCTAAGCTTTCACCGGCGTTGTACTAGCCTTGCCCTTTGCCCAAGCGAGTAGCACAGACGAGGGCGAGAAATGCTTGATTTACCGCACCAGTGGAGCCGACGCTGCATCGATACGACTGCGATCGTAGGGCGAATGCAAGGCTTCCCGATGCGTGGCTCGTTGCATTCAATAAATCGCCGGCTGGGGCATGCAAGGCGTGTGTGGCCGGATGTGCGGTCGAGAGGTAGGCAAGGCAAGGGAGGGTAGGGAGAAGGAGTGTGTTGTGGTAGCGAGGAGGTACACAGTAAGGCTGGGTAAGGGAATGGAGGCGAGATCTATGAGTTGCCCCACAAGTATTAGACTGGAGAATTACGACCGTCGGGTGAGAGGGGTGGTGCGAATACTCTGGACACATCGTCATTGCTCTTTCGGCTTATGCAGTAGTCATCGTTCTGGACGGACTTGGATGATAGAACTTGGCTGCGCTATCGTGTGCTTCCCATAAGCGGACTCAACAAACAACCTCAAAATTGTGTGACCAACATCGATGCATTGGCCGGGCTGTACAATGCTCTGGCCCTGGGTAAAGGCCTCCATCTGTTGCAGTGAGATGACGAACCTAGCACTGAACGGGACGTTTTCTAACTGGATTATGAAGCCTCCGAACGGACACATGTGCAAAACTAAAGTCGTCTCGTAATGGCAAGATGTGTACGCTTGAAGAGCGCTGATCAACAGAGGACTGTCCAGCACGGAGTCATTCATACCCGCAGTCATCATAGTTGAGCGGGAAGGGGAAGACCGGGAGATCGACGGAGATTGATGATCCGCTGCCATCACACGGATGAATGGTTTCAAGTACGTAGAAAGCTATGTGGCGTATTGAAACAGACTCACTGATTGGGTTACTTATTGTATACTGGAGCAACCCAAACCAAACGCACAGCTCCCCCCATGAGCAATGCAACGATTTGACGATGTGAAGTTGTGACTGCTTATACGTGGGCGCGGTGTGAGACATAATAAATGTGCTTGGTCAACCAGTCCACGGTCTTCAGGACGTTGATACTGCGAATCATAGTCGAGATATACCGAGTTCTGGCGATGTTCCTCAAACGATACCGTGTCTGTGCGCGTGACGCCCGGATTCGCGTGACGCCCGCTCCGAGCCTTGAAGCTCATCACAAAATGAGGTTATAGAGCCACATACAATAGCT
>JAFISE010000213.1:0-45396 GCA_022560025.1 Stagonosporopsis chrysanthemi
GCTATTGTATGTGGCTCTATAACCTCATTTTGTGATGAGCTTCAAGGCTCGGAGCGGGCGTCACGCGAATCCGGGCGTCACGCGCACAGACACGGTACCAAAGGGCTCGTGAGACGGAGTCAGCGGTAGCTTGGACTGGTAGACCCCCTCGTAAACCTGGTAATCTGTATGACAGAACCCGGCCGCGCCGACTTTCAAGAGAATGTCGTTATCGCCATACTGAGGTACTAGAACCTCCTGGATCTCAAATTCTTGGTTGGACTGCTAATAATGAGCATAAAGTGTCGCAGCAGGTGGCTACTTGTACTCTCTACCCCAACGACGACCTTAGGTGAGGCGGGCTGCCTTCGTTGTCTTGGGAACAGACATATTGTGCTAAGTACTCAACTCTTGGATGCAGTGCTGTCTCGTATTGATTCTGGTAAAACTTTGAAGTCTGTCACAGTTTGCTATATGAGCTGTTGCGGCAAACCCTACCTCATCCGGAACATGACGTCGATTGCACGTTACAGGGATCCACTACACACAGCCGTTCTCCCGCGGTTGCATAGCTGACACTAGATGTTTCACATCAAACACACTTCCAGATGACGAAATAAGCTGTACGTAGTCTATATAAACATTGAGGACCCTTAGTTCTATAAATTTCATATTCATACCAATATCTGTACTATAGTGATTGTAGCGGTTCTCCCGATGGCGATACTCCGAATTTGTGATGTAGCGAAGCTTCGTTCAGCCAACGAGTAGAGCATTGACTTGCGGTATGATGAACAAAACAAAAGCTACCAGCGGAAACAATACTGCACAAGCAGCCATGATTAACACACTAACGACCGAGAATATCGCAACAGCCGCCCCAGACACAAGCATTAGCGACAGAGGTAGCGCACCAATGACCACCACAGATAAGTCAAGCACTAGCTGAAAAGGAGCTGACCAACCCATGAAAATTTTGAAGAGCATGTGTAGTATCCAGGGCGAAATGGGGGTTCTACATACCGCCCATGGTAGCACGAACACCAAGATGACGGAGAAGACCAGGGCGCGCAACGCCGGGTCCTGGTAGAGTGCATGCGGGAAATTTGGTGGCGGCTGGGACTTTTTCGTAGGAGGTGTACAAGAATCGACCAAGCGCGGCGGTTGAGGGTAGGAGACTTGTTGATGTGCTTCGCCAATCCTGGCGGCACAGTGCCTGCATAGTTGATCCGGCTCTGGAGGTATGCAATCGCTTGGTGTCTTTGGGGCCGTGGATGAGGTAAGATCACACTGAGGCTGCAATGGTGATGAATACCAGGTCGGTATGCGCTTTGTCATTCTGGACGTTGACGCGGTGCCGTGTACTTTTGATAGCTGTATGTGGAGGGAGCAGGCACTGTAATAAGTGAAGTCGGGAAGCTGGCGGGCTTTAATTTTTATGTTTGTGTTGGCGGTTTGAACCGTGGTCCCATGTCCCTGTTGACGTTGCAGAACCAAGGAAAGGTGGACTAGATCCCTATGTGTGATGAAGATCTGTGAACACTACATCTCTGAGCAAGCACGTTTGATGAATCAGTTGTGGGTGTTATAGCCAACTTAGGGGTCTATTGTTCCCAAAAACGATCGCTCAAATGAAACGAGTTCCTTCGTGACATCGACATAGCACACTGGAGCTAGAGCGGAAAAATGGAACACGCGAAAGAACGAACACGTCTTGAAGACGATGATTATAGGTAAGATTCAATAGGATATCGTAAAAACGCTGTAGTTGGTGACACCCAGTTCAACGCTCATTGCCGGCCAGCGGAAGTGCCGTCGTTACCCTCAAGGGCAGCCTCGAGACCCTCATCGTCGCCAGGCTCGGTGTAGGTGCCAGACTGCTTAGCAGCGCCACGTGTACGCTGATCAAGGATGTTGCTCTCATCAATAGCATCCTGCTCATCGCGCTCTGTATTGATTCAGTACATCACGGCCACGTGTAGAAATTGGTAGGGCATACCAAGCTGCCTGTCAGAGTCGGCGACTTCACGGTCGTTGTACTCGGTGCTCTCGATTGGGGCATCGTCCTTGAGGACGCGGATCTCGCTCTGGCCAGTGCTGGAATTGTGTTAGTGGATCCGAATGTCGAGGTTTAAAGCTGTAAACGTGTGGTCTGCGATTAAGTTGCGATAAGAGGTGGTATTCTCTGACATACCGGCTCTCGTAACCCTTCTCTTGCTCGGAACCCATAGCTATTGATAGAAGATGTGATAGGAAGGCGGTTGCGTTGAGTTGACTGGTGGAAAGCAGTCGTAAGTGGTAATTGCTGGATTGATGCTGGAATATAGAGGTGGAAAACGCGGGTTAAATATTACTCCAATGTGTAGATCGACGTCATACTTTAAAAGGCGCGGAAGTAGCTCTATTGTCAATGCCTCAGGCGTAGCCGTCATGGTTTCCAAGGCGATCTAGGTCATGACAACATGATGTTTGAATGGAAGCACATATTTAGTCCACCTTGGCGGCTGTACAGGATCAGGGACTGCCGCAAGTGGATAGATGGGCGGTGATCGAGGAGGCAGGATCGCGTTCTAAAGCGGGAGCTATTCCTTACTCGCGATGTCTTTGTTTTGCGGAGGCTGGCCCTGCGTCATAGCAAACGGTAGCCCCCCCCCCCCCCCCCGGCGGCTTGGATGCCAGGCTTCCTCTTTGACAATAAGCTGACCAATAGCTTAGATGCTTTGAGAGCCTGGTGGGTACAATTTGTACGTGCGCACGCCTCAAACAGCTCTAAAGGCCCTAAAAGCCCTACACACACGCGCATCTGCAGTATATGCAAGCAGGGCTCGCTACCTAACCAGAAGCTCAGCAACAGGGAAAAAGACGCTAGACATCCGAACTGGGGAAGGAGGTGTACAAGATGATAACTGAAGGTTTGGTCCTGAGCTCGTGTTGTCGTGACACCAATGCCTGTGAAACGAATAATTTCTGGCCGACGTCAACATGCGCTGTACGGAGGCTAGCGTCAGGGATATTATGGGGCGTATAGGATGGGGATTGAGATTGCCGACGATGTAAGATCGAATTTGTCCATTACATCGGAGTCTGACCCGGCAACCGATGATGTGACGGAGGCTGAAAGAGTGGTCGGCGGCTGGGTTTGATGTTGGTGCGACGCGTAAAACACGGTCGCGCGTAAAGTCGTGACGTTGAGAACCACTTAGACTTCCAATTTGGGCCAAGTAAAAGGGCATGTCCTGCATCACGTCGACGTTACCTTCTACGGGCATGCAGGGATCAAGCGAGGATCAAAGAACTGGACATTGCATGACTGGCGTAAAGGTGACGCTGTAACCATCCAGACCGCTGCAGCAATCGGAGACACAATGTAGCTCACTGCTCACGTGAGCGTACACACTCCGTCTCCTGTATCGATGCCAGCAATTGCAGACCATTGCAAGCACTATTAATTTTTGTCAAACAACGCTTCTCGCAGCAGAATAGCCGCAGGCCTGCCTGACAAAGGCTTTCACCCTGATCGATCGCGGCTGGATTGAAACTTTGAATTAAAGTTACTCTGAGGCTGAACTGTACCTCAAGTCCAGAAGTTGTTGTGCAGTTGAAACTACAAGCAGGGTCGCTGAAGATTGGAGATGTTTCGTTGTTGAGGAGAATGGAGAAGAGGATCGACAAGTGTTCGTTCAGCCTCGTCTTGGCACGGACCCTTGCTCGATTGCCGCGGAGGAGAGCATTGACGCTGCCAATCTGGAGCCCATTCCTTCACCACCACATAACACAAGTCCCGCTCCGAATCGCACCTTACACAACGCATCGCTACCATATCGTCGATTTTCACACCTTCCTCGCTAACAACTGTACTTGCGACAACTGCTTTGCGCCTCAGATAGGGTATCATCCGCACTGCACGTCGCAATCTTCAAAAGCGGCAAACGGCAAGACCGGCGATGGTATCAGCAGCAAGCACACCGCAGCCGCCCAGACGTGAACGCCCACGCC
Organism: Stagonosporopsis chrysanthemi; assembly: GCA_022560025.1. Lineage (NCBI taxonomy): Eukaryota > Fungi > Ascomycota > Dothideomycetes > Pleosporales > Didymellaceae > Stagonosporopsis > Stagonosporopsis chrysanthemi. The sequence continues at coordinate 3,976 of JAFISE010000213.1, forward strand.
CGCCACCACCGGCAGTAGTTGAAGCAGAAGCGCAATGGATTTACGTCGAAGAAGAGCTTGTACAAGCGCCCTCGATATTAGATGGGATGCCGGTAGAGGAAGAGCGCACACTCCGCCGCAAAGGCGTCAACTTCATCTTGCAAGTAGGCATGATGCTTAAACTACCGCAGACCACGCTCAGCACAGCCGCGGTCTTCTTCAACCGGTACCTCATGAGGAACAGCCTAAAGGCGAAGCCCGGCGGCCCCAAGCCATTGCATCACTATGTAAGGACGCTACTGGATTCTTTGATGGCACAGCTAACTCTTTACAAGCAAGTTGCTGCAACTGCCCTTTTTCTGGCCACCAAGGTTGAGGAGAATTGTCGCAAGATGAAGGAGCTAGTTGTAGCATGCGTACGAGTGGCCCTCAAGGACCCGAATAAGCTGGTCGACGAGCAAACGAAGGACTTTTGGAAATGGCGAGATACAATCTTATACAGCGAGGACGTTTTGCTGGAGAGTCTGTGCTTCGATCTCAATGTCGAATCGCCATACAAGACTATGTACGACATGATGAAGTATTACGGCGTCGAGCACAACAAGAAGCTACGCAACTCCGCATGGGCATTCTTGGCCGACTCCGCTCTCACACAAATGTGCCTCCTATTCCAATCGCGGACTATTGCAGCGGCCTCCCTCTACTGCGGCGCTCGCATGGCTGAGGTTAATTTGGAAGACGATGATGGAAAACCGTGGTGGGAGATCCAGCATGTCAGGCTGCGCGACATCAGACGAGCCTGCAATCTCATGGCGGACATCTACGAAAGATCACCGGACAAAGACGAGGACACAAATAAATACTCTGGGCTTAGAACGCCCGACGACGGCCTCGACTTTGGTGACACACCACGGAGCATGGAAGGCGTGCAGATGACTGGGCAAGACTCAAGTCAAAACCAACCCGTCGCAAACGGGACTGGCAACGCGACAGAGAGAGGCAGTGAGGAGGGCGAGCTAGACGGCTAGGAGAAGCCTACAAGCACCTCTCATTCACCGCCGCTCTTACTCGTCACCTCAACCCTGCAGCTGGTATGCCCAAGGTGTTATGGTCATGGCCTGTGCCATTTCTGGTGTCAGTCGGTCAACAGGCCAAAACGTATCGCCCCAGCGGTCGATTCGATTTCTTCTTTACAAGTCCCCTCAGATCGTTCAGCAGATCTCGGCGACGTTCTTGAATTTGAGCACAGCAGCTGGCGTTAGGCGAACGAGTACAAAGATACCCCTGAGCTCGAATTGTTCAGGCCATTATATTGCAATTCTATCCTTATACTATACCACATCGCTAGCTGCAAAGTTCACCTCACCAACGTCTGATCGAGACACGGCCGCTATATGCATTGCGACAGGTCATGCAAAAAAGTCATGCCGTATGCACCGTATCCATTAGCCAATTACAGCCTTAGGATTGCGCAGCCTCGGCCCAAGTTCACGCGCCGCATCTGAGCGACTCTCGACGTCAACATCACCGCCATCTTCCCGCCTTTCCCTGCTTTTGCTTTTGCTGTCTGTGCTTTCAATCTATCCATTTGAGCGTTTCAACTTTATCCTACGTGTCTTCATCCTGCATTGCACTAAAAGTTCAAAACTCTCACCTGCTCGTGTAGATTTGTAGCATATTCAGTCGCCACAATGGACGCCACACCTGCAGCGATGCTGAAGCTCCTCGCGCCCAAAGTGCCTTTTATGCTCAAGACCGCACTATGGCACGCCATCGGTCAATCCGCCACATCGTCGAAATGGGACCTCCGGACTGAACTTACTATCAATATCCTCCGTGACATGATTGGGCCGAATTCGGAGCCAACGCCAATATCGAAAATCCAGCGGTTGACCACGAAAGATCCAGGAGTCAAGGGAAACGTCTGGGTTAGCAAAGTGAAGTTGGAAGTTCCGGGAGAAGATGACGTGCGGCAATTGCTGTTCAAGGCGATTGAAGACATGGGCACAGGATCAGAGCAATGGACAAAGCCTGAATCGCGACCGCTGGAAGCTGAATGGAACGGATACCGTGCAGATGCTCCGGACCCAAAAGCACCTCAACCTGCAGACCGAGATGAAAAGCAGGAGTACGCCAACTTGATGAAAGAAGTCACTTCCAAAGTCACACTCCTCTACTTCCACGGCGGTGCAATGTACCTCCTCGACCCAGCGACCTGCCGCCTCAACACCTCTCGCCTGGCAAAGGAAACAGGCGGCCGCGTATTCAATGTCAGATACCGACTTGCACCCTCAAATCCATTCCCCGCTGCCCTCCTTGACTGCTTTACCGCCTACCTCTCCCTTTTATACCCACCACCCGGCGCCCCGCATGCCCCTGTCCCCGCATCCGAAATCGTCTTCGGCGGTGATTCTGCAGGCGGGACTTGCTGTACTGCGCTGCTTCAACTGCTGCTGCAACTGCACCGCTCGACCCCGGGCCGCGTCCCCACTGCAACCTTCCACGGCGTGACGGTCGAGATTCCACTCCCCGCAGGCATCGCACTGACAAGTCCCTGGCTGGACATCACCCGTGCACTGCCCAGCATCGAAGGCCTGATCCAGTACGACTACCTCCCCCCGCCGTCGCAGCTCGACTCGCGCGAGTTCCCGCCCTGCGACATGTGGCCGGCCACCCCGCCACGCGCGGATCTGTACTGCGAGGACAGCGCGCTGTGCCATCCGCTCGTGTCGCCGCTAGCCGCGCACGACTGGAGTAACAGCCCGCCACTGTTTTTTAGCGTTGGGCAGGAGATGTTGCGTGATGAGGGCGCGGTGCTTGCGCAGCGCGCTGCAGGGCAAGGCGTGGGCGTCGTGTGGCGTGAGTTCGAAGCCATGCCGCATTGTTTTGCGATGTTGCTTGAGAGTAATCCGGGGACTCCCGTGCATTATACAGAGTTTGCGGGGTTCTGTCGCCAGGTCGTGGAGGAGAGTGGGCTTGTTACGAATGGCGAGTTTATCAAGGCGAAGTCGCTGGATAGGAGTCAGATGGATGTCAAGAGCGGGTTGACGGAGTTAACGGACGAACAGGCTGCGGAGTATATGGTTAAGGGGAAGGAGAGGATTGAGGCCAAGTTCAGGAGGGGGCAGGATCCGGCGTCGGAAAGGCCCATGTTGTAGATGGAGGAGTAGATGCATATACCCGTACACATATCTAAGGCGTTCTCATTTTTGATAATGTTTCTACAGTATCACTGGCCTAGGCTATAGGATATGCTTGAACCTCGCTCAGCTTTCGGGAAACAGATGCCTGAGAATCAGCCCATAAGCCTCCGTACCCGCCACCAACTCATCCTGCGATAGTTGCTCGTTCGGTGTATGCGCGACCTCAATCGTCCCAGCACCATACAAGTACCTCAATTCCACTTGAGGCAGCGATGGGATATCCGTGCCGTAGAACACCGGCGCCTCCTCGAGTCCAGGCACACCAGTATCTAGGATCTGGGCTGGGTAGAAAGCATCTGCAAAGTTAGCATCGAAGGTGCCGTTCCTCTCTTCCACTTCCTGGATAATCGGCGCAAGCATGCCCGCAATCATGTCGCGGACAACCTCCACAGAACCGTTTTCGCTGCGCGCGATGCGGATCGAGACACCAGCTGTAGCATTGGGGGCAACGACATTGTTAGCCAGTCCACCGCGAATGGTGCCGACATTGAGCGTCGAGGGGCCGAGAAGATCGCTACGAGGCAGGGCCGGCTCGAGGCTGTTGATTGCCACGATGGCCTCAGAGAGGTAGTTGATCGCACTTAGTCCGAGCTGGGGATACGCAGAATGTGATGAGCGGCCGGTGATGTTGAGGGTCAGACCCAGGACGCCTTTGTGGCCTGTTGCAAGTTTACCTTCGGTTGGTTCGCCGAAGATGCCTGCGCGGAAGGTCGTGTTGGAGGCGTACTCTGCGAATGCGAGCATGCCGTCTCCGCCGGTTTCTTCGCCGACCACGAAGAGTAGGCCTACGGAGGGAGTGTCGTCTCGGGACCCTAGAAACTTCTCCGTAGCGATGGTCATGGCAGCAATGGCGGCTTTGGCGTCTACGCTTCCTCGTCCAAAGTGGTAGGTTGTGCCGTTCTCTTCACGGGTCTCGAAGGGGATGAATGGAGGGACCTGCAGTTTTGTTAGCACGTAGTACTGATCATCTCCAGGAAGTATGAGCTGACTGTGTCAATATGGCTAGATACCAACACCTCAGGCCAGCTGCCTTCATCCCGGATAGCTTGAGGATAGGCAAAGACATTGAAACGGCCTTCAGCTCCTGCGGTCACGGGAATTCTTTCGACATAGTAATCCTTCCCACCTAAATACTCTCCAAGCCACTCTGCGCATTCGATCTCATCATCTGATATCGAAGGAATGTTGACAAGATCCTCATGCAGCTGAAAGAGGGCTTCTGTCTCTTCGGTAGTCAGAGGTTCCGGCGTGACGGATGCTGTTGAGCTTGCCGCAGTGCCTGACGTGATGGCGCTTGCAGAGGTAGCTGCACGAGATGCTGAACTCGTAGCTTGGCTCTGCGCTTGAGGCGCTGCGTATGCTACAGGGACAGCCAACAGGCCGAGTACTGAAATGAGCCGAGTCATGGTTTCTGGTGTCGAATGGAAGCCAGGTGAAGTAATGGACAATCCGCAGCCAGTGGGCTATTTATACACTGCATCCTAGCCTGTCAAGATCAATTGACCGAGCTCTCGTGGAAACCTGGAAATAGTCGTCATGTTGTCGGCTCGAATGCTGTGGTAGCAAGGGATCTTCATGCATAGAATGGCGTGGTGAAGCTTGGCTTAGTTGCTGGTACTTTGTATCATTTTCCGTGCAACACCTCCAGTGCCGTTTTTCTCTCTGGAATTTCTACCTTACCTAGCACATGCATACTCTCTGTAATTTATTGTCCTTCTTGACCGAATAATACTGTTCAATTGCTGCTCTGAAGCCCGGTGCGAATGCAAAATGTCAGGATGCAGCGAGTACACCCAAGACTCGCCAAGTGTCCGGTATCGCGAGCTCTGGCACGCCGTTGACGAACTGCAGTGCAAAAGTGGGAGGCTCGGAAGACGGTCGCAATGACGAAAGCGGGGGCGTGATGATAAGGACACGCTTGGCAGCCAAGGCAGGACCTACGTCGTGCTGGGAAGGCGAGGAACATCGGAGTTGAACGTCAATATTTTCTTTGAATTGCGCTGAAGTCCGCTATATAATCACTCCTCTTCTGACTCGTCGCCGTCGCGCGGGACTTCACATCCACAAGGCCACAAATGTCTAACAACCTCACCTGGGTACTTGTTCCTGTACCCCATCATCCACTGCTCAGCTTTGTCGAGCTCTGCTTTGCTTTCAACATGCTCTGGTCCCAGATACTTCCTCTCCCGATCTAAGAAGGGCCAATAAGGCCAAGCTGAATGAAATGCGCGATGCTTGGCCTCGTACTCGCGCTTGAGCTTCAGATCTAGTGGGTCGACTTGATGCCCACGTCCGGTAAGGAGATCAGGGTCGTTCACAAAATCACCATTCCTACCGTGGCGCCCGCGCTTGAGGAAGTATTGTGGCTTGGGCTCGCACTTTGCGCATGCGTCGCCGTTGTAGCCTTCCGGGTTGAAGGTGAAATAGATGGCATCTTCCATATTTGTCGCATAGTACTGGCTGCCGTTCGGAGCTTTGAGGTTCTTCTCCGCTGCAAGTGCAAGCTCAAGTTTGTCGAATGGCCCCGCATGACTGGTCGCGCTTTGCGAAATTTCGATCATTCTTGCGAAGCTCTTTCGGTCTTGGTGTGTGGGCTCTTGAGCAGGGCTTGGAGCGGGAGTTGCCTTTCTCACTACTTGGGTTTCCAGACTTACAATGGCGCCGTTTTGTGGCGAAAGAGGCGTCTTTGAATGAGCAGCTTCAGTCTTGCTCTTCTTTGCCGGCGTTTGCTCATCCTCTGTGGCGGCTGCGCTGTCATACTTACGCTTGTTCGCAGTTTGCGTCACCTTCCTAGATTCGGCTGTCGGTTTGACCGAAATCTGCTTCTGTGCTGCCTCTGGTTTGGCAGTCTTTGGAGGGAGGGACACATGCGACTGCACATTCGCTTCATCTTCGGTAGACGAAGTCGCCTTCTTTGGAGCAGGTCTTTGGCTTGGTGCTGTTTTCTCAGCTTTGCTGCTCATTGCTTTCGAATCTGAAGCCTTGAGACCAAGCACTTCAATGATGTCTTCCCTCTTTGTCGCTACACCGATGTTAGCACGAAGTGACATCCGCGGGCAATCGACTTACAGGGCAATTTGCTCTCAGGATGGGGGCTTAGAGCCAACGTCTCGACTCTTTCGATCCATTCTGCAAGAGCCGTCTTGGAGACAAGCGCTTTGATGATTTTTTGCGCTCGACGATCAGCATAGGCCTTTATGATCACTGTCAGGCCTTCCTTGCTCTTGGAGGCTAGGTCTTCGACTGATCGAGCGTGCAGCCGCTTCTTTCCGAGCTTCAGGAGTGGCACGCAGAGTCCGTATTCCTCAAAGTGCGTCTCGGCTGCTCTGCCCATCGCGTTTAATCTTTCTGTAAGCACCACGATGTGTGGTTGTCGGTTAGGGAAAGGGTAAATATAGGGATAAGAGTATATAGTGCGCGAATGTTGGGCGCGTTGAGTGCAAGGATTGTTTGTTCGAGACATTGTTGTAAACCGTCTAGGTGTAAGAAAATATAGCCCTGATCAACGAAAGTGAAAAGACACTGTGCTGTGCGTCTGATATATTCCACACAATACCAGGGTTCAGGTGCAAACCATAGGTGAAGGGGACTGCTTACCAGAGAACCAACCTTTTTTGAACAATTCGACTTCTAACCTTTCTTGAACAATTCGACTACATACTGGCCTTGAGATCGGATAAGTCTCAGGCGTCCCTGACCCTGCTAACCAGACATTCGCAATAGGAAAGTTCGCTGTTTTGTCTAATTCCCTGTGAATATGGCACGCGGTGGCGGTACTTGTTCAGGACTACATCTGGCTCTTTCTGAGAAACTCATAATATCATCCAACATCGCAATGTTTCAAAGCAACATCGTTTGCGTTGTTGGTGTTGATATCAAGTGCTCGCGTAGAGACGACAGAGTTGGAAATAGCTTCCATGACACGTGAGGGAGTCGCGCCCACCGAATTGCGGAAGAGCCGAGGCTCGGGCACCCGCCTCCAGCTTTCGGTCATCGTCTCGCGACAACTCGGTCAGTCGTCCATCTAACCTCCACAGCAGCGCATGAAGCCGGCGCAGCGCGACAGGTAGCCAACATGGTCCGCGAGGACCTCATAACGTCGGCGGTGTCCTGTATGACCTCATTCGGCCTGTTTGCATTCACTGCTGACCAGACTTAGTTCTCCAGGACCCGTCAGTAGCCAGCGCACCAGTCGAGAAGCGCATTGCCTTCTTGCAGTCGAAGAACCTCACACAAGAAGAGATCGATGTCTCGCTGGCACGTGCTACATCAGACGACCCCAGCCAACCGGCATCGCCAGGATCGCCGTACTCCGCTCCTCCAAACAATGCGTATCGCCCACCGCCCGCAGCGCCTGCGTATGGCGGTAGCTACCCTCCACAGTACTGGCCGCAGCAGCCACCTCCGGAGTACGTACAGCTGACTCATCACGTTTGAAAGAACCCGACTAACGACCTTCAAGACCACCGAAGCGTGACTGGCGCGACTACTTCATCATGGCGACCGTCATGGGCGGTGTAGGCTACGGTCTGTATTTCACAGCGAAACGATACATCCTACCCGTCATCTCTCCTCCCACCGCGCCCCAGCTCGAGCAAGACAAGGCCTCTATCGACGAGTCTTTTAAGCGTGCCTTCGACCTACTAGAGCAGCTGAATGAAGACACCACTGCTCTGAAGGCCAGCGAAGAAGCACGCACATCCCGCCTGGATAACGCCCTCGGTGAGGTCGAATCAGTCCTTGCCGCCCTAAAGGACAGCAGCAAGAGACAAGGCGACGACAACCGAAGAATCGAAGACGATGTTCGCGGGCTGAGGGACTTGATTCCCAAGGCGCTTGATGCGCAGAAGGAGGCCAATGACAACAGACTCAAAGAACTCAGTACCGAGCTGAAGAGCCTAAAGACGCTCGTCGGCAACCGCATGAGTGCGCCCGCACCCACTCCCCGAGCCCCCACGACACCCTACTACGGCCTTCAGAGCCAGCAAAGCCAGTCTCCCGCGCCTACAAACGGCACCAGCACACCCGCTGCTACACCCGCGCCTCAGCCTTCATCAAGCGAGCAGACAAATGGTACAGCCAGCGCTGAGACCAAGGCTACCCCCACGATGCCAGGCGGCGCAAGCACAGGCGCAGTTAACGGTACTGCACCCATTGCCGCGCCCGCAGAGAAGCCCGTGCAGTCGTGGCGAGGCTCACAGGGTCGTGCTGCGATCCCGGCGTGGCAGATGGCGGCGGCAAAGAAGAGTGAGGAGGCTAAGAAGGATACGTCTGAGAGCGGCACTGTGGAAGCCAGCCCTAGCTCGTAGGCGAGTCAGCGCGAGGCACTCTACAGGACCGAGACTAGGATGGATACAGTAGCGTTGATATCTCTGAGCCAGCAGAAGCATCGTCTGGAGTTTGAGAAAAGTCCGGCTGCTTGGGAGACATTGGCATTGGATGAGTTGTGGCGCCGGGGCGCGAACTGGGTCCCGCCCGATGTTTGGGTGTGGGACAGACTTGAGTTGCGGAAGCTGCTGTGACGGACTTCGTATCTTTGAAAGGCGTCGAGTTGTAAATGTATTACTCTTAAGCAGCCACACACTGTATCACGATATGCTCCTTCTACCACGATCGTCATCTTTGTGGCCCCTCACCCCTGTTGCACCATCTCCAATCGAACATGTACACATGTACACCCCTCCATCCTACCTCTCCCCCTCTTTCCTTCCCCTCGCACTCCCCCTCCTCCTTACTCTCTCCCTCTCCCTCTCCCGCTCACTATCCAACCCAGTCCCCAGCCCACTATCTGTGAACCCCATCTGGTCGGCCCTCGACACCGGCTCCTCAAGCACAAAATCATCATCCTCGTCGTCCGCCTCTGCATCCTCTTTCAGCGGAATATCCTCGAGTCGCTGCTCCTGCTGCTCTTCCTTCGTCTTCGTCTTCGCCTTCGCTCTAAAACCTTCGGACGCGCTGGCAGGGGACGTATAGCGCAGCGGGGGCTGACCGGAGAGCGTGGGGAAGGTGTGCGGGGTGTCGCTGTAAGGTGTTCCGGGGTCACTCTGAGCATCGAGTTCCTTTTTGACGGCAGGACGGGCTGCCGCGTCGTCGTCAGCAGAGGCTGGGGGCGAAGAGGGGCCAAACAGCATGCTCGCCACGCCCCAGGTCAACAGCAAGATGCCAACTTCTGTCCCCCAGAACAGCAGGATGAAGACTACGCCACTCAGCAGCCGGTGCGTGTACATCAGCCAGCGCAGCCCTTCGAGCTTAGCGCTGATGTGCACGCGCACGTGGTACACTTCCAGTAGCGTGCGGCTGCGCAGCTCGAGGCGCAGGGAGGAAGGCACCGCGGAGACGAAGTATGCGGATTCGAGCATGCTGATGTGCAGAGTCTCGCTTTCGGTGCCGAAGCCGGTTAGATACAAGGGGAGGCGGAGGAGGCGGTAGAGATGCTCTGTGGGCCAGGAGCGGTAGGTGAGGATGGCAGGACGGCGGGAGTGAGCAAGGGTCGGCGGCTTGGTTGTGGTTGTGGTGGTGCTGGCGTCGGGAGAGGCCGTGTCGTCGTCCCAGCCTAGCATGCTCTTTATGCCTGAAGATGAGGCGGCGGGGCCGCGCAGAGACAAGTCCACCATAAAATTTCCGGCTTGCAGGTTGGATCTGCTCCTCGGCACTACCATTTCCACGCTGATGTCGTACTTCTGTCGGTTGACGAGGCCTTGTATCCCTGTGATAGCGTGCGGCCACTTTTGTGCTTCTTGGCTAGAGAACCTACTCGCATCGCTGAGGAGCGAAATCGGTGTCGTGCCATGGTCGAATTGTAGATACACGGGGAGCGAGATGCCGCGGATTGGGATGTACGAGTAGTAGAAAGATGTGTAAGCAATCACTGCGAAGGCGAAGAGGGCGGTCGAGGCTATGAGGAGAAGGAACGTGCGCAGGTAGGTTCGGAGGAGCGGAGGAGAGGTTGCGACGCGTAGAGGGAGAAGAGCTGCGTCCTGCGAGCGATTAGCATGCCAATGCAAGAGCAGCGCCATAAGAGAGAATCGATAAGCGAAAGCCCACATACCGTGGCATGTTGAACGAGCGATCTTTGTTCGTCCTGGTTGTCTTTCGACTCGACCTTGGTCGACACCTCCATGTCGTGAGTCGTGTTGAGGGACGTTGAGCATCACATGAATTCAAACGACAAGTGACGTCGGTGTCTCACGCGCCTGCGTATTGAGCAGCACGCTAATGCACACGCCCTCTTCACTGCCAAGCAAAAGCCTTGTGCCATCTGCAGGGACTTGAACGGGAGGCTTGTGCACTGCTGATCTAGCTGAGACACATGAGGAGCGCGTGGCGCTCGTGTCATCTGTCGTGTGGTGTCTCACGTTCTGGCTGAAGCAATTTGTAAAGTACGACTTCATTTACTACGGGATCACTATCATCGAGCTGATGATACTACATGGAAACCAAACAACCCACAGCCAGCCAGCCGCCAGCCAGCCAACTCCGGAGTAAGAAAGCCCAAGACCTACGACCTGACGCCCGGAAGTGATTCCTCAATCCCTCTAAGTCCTGCAGCCTGTGTGACCACAGATCTGAACGCCGGAGGAAGCAAAACCCATCAGATCGTCGAAAACATGTGGTATCATCCAGAAAATCGTCAGTCTCGAAAGATGACGCAAAGATGTACGGAAATCAGGAAATAAGAGGAAAGAAAGGACGCCTGCGAGGGGCTACATAGAAAGAAATAAAAGTAAATCTGGCAATCTCTCTGCGACATTGAAATGACCTTTCCCAACTTTTGATCGACAAAGTCTGGAGTATAGACTGTGTCGATGAACTTTTGGTAGGTATGCAAATGCATCGGTCCATGGTGGTAACAAAGCCGGAGTAGCAGAAAGTCAAACAGTCGTGGGTATCGTAACGTCGTAAGGACATCTGGTGTAGACGTCCGCACATCCTCCGTAGATCCTCGTCGTTGTTACTTGGGCTCCTCTACCGTCGAGGTTGATTGTTATTAGATTACGTGCATCGCGTAATAGCAACTAAGAGAACGTCCCCATCCTCGGAGGTGGGCGGCGGGGCGCAGCCATCGAGCCTTGGGTCTTGCTTACACCAGCAAGAGGTGAGCTCTGCGGGATGGGTGCCATCGGAGATTTCACCATCCTTTTCGTCTTGGTACGCTTGCGGAGGGGGGTGATGAGAGCGTCAGCAGACTTGCCAGATCGGACAGGACGTGAGACAGCATTTCGGGCTGTGGGATCGGAAGGCAGAGACGCCACATCGCGGTAGCGATTCTGGTTGTTTCGAAACGCAGTAACGACACCACGGTCGAAGTGCTCAAGCATGACATCGGATGTAGTCCTCTTACGATTGCCAGGCGTGCCCTCAGCTGAGGTGGCCCGCACGAGGCCAGCGCCGTTGGCCTGAGAAGCGCCTGGTGTGGTGGGCGCGTCCGTCTCCTCGCCGTCGTCGTCCATGTCGCTGTTATCAGAATCGTCACCGAAGTCCATGAAGTCTCCAATGTTGAGATCGTCCTCAAAATCCTCAGACTCGTAGTCGTCTTCGTCAAAGGTTTCCATGCTGCCGTTAGATCCGAGGCTGACGAAAGGATAGAAGGCTTCGGGAGGGCCAACGTGGTCGTTGAAGTAGTACTCGTTTCCAGGAGCTGTCCCAAAGACGCCAGTCAGCATGATGTCTGTGCTGTTGAGAGCGTTGTTCATAGCCTCGGCCTCGCTGTCTGAAACGTTGGCGAACTGAGTAAGCGAGGCTCGGGGGCTGTTGTTGGCTGTGCTGCTCGTGCTGCTGTGGGTGCCATTGATCGGAATCCATGGAACGGCCTGTGTGCGAGGGCGGTAGAAAGTGACTGTCTTAGTAGCTCTATTTGTAATGGCAATGGCTGCATTAGACTCCTTGTGGATGAAGACTCCGCGCATCGGTGGAATTTGACGGCCTGTAGGCCTGTTGCTTCGAGCGAAGGGCTTAGGTGTTCCCGCTCGAGAACCCGGTGCTGAGGGTGGTTGTTGAAGTATAGACTTCTTTGCCTTTGGTGTCTGAGGAGGCACATCAGAGCCGAAATCCTCTTCGTCAGTGGTATCGCCCTCATCGGCTGCAGTGGGTTGTTAGTAATGGAGGTAAATCTGAGACAGGTCAATATCATACTTTCATAGCCACTAGAGCCGGCAGATGATTCGTCATCAGAGTCGTCCGCTTGTGTGATACGTCCTTCGTCATGGTTGAAGTCCCAGAATGAAGCGTCAGACATGGGAGAGCCTACGTCGCCATCATCCTCGTTCTCGGCTTCCAGCAGCTGTGTCAAAATAGGAGGGAGTTTGTCCTGTTCAAGGAACAAATCTGGGAACACGCTGCTGTCAAGCTCGGAAGATTCAGATTCGGAGTCCTCTGATACTTGAACCTCGTCGTCAAAGCGAACACGCTTCGTTGAACTGTCTGAGTACTTTCTCTTCGCAGCTAGGTCAGGAGAAGCAGGCACAGCCTCTGGTTCGAAGAATTGAGCGAAACCAAAGTCACCCAGACCAGCCATATACGACTCGGTGAGAGGTGCAGTGACATCGAAGATGTCATCACTGGCAGAGCTCTCAAGACTGAGTCGACGAGCATCACGAATCTGGTTAAGGAGAGCGGTCGCTTGTTGCTCCTGGTCTTGCGCAATGAAGTTTGCTTCTTGCTCTTCAATGGCATCCATGTCAAACTCATCGTCATCAGGGATCAAATTGACTCCGCTGTAGTCTTCATCATCGCTATCGATGGCGTGTTCATGCGTGTCACTCTCTTGATAGGTCAGTAAGGGCTTGGGGCCCATGTTACTTAGCTTTCTTGCCATCTTACGCCTGGGGAATACTTCGTGTTCAGCAGGCTCTTCTCCGAAAAGAACCGATGTGCTTGAAAGGTTGCTGAAGGTCCGCTTCTTGTTTTGCATGAGTAACTGGTTCACCGGGTGCTTGCTGGGGATGAGTCCAATTCCCTTGGAGAAAATCTCATCATCATCCTTGTCGGTCTCATCGTCATCGACAGGTTCGATACGAATGGCAGGGCCCTTGCCCTTGCCCTTTCCTTTTCCACGACCACGGTACGAGAGTGGTATGTCATCGTCGGTCTCGTCATCGTCATGTAATGTGGTACTGTCTTCCTCTTCGTCTTCGTCAGAAGCCTCCTCTGTAGCAGCTTGCGCATCGCCACGGCCGGAAGCGGAATGAAGACTCTTCGGTGCGGTGTCGGTGCTCGAGGTTCTTTGAATGTTGCAGCGGGCTTGTGCGGTAGCGTCGGGGATGAGCTTGTGGTTTTGCAGGTGCTTTCCACCGAGCTCACCGGCTATTGTTCGTGAGTTTGTGGTGTGTGCCATGGTGAAGCGGGGGTCCGTTGGATTGATTGGCGTAGGTTCGGAACAGATGAAGGAGATGTTTGTAGATCGAGTGGAGTCGGATAGAAGAGAGCGAAGAACTTCGGTATTTAGAGAGTCGAGAGGGGGGGAAGCGCTATGTCGACGATAAGTATGGTGTACTGGGTGCTAGTCTCTTCAACTATGTAGAGACTTTGGCGGGTTCGTCGATGTTCGAGGGTTGAGCCGGTAGAACTGACAAATGCGGTGTGTGTTCAGTGCAGGCCGGACGAATGGTCAATGATTGAGACGGCTGCGAGCAGATCGTGCTTCACGCAGTCGTGCAATTGTATCGTCGTTGAGGTTGAATTATCCTGAGCTGGCTGAAGGGCCCGCGAGCTTTCACGAGCCCTCCAGGGATTTAGCACTCAGCGATTGCCTGCGGCATTGTCTCGACGAGGATAGGTATGGATGTGATGTTGGAGAGGTGTCTGTGGAGTGATCCTGTACGACTTTGGTGTAGGCGGGGAGGGAAGGTCGGGCAGAAGCAGACGACATTTTTTGGGCGGAGACTTGCTCGCGCCAAGGGGCTAGCGCTGAGGAACGACCGGGGGGTCCAACACTCTGGGAAAGAGCGACCAACCCACATGCGATGACTCCCCTGTGCATCAAGTAGTTGCAAGACTCATATGGGGGCTCGAATAAGAACAGCGTATTCATTGATCCGTAGGCAACCACCGGGTCGGTGTCAACCCATCGACTCGAGCATCACGGACCTCGCTGCACCGTGAACGAGGCGCTGCGCAGCTCGTGTGCCCATCGCAGGAATGCCCCACAGCAGCCAAACCTTGAACTGCAGAAAACACGCAGCGATGAGGCAACGGGTCTAGGAGAAGAGTATCAGCCCCGAAATGACGGGCTCCCATTGGCCACCGTAGAAACACAAAGCCGAGGGACCAGCATCCTTGCAGCGAACAGCAGCCCGCGTAGATTGCCCTGCTACCCTGCCGTGCGGTGCACTCCGTCAGCACCTCTGCATTCGTCGTGTCTGAACATCCTCAATATCGCTGCGACGTTGATCAGATTGTTCACCCGTCTTGCAAAAGCACGGCATCGACGATCAGCCCCTCTGGATGCCCTTGACGTCGTTGTTCTGCCCCTCCACCCCGGCCAAATCGATGCGCACAGGACTGTTGGCGCCGCGTGGAAAAGGCGGTCTGGAGGTGAAAACGTAGCCGCTGCAAAGGGTACAGCAGCGGCCCGCCGCCTGCTGCTTGTGTGACGCAAGGATCCAGACCTTGCAGGTGGTCGATACTCTTCACGCTCGATGCTCTACAGTGTGAAGCCCCCATTATAGTCTCCTCTGCACACTTTTGTTGTTGTACCATGGCTCAATTCAAGTAAGTACGTAAAGAGCGACGACAAAATTCCCTCGGAGCAATGGTGATGAGGCTGAGTCCTTGCCTTTTACGGCCACAAGACGCAGGCCGTTGGTGGATCTCTAGAAAAGCGGCCCACAGACCTTTAATTCGAGCCTTCTCCCAAGTCCGCTCCTGATCTTCGCACATCCTGCATGCATACATCCTACCTCTCATTGGGCAGTAGACTTTTACATACGTCTAGTGCAGGCGTCCCCATTCGCTGATCGTGCATCAGCGCAAGCATCCGCGTCAAACGACCGGGATGCCATCACAGCATTTTCGCTCTAGGAGTCACGACTTTACGCTCTGCCTGCACGATGATGCTGAAATAGAGCCAGTCGCACAAACACGGCGGTCTGGGGGAATTGACAGGTGTCGAGCTACAAGTGGGGAAAGGTAGTGGAGAAGCATGCGCGTAAACGCCATCAGGGACTGTAGGTCAGTTCGTTTCGGAGGTTGTCGCACCAAAATCACCACGTGGACTTTTGAACAGAAGAAAAGCTTCAACAAGGAAGGTGGGCAAATGTCTGGAGTCGGGCGTTACGCAATTGGTATGTTCAAAAATTTGGCGCGCTATGTGCAAGATGCCGTTACAGACCGTGCTCTGCAGAAGTAATCTGTCCAATGACGGGGTCAGCTTGGGGAGCCTCAAGCTCGGCGAGCTTCGCGAGGCTGCCCAGATCACGAATGATGTCCTCGTAATCGTAGCCTAGAAAGTGAAGGAAACGAGCCGCCCAACGAAGCGTATCGCGCACTTGGTCACGCGCAGAGGCCGTCATTTCTTGCTCTTCCTGGGTCCACTGCTCCACTTCGCCTTGGACCTTCCGTAAGATGGCCCAGATCGTCTGTCGATTCGGGAGAATTCGACCCTGCAACACAAGCACGGCGCCTGAGTCTTGGACGATCTCTATGTTGTCTGGAAACTCTGCAAGCTCTTCACTCTTCCCGAAACGGAATTGAGGCATAGTCGGTACTCCTCCAGGAGCTCGAAATGACTCAAACATCCTGCCAGGCTTGTAGCACCATTGATCGACGAGCTCTTTTCCTTTCACGCTGTCGAACCGATCAAGAATCCCGCCGAGGATCTGGTTGAAATTGTCTACGGGCAGCATGATCTTCTGACGAGAAGAGAAATTGAGGAACCGAGAGCAATAAGACTTCCATGTCTCGTCAACAGAGGATAGTATAGCAAGCGTGCAGTTCAGCTCGTTCCGTATCGTGGTGAGAATCAAGCGCTCCCAGGCAAAGAGCATTCCAGAGAATGCCCCTTTAGCAGCAGTCGCCTCCGCTTGTGAGCCCCCCGAGACGCGTAAAAGTTCAGCGGCGAATGTAGTCAGAATGCTTGGCCGAGGAGTCCAGGTACCAAGCTTCAAAGCATGTGTTTGCATGTTTCGAATTGCATCCCAACGGCGAAGCCTGACTTGGCTGCGGAACAACGCTGTCAACACCTCGTTGGGCATACGCTGCTGCTTGGTCTTTGGATCGAAATAACCGGCCTGCTTGACTATATCGAGCACAATGTCGTTCTCTTTCGCCAGTGTGCCAAAGCGTACGAGTGACGCGGCTATATTTCGATGCTTGTACAGGCCCCGGCTGATCAACGGTCCATCGAGATCTTCCGAGTGAACGAAACAGCGGCCAAGTTCATACAGCTCCGAGTCGGTTGCAAGATCCAGCAGCTTAGCAAGCAATGGCACAGGTAAATTCGTTTCGAACGAAGGAAAGTCGATCGGCGCTGTTTGACTGGTGAAGGGCTCGGCTTGCCGTAAGGGTATACGTTTCAAGGTTTCGAAGAACTGTTGCAACGACTTCTGCTTGTTATTGTCTGCATGCTGCTGAAGCATGTTGAATGACTCCATTGTACGCCGGGTATCCCCAATGCTGATAAAAGACCTGATGGCCCGGTGAAGGAGACTGAGTGGAGCAGTGGTAGGCTCGAAGAAATAGGGGACTTCGTCGTCAGCTGCCGGGGAAGCGTTTGCAGAGCTGACTTCAGTACCGAACTCAGCAGCCAGCTTAAACAGGTGAAGCAAGAGCTCTGGGCGCTTTTCTGGATCGAAACCACCTGATTCCAGCAGGCGGGTGATGATCGAATCCCAAGCCACTGAGCCTAGACTTAAGTTGTTCGCCTCGAGAAACCCTTTCAGGTTCTTGATGTGATCAATCAGAACCTCGGGTTTCGTACCGCGCATTCCCACACCTAGGCGCATTTCGATCACAAGGGCATCAATAAAAGCTGTGACAACCTCGCTGCTGATTGTTCTCCGTGTGCGCGCGCGATCTTCGGCACCCGCCGCGGCATCGCCTCGCATGGGAAAGAGTCGCCATCCTTCTGATGCTGATGGCAAACGCTGCTGCTCAGCTTCCAGAATCTCGCGCCAACTGATCAAACCCCATGTAGCATCACCATGCCTGGAAGCTAGCTTCTCCAAGATCGCAATGCCGTCTGTAGTCCAGCCGCCGTGTAAGCATGACCAAAGGACTAGCTCCAGCCAGAGCTCAGGAGCGATTCCAGTAATCTCTATCTGGTATCGGGAGCCAGGTATCTCATGACCAAGGAAGTAAGAAGCCTTTGCGCCATACTTAGTAGCCTTTGCCGCGGCTTCATGTGCTCTCCATGACGCATCAGACAAAGCGGTCATGATCTTCGAGGACAGCATGTGTAGTGTTGGTGGTTGCTGTAATGCGTACTTATTGTTTTGTGGACGAAACGCATACACAGAGTCTGGCATGAACCCGATGTGGTGTAGATGAGCAATGATCTCCAAGACGTGCGACATTATCGTGTGCTGTCCCGACTTGTCCTGCTCTGGAGCAACAAGTATCATCGTGCCCAAACTTCTCCATAACTGGCCTAGAGCTCGTTTGACGATCAGGTGTTGTGGGTTGATAGTATCAGGGGCTTCCATCAATTCATCCAAAGATATCTCGACTTTCCGTCGTGGACGTATCCGTTCGAGGCGCAAAGGGAGATTGGTCAACTCGTGTAAAGACCGAGAGTCGGCACCACCAGGCCAGGCAGCATTCTCAGAATAATCCAACCATCCTTGACTTTCATCCAATCGTTTTCCACCCTCCGCAAGCTTCTTTGCTATCCAGACCACCACCTGCCAGCGTCCTTCTACCAGTCCAAGATGACTGAGCAAGTCGTGGGAGGCGTCCTGAGCCTTTTTGATAACAATAGAGAGATCGAGCGATGTCACCGTGGTGGAGACATCTGGTGCATCGATGTGTGTATGTCGTATATGGACTGGGAGGAAAGGCTCAATGGCCGTAAGCCAATGTTCGATATCGCCACGTGCATCGGCGTTGGGTGTGGGAATGCGGCCTTTCAGGGGCGATCTGCTGCGTTTTGGAGGGTATATAGAGACGGGAGAATCGTCCGGTCGTCCGGTCGAAGCTGGAGATGCGATGCCTTGCGGTTTGGATCGACGTTTGCTCGATGAGAAGGGGCGTATAGAGCTTCGGGATAGCGCAGGAACGAGGAACGCGCAGACGGAGTGCGACGCAGCGGGGGCGCGGCTAGACGGACGAAATGCCTGTGTCAAAGCGCTGCGAAAGCACGTGTGCGCAGTGCTCATTGGGGGTTTCGCAGCCAAATTGGTGAGCGTGAAAGCAACTGCATGCGCATGTGCTTGAGGCAATAGCTGTAACTTTTTCCATCCATGACGCTGACGATCCAGGGTTTAACCGCCAGCCGTAGCAAGCGCGTCTGTAGCGCGTGCCTGTAGCCTGACCTGACATCTGCCTGGGAACACTAGACCCAACAACACTTCTCTGTTTGCTATTTAACTAGACTGCTGCAACTTGACGCGTCCTTTAACCCTCACTCGCCGCATATGTTCTTGTTCGCCTACTAAATTGTGCTTTCAACGCACAGCAAGCGCGTGTTGACCATAGCAAGCTTCGCTTGCGCTTGACGCAATAGTGAATACAGCTTGAGTGCAAAGATGGGTGTCTATCGTGTAGAAGCTTCGCCTAACAACCGTAAGTGCGATCTCTCCGTGTTGTACAACATTGACAACAAGTATTTCCTTTACGTTGTTCTAACCAGCAACATAGGCGCCGGCTGTATCAACAAGGAGTGCAAAGACAAAGGGACCAAAATCCTCAAAGGCGAATTTCGCTTCGCAGTTCAGGTCACCATTAAGGATCACCAGTCATGGCAGTACAAGCATTGGTATGTCATGTCTCTACATCATTCGACTTCTACCTTACTAACTTCAAAGGGGTTGTGTCACACCTAAGCAGATCGAGAATCTGATAGAATCTTCAGGCGGTGACACAGACATGGTCGACGGCTACGACGAGCTTCCCGACGAGTTCAAAGAGAAGGTCGATTACGCTCTTGAGAACCATCATGTCCACGACGACGATTGGAACGGCGTAAGTTTGTTGAAAAGGACCTACTCGGCCTTGTGCGCAACCGCTGACTATCGCAGGACCTTGAGGCAAACCGCGATGGTCGCAGTGGTATGCGTCTTACTAAAGCTGAATTGAAGAAGAAAGCGAAAGAGGCTGGTGACGATGTCGGTGGCGAAGAGAAGCCCAAGAAGAAGCGTGGCAAGAAAGCCAAAGCTGACGACGAGGAAGACGAAGAGGAAGCACCTGCACCAAAGAAGAAGAGCGCCAAAGCCGCCAAGAAAGAGAGCAGCGATGCTGAAGACGAGCCAGCCCCAAAGAAGCGTGGACGGCCAGCCAAAAAAGCCAACGACGATGAAGATGAGGCTCCTGCGCCCAAAAAGGCACGTGCTACTCGTGGCAAGAAGATCGAGCACAAAGAGGAGGATGATGAAGAGGTGGAGGCCCTGCCAAAGAAGAAGAGCAAGGCCAAGGCCAAACCCAAGGGTAAACCCAAGAAGGCCACTGTCGATAGCGAGGACGAGGCCGAGCCAGAAGAAGAACCGGAGGTAGACGATAAGACTGTTGACAAAAGGGATGAGGTAGCTCCCCAGACAACGGGCGGCAGGAAGGCCGCCCCGAAGAGGTACGACTTGTCAATCCCAACTCCCCATGCTGTATGCTAACGTTTGTGTAGGGGCAAGAAGAAGGCCGCCGCCAGCGACGAGTAGATGCACAACGTCAGCTCATGCATGTGGCTCATCTTCCACCAATTCTTTCTCCAAACTAATGTGCCCATCGGCCGTCGCCTCGGCCTACGTCCTTTAAGTTTTAGCAGATATCATGTAAAACGTATACCCTTTGTGCGACAGTAGATAATGGATGATGATAAACGAGCACAGCTTTCCTACATTTGAAGTCTATCGTTCATGAGCCTTTTCGGCACTGGCGTGACGTCAAGCCTAGCCCGTCCCCCCACCCCCTACTGGCAAAGCTCACACCTCTCTCGAAAACTACTGCGAACTGCAAGAAAGTATAGCACAGATTCTATACACGTCTGCGGCGCAGTAGACATGGACGTTAGACTGTTCGTCTTGTAGATTAGTAGTATCACTTTCGAATCCGACCGAACTACCAAGCACATACAAATAAACACGATTTGTTGAATTCGTCTCTACACTCGCACAACTGAACGTAAGTCCGCTCTCGGACTCTATCCGCCCAAACGCCAAAGTCTATGCAACCCATGTATTACACCAGCAGTGTTGAAGGAAGGGATATGTTGAGGCGCCGGACTCCCACGCTGGTGTTGAATGTAAATGCAGCAAAACATGAAAGAAAATAGAGTGACCACTCGATGTTGAGAGTGAGTGGTTTATGTAGGGTTGGGTGCGGCGGCGCCAGTGATGTCGCCGCCCTCGGACTCCATGGGGGCACATGTGCAGAAGAGGTTGGTGTCGCCGTAGGCTGTGATATGTTAGTCAAAGATACGTACGTGGGCAAGAGTGAGTGCAGTGACTTACCATCATCAAGCCTGGTGACGCTGGGCCAGAACTTCTTCTCCTTCAGGTATGGCAGAGGATACGCGGCATCCTCTCTACTGTAAGCACGGTCCCAGTTACCAACAATGAGATCTTGCTGGCTGTGAGGGGAGTTGGTGAGCAGGTTCTTGCCGGCACCCTTGGGCTGCTTGCCATCCTCGATGTCCTTGATTTCCTTGCGGATAGAGATCAGGGCGTCGCAGAAGCGGTCGAGTTCGACCTTGCTCTCGGACTCAGTAGGCTCAATCATGAGGGTGTTGGCGACGGGCCAGCTCATGGTGGGTGCGTGGAAACCATAATCTTGCAGACGCTTGGCGATGTCGATAGCCTCAACGCCAGCAGTTTCTTTGAAACCACGCACATCAAGGATGAATTCGTGGGCGCAGCGACCCTCAGCATTGGTGTACAAAATTGGGTAGTGAGGCTTGAGCTTCGAGAGGATGTAGTTGGCGTTCAAGATGGTGATCTTCGTAGCTTGTGTCAGTCCAATGGAGCCCATCATCTTGATGTACGCCCACGAAATAGGCAGAATGGAGGCGCTACCCCATGGTGCACCGGAGATGGGGTACACAGCCTGCTCGCCGCCAGTCTCGTTCCTCAAGTGGCCGGGCAGGAAGGGAGAGAGATGGCTCTTGACGCCAATAGGTCCAACACCTGGGCCGCCGCCGCCGTGGGGAATGCAGAAGGTCTTGTGGAGGTTAAGATGGCAGACATCGGCTCCAATCTCGCCAGGAGAGCACAGACCGATCTGAGCGTTCATGTTGGCTCCATCCATGTATACCTGGCCTCCGTACTGATGGATCAAGTCGCAGGCTTCCTTCGCCGCAGGCTCGAAAACACCGAAAGTAGATGGGTAGGTGATCATGAAAGCGCCGAGCTCATCCTTGTGCTTCTCGCATTTGGCCTTGAGATCAGCGATATCGAGGTTTCCTGTAGCCGTATCGCACTTGACGGGCACAACGCGCATACCGCACATAGCAGCACTAGCAGGGTTGGTTCCGTGGGCAGAAACTGGGATCAGGCAGATGTCACGCTTCTTGCCTGGCTGCTGTTCGAGGTACTTGCGAATGACGCGCAGACCAGCAAATTCACCCTGAGCACCGGAATTGGGCTGCAGAGATACAGCGTCAAATCCTGTGATGTCCGCGAGATCATTCTCGAGCTGACCGATCATCTCAAGGTAGCCCTTCGCACGCTCGAGCGGCAGGAATGGGTGCAGGTTGCCAGTAGTCTCCCAAGATACAGGTGCCATCTCAGACGTAGAGTTCAGCTTCATTGTGCAGGAACCAAGAGGAATCATTGAGTGGACGAGGGAGAGATCCTTGGACGCCAAGTGGTTGATGTAGCGCAGCAGCTCAGTCTCAGAGTGGTGCGAGTTGAAAACCGGGTGTGTCAAAAACTGAGAAGTCCTCTTGTATCCCTCAGGTGCTTCGACAGCAACCTTTTGAGAGAAGTCGACCTTCGCATTACCGCTGGTCAAGACCTTGAGGAGTGCGGAGATGGTCTGGGAAGTAGTGGTCTCGTCGAAAGAAAGGCCAATGTGGCTGTCATCGACCTTGCGCACCAAGATTTCATTGCGCTCCAATTCAGCGATCAGAGGCTCAGTGTTGTTGCCTGTCTGGACCACGAAGGTGTCGAATGCCGCTGGGGCGTTATCAAGCTGGGCGCGTTTGCCAGTCTTGTAACCAGCGTCAATGAGCGCCTGTTGTACGAGTCTGGTCTTTGCCACAACCTGCTTCGCGATCTGAGTCAGACCGTTGGGTCCGTGGTAAACAGCGTACATAGCGCTCATGTTGGCAAGCAGCGCCTGCGCAGTGCAGACATTGCTGGTTGCCTTCTCACGACGAATGTGCTGCTCTCGTGTCTGGAGAGCAAGGCGTGCTGCCGGCTTACCAAGTCTGTCCTTTGAAAGACCGATAATACGTCCCGGGATCTTGCGCTTGTGCTTGTCAACACTCGCGAAGAAGGCAGCGTGGGGTCCGCCGAAGCCAAGCGGCACACCGAAGCGTTGCGCGTTGCCAAAAGCAATGTCAGCACCGAACTCTCCCGGGGGAGTGAGCAGTGTAAGTGCGAGGAGGTCAGTGGCTACACTGAGAAGCGCACCCTGCTTGTGAACCTGTTCCGCGAGGCCGCGGAAATCGCTGACACCACCGTCCGTGTCAGGGTATTGTGCCAGAACACCGACCAGATCCTGTCCGAGCTCCTCAACGCGCTTGCTATTGTCTGCAAGCACATCCGCGACCTCGATCTTGATGCCGAAACCTTCGGCACGCGAGCGAAGAACCTGGATGGTCTGAGGGTGACAGGCGGATGATACAAGGAATGTCTTGTTCGGGCGCTTTTGACGTGGTCCTGACAGCGAGCCAAGCGACATGGTCATAGCCTCAGCAGCAGCTGTGGGCTCATCGAGCAAAGAAGCGTTTGCGATTGACAGGCCAGTCAGGTCAGTGACCATGGTCTGGAAGTTGAGGAGCGACTCCAGACGACCCTGGCTGATCTCAGGCTGGTATGGTGTGTAGCTGGTGTACCATTGAGGGTTTTCAAGGACATTGCGCTTGATGACCTCGGGTACATTGGTGTTGTAGTAACCCTGCCCGATCAAGCTCTTTCCTGGCCTGTTCTGTCCCATAATGCGCTTTGCGTTCTTGAGGAAGACAGACTCGGGCACGCCATTCGCCTGCCAATCAGCCCCATGACGGTCCGAGAGCTTTCCAACCTTGAGCTCGCGATTGTTGAGAATGTCTGCAGGAATGACCTGGCGCACAAACTCGTCCAGGCTGCTGACTGGCGGGTCGAGCGCCTTCAGCATGGCCTCTGTCGACTCAGCGGAGGGGCCGATATGCCTGCGGGGAAACGTGTCCAGCGCCTCTGTAGGCTTCACGGAATCGCTGTTCTGCTTGGGAGTCTCAAACACATCCTCGGCAGGCTGAACAGCTGCAGCCTGCTGGAATGCTCTGTATTGCTGGCCATAGCTCACAACTGCTCGCTGTGTACAACTCACAACAGTCGGGCGTTGAAGCTGGGCGACGCGTGTAGAACGAGCGAGCCTTGCGGCAGAGCTCGCTGCTCTGAGGCACGCTGTGCGCATTGTGATCTTTCTTCGTCCGCGGGGACTAGGAAACCACAATGTGGGGCGTGGGAATCTGGGGAAGTCGCGAGCGAAGAAGCTGAAAGAGGTCAATTGGGCTATCTGGCAGATTATCGAGGGATGAATCGTACAATAGCTATGGTGACTTCACTCAGGTGATCTGCAGCTTAGCCCAGGAAAGGTACTGGGGAATGCCGCTGCCACTGTCGTTGCTGTTGCGTCGTCGCAACTTAGCTAGGTCTTCCAAAGACGGTTGTCTGCGTCAAAGACACAAGAAAGAATGAAGAAAGAAAAGTCTCGTCAGACCCTTCCTCGATAATTTCCAGCAATCGATACAGCTAAGGTTTATCTGCACTACCAGTCCATAAACCGTCATTATCCGCGGCCCTTGATTGATTCCGCGCCGCTGGAGGAACCGATAAGAGGATTGGCACCCTTACCGAACCAACGGTCGCCTGCCATGAATAATACCATTCCGGCTCGCCTGCCGTAGCTGCAACAAATGTACCAATCAGGCAACTTTATACATCGAATTAGGCCTGAAAGCGCAATCTGTTACTAGATGTTTGATGCTCAGCGACTCCGCTTTCTGCCCGCACATCACGAGTGATGCGCGTTCGCAGGTGGTGCATGGACCCTGAGGCGTTGCGGGATCGATTGCCCGTCGGAGATCGCGTCTTCTTCTCCGTCGCTTGATAGACGATCGCTCTGCCTCGTCCACTGCAGCCTTGAATTGTGTTGAGGTAAAAAGCTTCCAGTATATCTCTCTATGACTTCCGTGTCACAATTTTGCACTATGTTATTGGAAATCGTTTGTGAACACATAGGGCTCCAGAACTGGTTACCGGCTACATCTAGTTAGGTACGAATATGCTCGCATCTCTCTCCAGCTATCGCCACGCTCGTCTGCATAGCTGAGGTTGAATGCGCACCGAGGGTAAGCCACGTGTAGCGCATTGGTCTACGTACTTGATGCAGAAAAGATGGCGAAGGAGCGATCGCCGAAATACAGTAAACTTACGAAAAGCGGCAAAATATACAACAGCGGTCATGGGCTAGCAAGACACGTGCCTCCTCCAGAACAAGCCCTACATTTGTGCAGGAGAACGCTACCACGACTTACCCTGTCATTAATGACCTCAATCTTACATGCCTGCTAGCTACAAGCAGTATGTAAAATTGAGGCAAAAGGCCCCATGAGTATATGGAGACCAAAAGAAGGGACAGCGCTTTCCGAGCAGAGGAGAAGATCAGTATGGCTGCAGGCGGGCACAACAGAATACAAGCCAGACTAAGGTAAGTAGAACCAAAGACACTGGAGAGACCTGCATTGTTGCCATATTGGAGACACAAAGTGCATCAAAGCTGCCCCTCAGCATTACGGAGCGCATCACCTGCGCTATTCTATGTCTTTCCCTTGGCTTTGAGATCTGCCGATGCTACATATACTGATTCTACATCGTTCTCACATGGTAGAGGTATCAAAAGTTGTTTCTGGTTGCAAACAGACGACATAGTTTAGTGAAACATTTTATCTTTATTTGTTACTACGGCATATCTTCTTCCAAATCCAGGAGGACTCGCAGACCACTTCCAAGTCCCAGCAAATGAACGAATATGATGAATAAACATCAAATAAATCGCAAATCAAATAAACGAATTTTACGATCCAGCTTCAAACAGGTCAGAAATCAAACTCTACGAACAGATATCTGAGGAGTCGGAAACTTATGGCAATAATCGACTTATTTCCCAGCCTGGTAGTCATCTGGCAATGGCACCGCGAAATCATCTCCGCCGGGCTGAACAATCAGAGATATTCCAGCAACGAGACAGTTGTAATCGCCAGCAATGTCCAGGCCCAGAACGCAATCCATTCTGTCATCAACATTGACCGAATGGAAGACGGAGGTCGGAGGCGATGGCGGGCAGAACCACTTGTTGCGCGATAGGACCGAGGATGTCATATAAGACGCTACCAACAAATCGTGTCACAGGCTTGAGATGTGAAGCGAGATCACAAAAGGCTCTGTCTGTGACTGTAAGAGATGCGAAAGTGAGGGGTTCGAAAGTCACAAGACTCCACCTTGCATGGCCTCCAGGTTCAAGATCGACCTTCTCCTGCTGGACCGGCGGTCGTACCGGCTCACCGTCGTCTTCGTCATTCGGCAAGCTTCCTCATGGGTCACTGTCCAGTTTTGCGGTTGAAAATTCTTGGAGTAGACCCTAACTTTTCAGAAGACAGCTGTCAAACTCGAACATCCAGTCCCTTGGAACACAACCATCACGAGAACAAGTTAGGCAAACCATGAGGGAGCGCGTTCCCTCTGACATGACCCTTCGCGGTAAGTGAACTGCAAAGCACATGCCAGAAAAGCTTAAAATGCTTGCTGAAATGTCCAGTCCACGCTTTACCATGGAACCGCCAGCCTGTATTGTTGTATCAATGAGCAGGCAGTTCCTTGAGTGACTAGAGCCCACATGCTTGCCCCGCAGACTGTCTCGCAAAAATCGTGTAGCTGATCAGCAGCAGCTGCCATTGACCAGTGCCGTCATGTGGGTAGTCCATGCATTTCAGCACTGACAAGGCTTGAAATAGCACTAGCAATGGCTGAACCAGTCAAAGCTGTGGACAGCCCGAGGGTGTGCACTGCCCGAAGGTATGCACCGACTTTGTGCTGTCTGGCCTCTGAATCCGATGAGCCCTTCGCGCACTGAGGCAATTGTTTCTCGTCTTCTCAATCGGATCCTCTATGTCTCCCTTCCAGCCCTCTTCAATAATGTACAATCATTTCAAGGTTTACGAAATGTATGGACTCCTGCGAGTCCGGTACGCTAGGCTGTGGCCTACTTTTGATTGGATATAAGCAGTGACCAGCCAATCAGGAGCGGCCTTTGACGTAGTTTACCAGGCCAGGAGGGATCCATGCATTTGGCAACACACTTCCAGCTTCAGTGCTAGCATATTACACTATGCCTCTTCATGTGCAGCCTCCCCGTCAACAACAGCGTAACGAAGGGTTGTTCTCTTTAACAGCTTTCTTGATATGTAGTCTTCTGTGTCTCAAAGGCTACATATTCCGCCTCTTCGATCGCCCTGATGGTGCTATAATTTGAGCTTAGTTGGATCTGTGTGTAGGAGTGCCGGCCTACACGTCACTCATCGTTCGACTGGATACTTCCGTCACTCATATCCGTATATCAGCTGCTCCTTGTTTCTGAGCCTGAGGACAGCTGTTATTGCCAGACTCTAAGTATGATGCTCTTACACGCTCCTAAGCCCTAATTTTGGGGAAATCTTCCCGCTCTTTCACTACCGCCATATCTAGAACAACAGCACCATTACGAAGAAAATTTGTAGTTGGGCTGGGCTAAGACAAGATCCCGTTGAACATGTATTTACTGGAAGATATTGCAGCCCGCATCGCAGTACCGGCACTTGATTGTGATTTGAAGAGCCTTGAACAAGCGACACCATATCTGAAACCTGACTTGGCAAAAGGTTCTATGATTGGTATAAGTATTTTTAGGTGCAAAGATAAGTGCTCGTTCTTTAGGCTCCATCTCAGGATGAAAACTATACAAGGCAAGATGTTTCTGACTGTTGAAAGCCTCCTCTGCATTGATGCTTGCAATTCGACCTCCAGATCTAGGCCCTGTTATCTAGCTGGGCACAGCGACTACCTGAAAGTTGTAGTTGCACGATGTGGCAGAGTCAGAGATCTATAAGGTGTTAGATCCTTTCCCAACACGAGTAGATGTTGTACACATACCGGAATGCTTCCGTAGCCACCACCAACCATGGTGCTGCCGTCCCAAACCTCCAGCTGAACCTTTCCAGGCTTGAAATTTGGACCAGTGAATTTGAACGAGTTGTAACCCTCGCTCAAATTTTTAGAGTCGAGTTTGAGCCCGTTGACGTTGACCACAGCAACCAGATTTGTCTTGCCCTTGGCAACAAGGAGGATACCGCTCACAGCATCTTCAGCAGCTGTTTTGATATCTGGAGACTTCGGCACAGCAGTTGTGCCACAAGTAGCGTCCACAGTCAAGGTGTGGTGCCAGAAAGTACCCTGAACAGGCTTTCCGTTATCAGGTACCATGTTCGCAGTTGACGTAGCACCAGACTTCCAGGCCTGGATGAAAGGTCGCATAACATTCCAGTAGGCTTGGTGGGGGCGGTCTTTGACAAGGTCCTGGATTGCCTCTGAGTCATGCATAGGTTCGGGCCAAAGGTTACCCATGTAGTGACTCTCGCCAGCATCGTTCCAGGTCTGGAACTGCAACATATCAGGCTGCAGCTCTAGGACTTGACCAAAGCGGTACTCCAGGTTCTCTTCGCCACGACGGTACCAGTTGTTCTTTGCGTTATTGTTCTTGAACTGCAGAGGGGAGATGCCCATCATGAACAGCTTACTAGCAGCGTGAGCCTTGTCTTGGTAAGACTTGTCCTCTGCCATGGACACAGGCTTCTTGCCTGCGTTGGTGGGAAGCCAGGAGTTCCAGTTGAACACCCCATCAATGTTTTCTCGGCCAGTAAAGACATTGGTGGGATCAACATGCTCGAAGAAGCCTGGAACGATAAGAAGATCGCCCTCCTTTGCAGTGTTGACGACGTCCTTGAGCCTCTGCCATTGGGCATCTGTAACATTGTGACCGCCAAATGTACTGACCAATGGCCTGCCATTGTACTTGTAGTAGGAATCCCTGACAACGTGTTCTTTGAGGTAGTTCTCGTACTTGTCGGGGGTGTCCAGTACTCCGTTGTGATCAAAAGAGAAGAAAAGTCCAAAGCCAACCGTATCAGCATAATTGAACAGGTCTGCAACAGTGTTTATAGACCAATCCTCAAACTGGTCTTTTGATGAAGTTAGAACAGGCTGCAGTAGCGAATGATGTATGTAGTGAGGTGGACTTACCAAAATTGAGCGCGAACGCATCGATCTTCAAATTCATCGCGTCATCAATATCCTGACGTGTGTTCTCGGGATTGATCTGACCGATCATGTAGTGGGCAAATCTAGTAACATCACTTTAGCGATTTCGACATGCGCACACCCGAGCAACTTACACTGGCTTGTTCTTTACCGCGCGTTGCTCCACGGCCAGACCCGAACCCATGGCGGCTAGGAAACCCGCAACTATGGTGGTATTGAGTCTCATAGTCACTTGATTCGCAGTTCTGATCGCGATTTGTTCTGTTTGCTTGCGATGGCGGCTCGACCTTATATACAGGAGCCACTGCAAGACAGGTCGGCGCTAGAAAGCGGAAGTCCTGGAGGCACATGCTTGCTGTCAGGCGTGCAGCAAAGTACCACCGCTCCATCGTAATCGTAAACTATTCTCGCCTTGACCGCATGAGCATTCGAAATATTGGAGCTCTACTGCGCTTGAGCACGTTCTGCAAGAAATCGTTGGGTTAAATTCCAAGGCCGCACGGGTAGAAACACCGGCAGTGGGGCATTATGATGGGTGTTATCGTCAACAGAATCCAGTGTCCAAGACTTGAGTATGCCGACTGGTGGTCTACTCGGAATCATGTGTGGTGAGCAAGGAGGCCAGGCGTGTTGATGGGCGGCCTGTATGAGAGCTAGGCCTAGGAGGGAAGGAACCACAATACCGGCCAATCATTGCGACCCTGGCTAGCTGTGCGCTCTTGTCCGTCGCATCCTCACCGGTGTCGAAATATTTCGACACTAAGAGAGGTGACTTGCCGCCATGCGGTTTTTCGAGTCTGGAATAGAAATAACGGGCTCTTCCGCTTCAGGGTGCCTATCATCGGACCTCTTCTTGATTAGGGTGGCCTAAAATAGCCTTAGGTACAACTGTTCGCCCGTATTCCATCATACATGATGTTTGCAGCCTTTGCACCTCCACACCAAGTGCCGATCCTTCAGAGAGACTTTCCAACCTGCAGCTTCTTATTCTCATGACTACCCACGTCACTGAAGTGGCCGGCGCAGCTCCCATTTGCACCTAATTGCTGAGTTCACGGTGTCTCGCCACTGAGCTCATCCCAATGAGCTCCGGTGATTGGAAGCGCTTCTGAATTGCGGACACGTTGGCCCACAGGTCGGTCTGTTTAGCCTTTCCCAACCCGGTGCGTACCGAGCTATCCGGCGGTAATTCCGTCGTATTTGTACGAAGGAGCTCATTTTTTTTTTGGCCGATTATTAGATTTGCGTGCAACTCTTACTTGAGCTTGCGTGCGCGCTATAATCATCGCAGAATATAGTTGAAGTTCATCTTTGTTAGCTTAAAGAATAGAGGGTAGTAGATATTACATGTCTGTGCAAAACATCCAGTGAATTTGTCGTGGGAGTTGTAGCTAACTTAGGGATCCATTGTTCCCACAAACGATTACTCGAAAGAAAAAAACCCTAGAAGCCTCTTCGTAAAAATAAAACCAGTGAATGTATTGATCTAGGTTGCCTGATCTACCCTTTCCAACGTTTACCACTGAGTTCAAGTTCCTCCATCTTATAGCAATTGCAAGGTCGCTGCATGCACACCTCGATACAAAGAATCAAACCAAGCTTCATGACTTTGTAGATGTAGATCTGCTCTCTAATTGAAGAGTAGTTGATCTCCAGTACCACTCGGGCTAGTGTTTGTGATTGAGACAATTGTAAATACTCCTGGATCGTGAGCTACGAATGATGCTACTTACGATCAGATTCAGACACTCTCGGGCAGTCTTGATCCGTCTAGCTTGGTTCAATAGGTCTAATGCACAGTTTTGGGTAGCCTGAATTGCAGAGCTGCGCAGCAAGCTCCGTGTGAACTGGGCATTAGCCTTCTCTTCGGCGTCTCCACTGGCTGTCTCGACATTTCTGGTGCATATTTGTATGGCTTACGAGAACGGAACCTTTGCACCAGCCAGTGAATGAGCATTATTGAAGACTCCGTTGTCAAAGTCCGAATTTACAGCAGACGACATATTTGGTGTGTGCGGTAGAGTTCATAGTTCAAGCACCGACTGAAGAATTGTCAAATGTTCAATCAGTTGCATTCCTGATAGGCATGTTGTGGCGTGAAGAAACGCATGCCTGACTCTGCGTAAAGTTTCCAGTTGTTCGGTATCAATATGGGTGAAGTCTACAGGAATGTGTTTGCCCTATTCAGGCGGGTCCCCATAACAGATATGCTCTCTATTCGGACCTGAACATCCATGGTAAATATGCGACCGATCGTAACTCACGGATAGCCAGTCCCCAAACACTCCCAAGGGTTCTTCAGGAGTTGCGATCAGCTCTCCGGGCACAAAGAAGTTTTCTGCCTTCGCTTGCATGACGAGTTCCTTCTCAAAAATACGTCGTTGCTCACTGTTTGGTGGTCCCCAGCCATATCCGACTCTCCGTTCAAGTGCCAACATGTTAAGATAACGTGTTACGAAGCGTTGCTGTCGCAACGCAATAGCGTTCTTCTTTGCCTCAGGAGTATATTTGTAGCACAAGAGTTCCTCCATTTGATCTTCTGGCATGATTCTGAAACCATCATGGCCGGTTCTAGACATGTGTGCCTTCCACATGTCTCTTTCGGTGAATATAGCAGCACATGCCAAGTGCGGGCAATGAATGACACCTTCTACTGCATAGCGCGCATATGTCTCAATCTTCAGCCAACTGAGACCACGAAATTCAAGGGAGAGTATCTCGAAATGTTGGTGTGAACTGACCAAGTCGCCTAACGGGGACGCCGTCCATTTACGTGGTGGAAGTAGAACCCGAATTGGCTTCCAATCGCCGTCAAGAACCCGCCAAGGAGGTTGTGAGTACCTCGCAACTTGCCACAAGGCAGTAGGTCGTGGCTTTCGGGTGATGTCGAACTCATCATTAGACAAAGCAACGTGGACAGCGATATGAGAGGGCGCACAATCCACCACGGCCTGGATCGTACTAATGGCATCGTGAGATCCGTCAGGGAAGGGCTGGGAGGGCTGTCTTGGTGAAATACCTGACAGAACCACTCTTTTGAGAGCAGTGAAGACTTTCTCTACTTTGATCCAGAAGTCTTGTGCTTTTGCCAGCGTGTTACCACCAGAGAACGTCATCTCAATCCTTATAAAATATATCTCCACTCTTGTGATGAGCTGTGCAAATTTCGAACAATGGCTTATGATGACATGATCACAGAAGGCCTCGAACAAATCATGGCTAGAACAATAGTACCAGTGATCAGTCGTGTTATTTGCCCAGAATAGTTTCGTAGCAGGGCCTCGAGTGTGTGAGCATGTTCGCATGAGCTGGAACAACGTCGGCCCATCGCATTGTTCGTACACCAGGAGCTGGAGGTCGGTTGGTAGGCGAAGAAGGGGAAAGTAGGGGTGCGGTGATGCAGGCAAGAGCGGTGAATATGGGTGCGCAAAGTGATGGAAGGGAACGAGAACACTTCCGTTGTAGTTCAAACAAAGGTTATGATCCCATGACATGCTGATTTGAGGGCCAGGAGATATCTACGCAACTGAAGGGACAAAAAGATCAGAGCTTAAGTATAGGGGTTGGTGAGACTGCTGCTTTGCCCCACTAGACTGCTGCCTGGTGTGAATCTGCCCCAGCTTGGAAGAGATTCCAGAGCTAACAGGTCAGTTCTGATCCTGCCGCATCTTGATCAAGTAGGAGGCGGTGTGTAGAGCAAGGCTTGCATGCTGTTCGTTGTGAGGACCAGTCGCGTAGCAGGTACGCCTGATGCGCGCTTTCGAGTGCACTGACCATCGCGTTTCCATGCCACGTGACTCAGCTGCCCCACCTTGAGCTTCGAGAACGCCGACTCTCCGCAACCATTCAGCATGGCATCATCGTAATTGCTGACCGATCAGTGTGATTGTACGACAGTATTTGGCGAGTGATGTCTCACTGCTAAGGTGTGCGTGAGACGATTTCGGCGGGCTTATTCCCGACAACTCGAGCAACCAATTGGTTTACACTCGGTCCGGTCACGCAATACAATAAGACCTTAGACATGACGAATGCAGCAATTGATCAGATCAGCAGGCAACAGCATCTTCGGCCTTGTTCGTCTTCCCATATGTATAATTACTGATAGTAAAGCCAGAGTTGTAGCTGTTCCTCAAGTCCGAAAATATCCCCACTGATCATGAGAGCATCGAATTGTCTCAACGACGACGAGTTCGGGCCAATTGTTAAGGGTTGTCGTAGTGACTTTGACTTTACCATCAAGTTCGAACTCATCATTCTCTCTCTGGTTCCAAATTTGATCTTCATTCTTGTGGCTCTCCTCAGATGCCTTCAGATCCACAAGCGACCAAACATTGTGAATGCTCGATTATTCCAAGCTACAAAGCTGGTCAGCCTCTCGAAGACTATGATGATTGATCCGTCACTCTGACTGCATCTAGGTCTTCCTCGTTGCATATTCAGCGCTTCACTTCTCACGAGTCGTTTTCCTCAGAATTGCAGGACGAGATGGCAACAATCCAATCTCGGCAGCATCCGGTTCCATTAATATTCTGGTGTCTCTGGCCGTAGCTCTGTTATCCTCTCTGGAACACCGCAAGTCCCGAAGGCCGTCTATGCTGTTGTCGAGCTATCTCTTTTTGACACTACTCCTCGACAGCGCGCGTGCACGGACACTGTGGCTGACAGTCACTTCTCAGATCAGGACCACCGATGCCAGGCTATTCACAACATCAGTGACGCTTAAGTTCGTCATCCTAATTCTAGAATCCAAGCAGAAGACTGCGTGGCTTCAATGGGATTGGGAGAAGCATAGCCCAGAAGAAAGCAGTGGCTTCTTGGATCTTTGCATGTTCACCTGGTTGAAGCAGTTGTTTCTGGCTGGCTATTCGTCTGTCCTCACCATGGACAACCTGTACAGTCTTGATCAGGATCTATCCTCGGACAAAATGTATGGCCTGTTGAACGCCCGGTTCGATAGGAGCGTTGCCACTCGGAGAAGGTTTCGTTTGGCGAAAGCTCTTAGTCGTGCTCTACTTGGACCCCTGTTGATGCCTGTACTGCCTCGACTCATTCTAATCGGATTTACCTTCAGCCAGCCGTTCTTCCTTGCTGCAGTTCTGGACACAGTCTCCCGTAAGACCGAGTCTGGGGCGCAGAGAGACAGTATCGGTCTGATCGGCGCTGCGATCTTCATATATACTGGCATCGCCCTTTCCCGAGCATTCTACGGATACTTCAGACAACGGGTTATAACCATGGCTCGAGGATGCCTCGTTTCTGCTGTGTATGAAAAGACACTAGAAACGCAGATCCTCGCTGGCGACGATGCGGCCGCCGCCACTCTCATGAGCACGGATATCGAGCGTATAGCATTAGGTATGAAGCATATGCATGATATGTGGGCAAACATCCTTGAAGCTGGTCTAGGCTGCTGGTTACTGCAACGAAAACTTGGTTTCGCCTTTCTCTCGCCTGTTATCGTCATCGTCTGCTGTGGTGTGATAATGGTATGGGTCAGTCGCGCTGCCACCAGCGCACAGGCATTATGGATGACCAAGATCCAGTCCAGAGTCAGTATGACTTCCAAGGTCATTATGCACGTCAATCAGGTCAAAATCTCGGGTATTGCTGAACCTGTAGAGAAGTTCATACAGGCACTACGTGTCGAAGAGCTTCTTGTAGGCAGCCGCTTCCGCGTTGTGCTAGTCGTGACAGTCACGGTAGCCTTCGCCCCGCAGGCTTTATCTCCCTTTCTGGCATTCACCCTCGCAGACCGGAGCCTCGACGTCTCAACTATGTATGAGTCGCTATCATACCTAGTACTACTTGCCGTGCCGCTCAAATCCTTCTTTCAAGCATTCCCAGTAATTCTTTCAACGATCACTTGCCTGGGACGGATACAGGAATATCTACAAGCGCAGCCGCGTCAAGACTTCCGTGTTGCTACTGCCAGCCTCGATAGTCCGACCAAGAAGCAAGCACCGAGCTCTCTAAATCGCGATACGGGACCCGTTGCCGCTTTCGAGCTTCGCACTTTACCTTCCTCTTCGAACACGCCCGTTCATACCAACGGCGTGTTATTGTCAGTGCAGGACGGCTTCTTCGCCTGGAAAGAAGGGCACGCGACTTTGAACGACATCAGTATTACTTTGCGTACATCGCAACTTACTTTTGTAACTGGTCCTGTCGCAAGTGGTAAGTCTTCGCTCTGCAAGGCTATCCTTGGTGACATACCGGTCGCTGCTGGGGATGTCAAAGCCCACCCGTCTTTGACTTCGATCGCGTTCTGCGACCAAGTCCCTTACCTAGTCAGTGGGACGCTCAAGCAAAACATAGTTGGGCACCTTGTTTTTGATCAAGAGCGCTATGACGAGGTAATTTGGGCTGCAGCCCTGATTGAAGACATTGCCTCTTTGCCCCAGGGTCATGACAGTCCAGTCGGAATTTACGGCACCACTCTAAGTGGTGGTCAGAAGGCCAGAGTGTCCTTGGCCAGGGCACTTTACGACAGATCTTTGTTGTTAGTGCTTGACGATGTATTCAGTGGCCTCGATAACCATACTGCCGCACGGGTGTTTGACCGCACCTTTGGTTCTGCTGGCTTGCTACGCAGAAGAGGTACAACGGCGCTTGTTTGCACTCATTCAATACGCTATTTGTCACTCGCCGACCACGTGGTCGTCCTTGGACCTCAGGGCACAATAGTCGAACAAGGGCCACATGCATCCTTGACGCACATGATCGAAGCTACGAAACTCAGTGAGCCTGAATCGATAGAAGTTCTTTCTAGTGTCGATGAATCGAGCAGGTTGGCTCAAGATCCAGAAGCGACCCGCTCCAAGAACGACGATGCTTTCACAGATGCACTTGATGACCGATCTCGGCAGCTTGGGGACTGGACGGTGTACAAACACTATCTTAACAGCATGAACAAGTTACATCTGTTGTCAATGCTGGTTGGCTGCATTTTGGTGGTCGTGGGTCAACAACTTCCGACAGTATGGGTAGGATTCTGGGCCGCCGACTCACTTCATCAAACCAAAAGCTTCTACATTGGTGTCTACGCGCTGTTCAGCTTCTTCATCCTTGTTGGTGTTTTGATCGGAGCTGGTACTTGCTTTGTTTTCTTGACCATCAGTGTTGGCCGAGAATTGCACCGCAACGCTCTTGCGACGGTCATGCACGCACCGCTGCGCTTCTTTACGTCAACAGATACCGGCACGATTACGAACCTCTTCTCTCAAGACACTGCAATAATTGACAGCGAGCTTTCAACCTATCTGCTCGATTTCGTATTTTGCTTTGTAGGCCTTATCGGATCAGGGATCGTCGTTGCATTAGCATCGCCATACCTTGCCGCTTTTTATCCGATCTTAATGGCAGTCGATTATTGCGTGCAGATGTTCTACCTCCGGACATCGAGGCAGCTACGTCTCCTCGATCTAGAAGCTAAGAGCCCGTTATAGTAAGTCGCTCATAGGTCATACACTACAGCTTTATTGACAGTAGCCATCAGCTCGCATTTCTTGGACACTATCAAAGGTCTTGCTTCCATTCGTGCCTTCGGCTGGGTCGAAGATGAGACCACGCACAATCGCAGCCTTCTTGATACCTCACAGCGCCCGGCATACCTCTTGGCTATGATTCAGCAATGTCTGATGCTAGTTTTAGATCTCATTATCGCTGTGTTGGGAGTTGCTCTGGTCTGTCTAGCCACGCAGCTGCGGACGAGTACAGGATTTACCGGCGCATCTCTCGTCTCGCTGATGTCCTTCAGTGAACTGGCGACTGGTCTCATCTTTACTTACACCGGTCTTGAGACCTCAATCGGTGCCGTGGCTCGGCTCAAAACATTCAGCGAGAAAATACAACCGGAGCATCAGCCAGGTGAAGACACTGCACCTCCCGTCGAATGGCCGCAGAGCGGCGCTATCGTGATTCAGAATGTGTCTGCGTCTCATAGGTGAGTGCCCAAACTTCCAGTTACTCTTAAATTACTTATCAACACAAGTCAGTTTACTTCCATCTCCTGTTAGCAAGAACGTAATGCTAGCGCTGAACAACATATCATTCACCACCCGAGCTGGCGAGAAGATTGCCGTCTGTGGTCGATCGGGAAGGTACGCATGGCTCTCACCAGACCCCGAC
This sequence comes from Stagonosporopsis chrysanthemi, assembly GCA_022560025.1. NCBI lineage: Eukaryota > Fungi > Ascomycota > Dothideomycetes > Pleosporales > Didymellaceae > Stagonosporopsis > Stagonosporopsis chrysanthemi. The sequence continues at coordinate 40,925 of JAFISE010000213.1, forward strand.
CTCACACTGACATCTTTGCAGTGGGAAATCATCCCTACTGCTCTTCCTCCTGCGCCTGCTAGATCCTGCACCCTCTGCAGGCCTCATCTTCACCATAGATTCTGTCAACATTCTCACCACGAACCGCACCACACTGCGCTCACGCATCATCGCCGTACCTCAAGAATGTGTTTTCCTCCCCGACGGCAGCTCTATCAAATCCAACATCGACCCCACAGAAACCATCACGGATCCGGAGTGCCAGGACATTCTCGATATGGTACAACTCACCACCTTCGCCGCTTCGCAAGACGGCCTGAACGCTCCAATGTCAGGTGACCAGCTGAGCGCTGGCCAACAGCAGCTCTTCAGTCTCGGCCGTGCTATATACCGGCGGCGAGCGAAGTTGCAGACTACGGGCAAAGATGGTGGGGTACTGTTATTGGACGAAATCAGCAGCTCTGTTGATCGCGATACAGAGCTACTGATGCATGCCGTTATAAGCCGGGAGTTCGCAGAATACACGATTGTGGCTGTGGCGCACAGACTGGAGCTGATGGTAGACTTTGTGGATAGGATAATTGTGTTGGACCGAGGGAGTGTGATTGAGCAGGGCGCGCCGAGGGATTTGCTTGCCCTTGCTGACGGGGCCTTCTTTAGGCTTTACCAGGCTGGGCAGTAGTGTTCGGTCCTGCCTTAAACATTACTTGAAGTAGCACGATGGGATTGTATCAATCTGGATACCTAAATGCAAGCTTAGATGGTGAAGGCGAACGAAAACAGACGCGATAGAGATAGCAATAATACATGGCGAGAACTGACATCTAGAGAGATCACGTAATCCATAGACAATCAGCATACTATCTGCTGTTGCCTTTCTTGTCACGAGACTAGCCGTGTCCTTCTAGCCGCACCGGGGCTGAACAGCGAACAGCGAACAGCGAATATCGAGCCAATAGTATGCAAGCCAAGCCTGAATAGCGAAGAGCGACGGACTTTCAGCATTGAAGCGGGGAGGCTTGAATACTTTTACTCCTACTTCCTGCCTTCATTCAAACCGATCATTTGACAATGCTGGTCTGCAGCGCCGCATTGTGGCAGCTCGCAATAGCCCAACGCAGTCCTACACATCAGAACACCAACTACTTAGTTCTCCTAGCAAAGCCCGTCCCTCCGATCGAAGTCCAGCCTTGCTCTCCCTAGCGCAAACATGAGAGTGTTTATTCTCATACCCGGGTCTTGGTCGTTGTTTACGAGCTGCTGCGCGTCAGCAAAAGAGCAGACTACCCCGCAGGACAACTCACCAACATATCCACAGCCCATGTTCCGTTCTCGGCAGGTAAAACCTTGAGCCGGATAGGAAACCAAGCGGTGTATTGATTGAAGTATTTGAAGGCAAAGGTGGCTTTCAGCAGATCGTCACTTCCTTTCATGCATGCCTATCACACACAAGGTCAATAGGTTCCGTGTTCCACATCGGCATCTGTTCAGCTTACCCCGGCAGCATAGTACAAGAATGTGGCGATGTAAAGTGGCAGCACGTCCGGACTCTCATCTTCAGCGATCTTTTTTGCGAACTCAGTAACAGCTCGGAGGTACTTGACATTTGCTCGCGCGTCATAACGATGATATGCTTCAAGGTACTGGGACCGAACCCATTCCGGGAGCTTCCTATTCATGCACGCGTCTGCGGCGCCGCACGCGTATCGGACGTCAGCGACTAGGTCGTCACCCTGCACCAAAGGTCAATCGGGTACGCACATACAGTGCAAAGGTGGGAAACTTACATTCTCAGCCATCTGTTTGGATTTTCGGAATAATTCTGATAATGTCCGGCCAAACAGGGAACTAACGCGAGGTCCCTTCGAGCTGGCAGTTGCAAAGGTTTTGTAGTTGCCCCAAAGCCGGTCTATGCGAGTGTCTAGCCGTTCTTCGAATGAAGTCGGTCTACGATAGCGAGAAGGCCGCATGTTCGTAAGCCCATGCAGCACTTGCATATTGGCGATTGGAACAGACGAGTAGCCAGCGATAGAGCCAATGGGGTCCTCAAAATCCTCAAAAAGATTTGGGTTTTGAGGCACTCTTTGCAGGGTTTCGAACTCACGCCAGCCCTCTGGTTCCCAATGATCGGTATCGCGATGCCCATCGGAGAACGGGAGAGCTTCGGAACTATTCACACCTGGACTCCACTGAAGAGAGGAAGCCGAGTCGTGGCGGTAGCCATATAGATAGGCGTTGTCGAGGTGATTCACTTGAGGGCTCTCTTGTGTACTCGGAGCTGACCAGGACGCGGAACGTTCCGAAGAAGTAGACCTGGAGGTCCGGGAAGACGACGACTCTTCGAGCTTCACGTCAACTATCTCTTCGCAGATACTCAGGTTGGTCGGTAAGTGCACGGACTGGATTGTGCTCGATGTAGCTGTTGCTGGCAATGTGCGCTGACGGACAGATATTTTCTGACTGCGCTGTGCTCGATTCGACGCGCGACTACTATCGCAGTCGTGCTTGAACTTTGCACATCGAAGGCATTTCTGCAATTCATCTGGTCGTTCACACTGGGCCGAGTAAGCCCGAAAATCTTATCGTTCTAGTGTTAGGGAAATCACCTTTTGTCGATCCTGACGGCAGCGACCACACTTCACAATAGAGCTGAGCTTACGAGACTTAGAGTGAGCCGTCGACATGATGTTCGCTGTGGATGCTGTTGATGTTCGACACTTTGTGGAGTTGCGTGGAGTCGGCCGGTAGTGTTGATAGGGGACGCGGGCCTCCACACTCTGCTCCGAATGCCATGTGCCCGCATTGTCTAGACCTTCGCTGCACGCCACGAAAAGCAAGGTTAGCTGCAGGATGCAGACCATGCACCCAGGTTAGGACTGGGATCGACGCTAGATTCCGTTCCCGGCCTCCTCATGCTCCCTCACAGCTCACGTATCGCTTTGGTCTAGAGACGTCCCCATCCTTTAGATTGTCGTTAGCAAAGCACATCTGGCTCTTCTCAGCAACCCTATGTTCAGTCTTTGTATTGCAAGAAAGTGGTTGTCCTTCGTTATTTAGACCAACAACCCGGATCCAGAACACGCTATAACAGCGTCGGCGCGCCTCCCGATCCCGTCCCCACCGAACACCAATCTTTTGATTTTTGGGTTACCCTTCTAGGAGCCCTAAAAATCACAGCATCCAAACAAGCTCGCTGCGCTGATTCTAGGCGTGCCTCTAACGTCCACCTAGGCCCCCGCGCTGACGCGCAGAGGAGCCTAACAGGATGGCAGAGACACCCTCTTCTCGTCACACAGGGTCGCCAGACCCTGTAGTTCCCCAGCAGCTCTATACACGCGCCCTAAGACGGCCTCAGCAGGACCTGCTTCACTCCGCACCCCCTCTGAGCAGCTAGAACCCTAGTAGGGGCGCTCCTAAACCTCATGCCTTTGATACAGTTCAACGCTACATCAACAAGACTTAGAAAATTGCCAAGCTCTAGAACACAATTACTACTGCCTTTGCAGCAGCAGTTAATTAACATACTAAGAGCTACACAAACCTGCAAGAAGCTAAGATTACAGAGGAGCTGCAGCAAAGAGTTATCTAGGCTCTAACTACCCCCCTCTCTCTTAGCGTCTCCCCCCTAAGCTTGCGCTAGAGCAGCAACACTGCACGCAGCAACTAGAGGAGCTAAGAATCTAGACGCTGTTCCTAGGCAGACGTAGCTTAAGACCCCTAAATCTTAAAGACAGGCTGCAATTAACCTCTGCCCTTTACTAGAGCTCTACACTACTTTCTAGCTAAGCTAAAAAAAGACTACTAAATTTTTATAGCAGTATCTAACTTAGTAATGCAACTACAGTAACCTTCTTTCTTTACAGTAAGACAGGCACTATACAGGAATATAGGCTGTATTATACTCTAGGACATTTCTGTAAGAACAAGCCGAGTTCTTCAAGCCCATCTTACATTACCTGACAACTACCCGACTTAGATCCGTCTTCCAACTGCTCCTCGGTACAGTCTTCCCCGAGCTTCCAGGTATAAGAGGGGAAGCCTCTACAGAGTTCAGATAGATAGTTTTGAAGTATCCTTTCGTACAAGACCTATAGGAATAGAGATCTAGTCCTGCAGTTTATCCCAGTGCTCCCATACACCTCGTAGCGGATACCTATGCGATTCGGACCCCTCTAGCATCCTGTGTCGTTACATTATACTTCAAAACTCGTCCCAGCCGGTGACGGCCTCATAATAATATCGCTACAGTTTGTTCAGTTATTTGCACGAGCGCAGCTAGGGTATCACGCCTGAACTGAACGAGTCCTTGAATTGTTCATACCACAGTTGGGATACCAGAGATCTCCTAACGACCGAAGCCTATAGGTTTGGAACTTCCTGCGACTCACTGCTCCAGGATTAACTTCGGAAAAGCCGCGTTAGATTGCGCCAAGATAGACACTCGGAGACTATCAATAACCTACCCGATTCGGATACAACCCCGATGTCGGGCA
>JAFISE010000214.1:0-45348 GCA_022560025.1 Stagonosporopsis chrysanthemi
GTAAGCAGCGGCAAGTGTCTGCAGACGCTTGAAGGGCATAGCAATTGGGTTAGGTCTGTTGCCTTCTCGCACGACTCGACTCGGCTAGCGTCAGCATCATACGACAAGACTGTCAAGCTGTGGGATGCAAGCAGCAGCGAGTGTCTGCAAACCTTCAACGTTCGAAAGACTATTAAAAGTCTGTCCTTTGACCCTGTTGGCTCTTGCATCTCTACAGAGATAGGAAAGTTTGCTATTGATATTCCCCAAACCTCCAACCACGCAGCGACCGCTGAGGCTGAACACCCTCAACATCTTAGCGCAAGCCTCAGCTCAGACATGACGTGGATCAAGTATGCAAATAAGGACATGCTCTGGATACCGTCAGAGTACCGGCCATCGTGCTCGTCTGTGCGCGGGACTATGGTCGCTATGGGCGTTGGATCGGGCAGGGTGTGGACGTGCACGATTGACGCGTAGCAGATTTGGCGATCTTGCGAATATTCGTGTCTGTCTTAGGTGATCTTAGTCAGGGAACAGTTTTATCTTCTTTATTATCTTGTCAAGCGGTATAGAAACAGTTACAGGTACCTAGGGCGCAGATTGCTGCATAGTACATAGAGTGAATTGTAGTTATAGGAATAGCTAATTGTGCAGGAACAGCTGCTGATGTGCGGAATTGGTGTAGCATGTACGCAACGTAGCGCATTTGTTTCCTAGCCAAGACAGCACAGCGCGCCTGTAGTCAATCCCTGAATAGTGCTGTCCCCTGCAAGCTTAGCGTTAGCTGTTAGGCTGTGCAATAAATAGGATGTGGCTAGTGCAGCGAAGCTTCTAGAATAATGCCACCCTGTAAATTAATCATACCACAGCTTAATACGTCAAGCCTTATTAGTACTTTGGCAGTTATGTAATTACATAAGAGTCGCCTGCTAAAACGCACAGCGCTAAGGGCGATCGCGTCCAGCATAGAGATAGTCTCAGACTTTGGGGAAAGGCAGCCCAGCTCGGCGCTTGATCGCTGCGGCTTCACCGTGATGCCGGGCGGCCTGCGCTAGACTGCTGTAGCTTCATGGTGACGCGGGACGGCCGACGGGTTGCACGTGAGCACGACCATCCGGTAGGAAGAGAGATCGAGGTCTACTCGAGGGCACAGAGCCAGGGCGCGGGCTTCGCGCGAGGCTGTTTGTGTGCTGGGTAGACGGGTCGAGGAGAAGCCGCCAGCCATGTGGCACGTTGTCATATCGATGCCAGGGTGAGAGAGCGGATCGGCGCGATGCGGGGTGATAGGTGAGCGACTGGAGCAGGCGCGACAGCCACTCAGCTGGCGGGGACAGTCTGCGGCAATTTGCAGCAGATTGCCGGTGCGCCGCGCTCACGCCTGCTGAGTGGACAAGCAGGTCGTCACGTGGTCATCATCCGACCTCACCTCAGCTCTGGGAGCTGGTCGTCCTGGGCCCGCGCGCCAGCATAACATCACGGCGGACGCCAGCGTTCCATGCCAACAAAGTGCGACGTTTTTTCGCAGAGGGAGTTCGAACACCAGCTTGCTCAAGTCTCCGTTGCCCTAGATCATTCTTAGCTTTGCCGTACCCGTGCTGTGTGCAGGGAAGTTCACTCATACATACTCAGTTGCCTGGGCAGTTTGGGTTAGTATATGCTAATGCTTGGTAACGAGTGGTCAGAATGGCGGACGCGCGAGCGCGCCGGAAATTAGACCAGTTGAACCTGCAGCAGACGACGAGGGCAGTGGAACTTGGGGGGCGCAGGGCAGAACCAGGGAGCAGACGAGGGATGTGGGGCACGCTATGGTGCTTGTGGGTGGGTCTGGAGGGCGGAACGAGCGCTCGCGGGGAAGCAGAAAGGCTCGGTACAGAGGTGGACCAGAGACGGACGCTTGAGCCTGGCATGCGGCGGCAGCGTGGGGAGGTGGATCTGCTGGGGGACAGCAAGGCGATGAGAGGAGTCTCCTCAAAACGGGCGCTCACTGGTGCATCAATCCAGCGGGCGCGCGCGGGACCTATCCGCCAGCTGCGGGTCAGCGTTTGAGGTACACAAGCGGCTGGCCGCACGACTCAAACGCCGCCCGCCGTCACGAGGCCGGATGGCGCGTGTTGTTCGTGCCAAAAGCGAAGTGTCGCAGACTGCGATCGGATTATTACCGGTAATCTGACGTTGACTCGCACAGACCGACAGCGAGGCGTCCGTAAGGCGTTGACGAGGCGCTAGTGGTAGTGGAGTGAGTAGGAGTGGTGCTACTGTGTACTACCGGTAGTAACTACTGTACCCGCATACGAGGCATCCGGCGAGATCTGCCGGGCCCCAGTGCGGATCAGGCATCGGCTCTGAAAGCCAATCGTAACCTCATGCCTCAACAACCACATTGCCTACACAAAGCTCGCGCCTACACAACCTCATGCCCCAGCCTCACGTGCAGGTCTCGCGACACCCTCTCCCGCCGGTCTCCGACCTATAGAGGGGCTCATATGAACAGATGTCAACTTGGAGACCTCCGGCAGCCTGAACGTTGTGCTTTTGCTCTACCTAACGCTGCTTGGTGCCAAGCTTCTTTGGGCGGAGCGTTTGGCGGTTGGGTTGGGGGTTAAGTTGCGTGAGCGTGAGCGCGGACTGCGCTAGTCTGCAGCAGACAATCGGCGAGCTACGCGTCCTGGGTGTTGCCTCCGGCGCTGCTCTCAATGCCGTGCGCCAGGTTTCACGCCACCACTAGAGGAGAGAAAGCATCGCTTTCGCTCGGGCGCATGATAAATATGGCCGGACGCTTTCAGTGCGCGGGGAGAATGGCGCTGGACCAGTTGCGGATAGATTCGAGTGCCATATGAGCCGGCGACAATTGTGCTACTACGGTACAGTGCCTGCTCTACATCACGGCGGTCCTGCAAAACCCGACCCGACAGCGTGTATCAGTGTCCCATCCCAGCAGGGGCGGTCGTCTCCCTACTGATGTCCGCCATTAGATGATCTTCGACTCACTTTGCCGCGTCGCGAGCGGATTCAGCGCGCCTGCGCAGGCGACGAGGTCCCAGGCCAGGAACACAGCCTTCTCCATGCCCCATGTGCTATCTGGTTCGCCGTGCGCCTTACAGCTCTCGCAAGTCAGAGCGACGTGCTGCTGGATGTGGCGCAGGTAGACCTGACGACCGGAAGGATTTCGTCGGCGGCGCTCACGATGTCCGCAGGCACTCGCGGTGGGCGAAGCTGCAGTCGCAGACGCCGCGCGGCAGCTCGCCGACCTTCGGGTAGCAAATCGAGAGTGCGGGCTGCTGGATACCACCGCTGTCGCCGCGTCCGCACAAGATGAGAGCGCGCAAAGGAAAGCCCGCTTGCCTTGCTTCAGTGACACCGCTGGCGAGGCGCTGCAACCAACGTTAGATGGCCACACGTGAAAGGGAGCAGGGCTCTTGCGACGAGGCCGCGGTGAATGGAAAACCCGGTGTGAGTGGCGCCGGCGTCTCGTCTGGAGAGGAGTTTGCGAGGCGACGACAGCACACACTGCGCACGGGCCTCACGCTGCGGTTCACTTCACCATCACTGCTGGAAGCGGGAACGGGGCGCCCCGCAAATTTTGCTCCCAAACAGCGATCGCCACAAAAACAACCGCAACAGCAACAACGCCAATCACCACCCTCGCAGCCACAACCTGCCCACCACAGGCAGCCACATAGCCAAATAACCAGTCCCACAGCATTCTGGTCAACCTCGCTTTCGCTCTTCCCTGCCGACGAGGCGCAGGCTGTCGTGTTCCACCGTGCGCTGTCACCCACCACAGCTACACCGCCGCCATGATGACCCCACGCGCGCTCGAACCTCACCCCGGCAACGCCTGGTATCGGAGGTACTCACGCGGAAACTTGAACGATGAAGAATTGGCCAAGGGCCTAAGGTTGACGTCGTCTGACTACAAGACGTTCAAAGGGTGCCTCAACGACGCGATCGCAAGCTCTGGCGCTGTCGACGTAGACCGTCGGTCATCTATCGTGAACGAAAACGTTTTCGAGGAGGCCTGGGCTGAAGCGTGGAGGCAGTATCGCGACAAGTCTTCCGCTGCGCCTGTTCCGGCCGAAGGCGGCAACGTTCCGTCCGACTGGTGGTCCAATTGTAGGAAGGTTATGCTCGCCACGCAAAAATCACGTTTGAAGAGGAAGGCGAAAGAACGTCAAGAAGTTGTAGCCAAGCGCGCGAGGAATGAAGCACTCACCCTTCATATGGCAGAGTATGACGTACACGGACTCCGCTGCCTGTGCGGAGGATCCGCGTTCGTTCATCCTGCTGCTTTCTCCCCTGCTCACCAGACCCAGTTCGGTCACATGCCTGGAATTTACACCCAGAACAGTCAAGGTGCAACTCCTTCAACCGGTATCTGTGCAGGCATACATTCGCCTTGTGGCGCCCGCGGCAGCGGCGGTGGCGGTGGCCTTAACATCGCACCCGTGCCCAACAGTGCCTCGGGCAACGGACCCCACCCAAGCTATATCGCTAACGGCGCTCCCTACATGGCCGACGGTGATCTCCTAACCAACTATCACTCCTACGGCTCCAGAACTCTTTTCATGCCCAGCGTCCACCGCGGATACGGGCAGGCGCCTAACCAGAATGGCTCTGCCTCTGGTCGCGACACCGTTGGTCCGCCGCCTCGTGATGACGCTTTCGTTCGAGAAATGCATCGCAGTAGCCAACCCTTTGTCGGCAGCGGCCGGAGCAATCTTCCCCTGGACGTGGGTGGAAGCGCGTACTTACATCCTCGATCGCATGCCAGCAGCGTGGCTACCTCTGTGGTCTCTCAACGCTCGAGGCCGGCTGCTAACGCGCAGGCACCAGATGTCGTCCTGCGCGTCGACGTTGAAGATAGCCAACCAACGCGCTTCGCGGACATCACAGCAGTGGCAGCGGTGGACGGCGGAGACGTGGGATACACAAGCGAGAAGGTCTTCGACGCGGTTCTCAGCTGGGTTTTGACGTATATGAACTCCGGCAGGAGAGGCTTTAGAGTTGGCTGGGACCATCCGCGCGCCCCTTGGATATCTGCCGACATCACCAACATCGATGACCTTATATCTGTGTTGCAGACCGCAAGCCAGGAGGGTGTAGAGATGCTCACGGTGTACCGTCCAGCAGAGTACGCGGCGAGAGGCGACGACGATGACCACTCTCCAAGCATTCCACATGGCCCGGGTGATGGAGCCACTCATGGATCCCCTGACCCTCGCGGCAATGACACATCCCAGGGCATGCAGCCGACCCGCGAATCGAGCCCTAGTCGCCCAGAGCAGGTGCCGGCGGGAACTCCCAGCGGTAGACCTCCCAACGCAAACGTCTCCGGCAGTGGACCTCACAGCGCAAGTGCTCCCAAGCTGGGCGGCAGCGGCAGAAGCTGTGGCTCCCGTCCTCGCTACAGTCCTTCTGCGAACACAAGATCAAGCTCAGGCGAGAGGCGAGGAAGGGAAAAAATCCACAGGCAGATGAGTCTTGCCCGAGCAGATATGAAGAAGACAGAGACGGCGGAGGAGGGGAATTCGAACAAAGACGAAGGAAAGGAAAACGAGGAAGAGGGGAAGTCGAACGGGGAGGACGGGGAGAAGAAGAAAAGCAAGGGGAAAGAGGTAGCGACAGAAGAATCGGAGGCGGTAAGTTGGTGGCTCGAGCACGACAACCTGGAGACCTACGGCGATGACGGTGACATTTTCAAGGGCGAAGATGGGGACCAAATGCTGTCGCAGCGCATCCTAGGCCGCGTGGCAGACCGCGTTGGAGAAGCAATGACGCGCATGTCGGCGGTCGACCTAACGAAGGCGGTGCGTATGTTCCCGGCTTTGAGCCTTACCCAGCTTATGCAGAGCGCTCCCATCACTCTCCCTGGCCTGGGGCTGGCCGCCGGCTGCACGTTCTTCGCCTACCAGCTCGTATTCATGGCCGGAGGTTATGTGCAGGAGCACGGCAGCCTGCGAGGTGGCATCCTCGGTGATGAACCGGGCGCAGGAAAGACGAGACAGAGTCTAGGTTTGTGGGTTGTACACGTTCACCACGTGAACAATTACATCAACGTCACGAGATTTTGGGAGCAGAAGCCCGTCTCGCCTACCGACTCCCACTGTCCAGTGGACGCCCCCGACAACGCCACCTGCCCAGCTCAGGCGACCTTGCCGATTGCCTGCTACTGCTCGCCTAAGAATCGTCGCGAGTTGTACAATAACAAGCCACCAGATTCAGGAGTGACCCTGCTGCTGACGCCGTCAAGCGGCGTAGATGGGTACATGCAGGAGCTCAGCAAGATGTTCGAAGGCAGCGCCTTCACCAGCAGAATGTACAACAAGCCCGGTCAGGCCCGACCGCGTATTGCACTCGACTATGACACTTGCTCGAAGCCGGAATACGCGCCGCTGAGCGAGGACGAGAAGGGCAGGGTCTGCGTGCCGCCCTTCAACAGCGAGCACGCGCGCTGGGCCGAAATGTGCAAGAAGGCGTCCACGGCGGACGTCACTCAGGCCGTAGTAGGGAAGATAAGGATCAAAGGCCAGGGGCGAAAACGCACTGGCGAGCGCGTACACAACATCCCACGCATGTTCAACGGCGATACAGCTACCGGAAAGACTAGGCTGGAGGATACCGGTGGCGTGCTCATAATATCGTCCAGAGGATCATACCCGACGAGGATCTGCAAAAGGCACGGCACGACGTTTGAGGTGATGGTAGGGCCCTACAAAACCAGGCAGAAGGATTTTGGTGAAGCTGCGTACCGGCTCACATACAGTGAGTGTCGCCTCGACATCGCTAGGTTCTGGCTCGATGAGTGCCACATCAATGGCGGCGAAACCATTGACCCGCTGATCGAGGCCCTGCGAGAGCGACGCACGCACCCTCCCACGGTCTGGGGAGCGTCTGGTACGCCGGACCTGCTAACGCCCATTCAGAGCATCCAATTTTACCTAAAATATCTCCGAAATGGGGATTGGATTGATGCAGAGCAGACTGTTCTCCAGCAGATGCACCGACCTGGGTACGAGCAGACGCTCATCCGGGCGTTCCGCGGCTTCAGGATGAAGGCGCGCCGAGGCGACGTAGATGCGTTGATTTGTGCGGATGCCAAGTCCATCGAGGAGGCGTACGCCGCGGTCCAGCCTCAATTCCAATGGGCGCGTACACATGAGCAGCTCTGGTTTGACAGGAAGCCGGTCATTCCGCGCGGCTGCAGCGTGGAGGAACACTACCACGAATGCAGCCCATCTGAGCGTGAGGCCGGTATCGTCGCTAGATTGGAGAGTGGGTTGCGTTCGCTGCAGCTGGAGAGCCACCATGAGCGAGTCAAAGAGTGGATGAAGAGCGGACCTGAGGACCCCGTTACCAAGACGAGAGGAGGGCTGCCGAAGCCGGCGATGCCAGCGGCCTCGTCCTTCGGGTCGTACCACAAGGTCAAAGCCGCGCCCACCGTGCCGTCACTGGTGGAAACCTGGGAGGAGGCGGTGGCCGGAGACGACGAGCGGACGTTTGTCGCCCGAGATGATATCGTCCGCAGGTGGAATAATCGCGCTGACATGACGCTGATCAATAAGGCTGTGAGTAAGAATGGTGGTCTGAAGCATTCATGCAAGGCGCAGCAGGTGCTCCAGCTGCTCAACGGATGGGAGCACGAGATGCGTCAGAAGGGCGGAGGTCGCGTCAAGGTAATCGTGATGACGACGGGCATCGCTGCCATGGCAGGCTACAGCTCAATGCTGCGTACGAAATACCACTACGAAAGTGTCGTCAACTACGATGCCACCATGAATGCTAAGAAGAAAGCTGAGGCCCTGGCGGAATTCAACAAGCTGGACGGCGCTTGGATCATGCTGGCGACGTTCGACTCAGTCAAGGTTGGGCTGAACCTGCAGCGAGCCTCTAAGATCATCGTACTAGAGCCTGTCCCGAAGGCCGGCAACATCGAGCAGGCCAAGTGTCGATGCGCCCGCCTAGGGCAACCGGAAGACGTCTGCGAGTTCTGGGTCCTTCGGAACGCGGCGTCCGCGCGAGAGCGCCAGCAGCACAACGCCATGTTGGCCGATACGAATCTCCGAAAGGAAATGCTCGAGAAGAAGCTTGATGCTGCGACCGAAATGCTTAAGAGGGTTGAGAGGGACGTATTTGCGGCAAAAGACTGACGGGCGAGCGAAGGGCTGACGCATGGTGGACGCGAGCGTTGCTATTAGGCGAGATGAGCATGCTTGTTACAGGGTGAGATGAGTAATGGTTGGGCTTTATTCCTTAAGCCGCGAGCTAGATAGTTGCAATCGGATCTTGCGTAACGGAGCGTGTGCAGTTCTCGCCCTCTGCATGAGCGTGACGTGGTGTGCCCCTGCAATTCTCGTGCTTGCCTTGCAGATGACGCGGCGACCTTGAGGAGAGCGATATGCTGGGAGGAGGGAGAGAGAGGTCCACCGAACGCGTGCTTTGCCGGTTCTCGCTTCCAATGCAATCCCCCGTAAGCTCAACCCTCGACGTGTAGCCTCAAGTCTCCACTGTTTTGTCCTACACTCAATCGCATCTTCGCTCGAGCGCACCAGCGATACGATCCCCGCAGCAGCCACACAGGATAACGCCTGGCAATGGGATCCTCTACTGAGAGTCTCAAGCTGACCTCCTACTTTGGCTTTCTATCTGCCTTAAGAACGAAGCGATATCCAATAGTATTATTACACAATCATTCGCATGGTCCACCCCTAGTCTAGGTAATGCATACAAGCCCATAGAGGAGACCGAGGAGTGTGCACATGACCTAGTTTACGGGCAGGCCATTCTTTCCTCAACCCGGGATGATCCAAAGGTCATCTATATTGAGGGCAACGAGGAGGTTTGGAGCCAAGGTGATGAAATGCTTCATCCACCTCAGTCAAGGCTTGACGGTTGTTCACATAAGTCTCAAGATCAGTCGATGTACACGGCACTTCATTCCAGGCTCTCAAACACCAGACTACCTTCTTCGTCCGCAACAGCGAGAAGCTTTGTAGCGCAGCTCAGCGGTAGGTTGTTACCAACTCGCAGGATTCTAAGAGTCCCGTGCTTACTCGCTCTTGCTCCATCGCCTCCTCGCATGTTCGACCGCTTCCGACATTCTCCACAGCAATCCAGACGCAGCCGATGGGTTTCTGAGACTATACCAGTAGCGACGGCCGAGGCAGTGAAATGGCCCGCCATCTCCCCTCTAGCTCGACAGACCTAGGTGGGATGCGTGGACGTGGCTGCTTCCTTGCCCCACCCCGACTAAGCATCAGAGGGCTATGATCGTAGAAGCAACGGCTGTTGTGTACCTGCGTTCTTTGATTCCTGCGGCAGACTAAGACAGACATGCCCATTCTCTCTCGTGTCTTCGGTCCCAGAGGCTTAGGACAGCAGAGACGCTCTGGCTCTGTCTGGTACGGTTAGAGAGCTTTGGATGCGATAGAACAATATCTTCCCTGGCGTTGCTCAAGATCATGCGCATCCTCACTCGATGAATCGCGTGAAGCAAGGCTGTCGGTATCGAAGAGGGTGTTAGCAAGCCGTGTCTGGGTTGCGTCAACGCCGCGTCGCTCTATCTTGCCACTTGAGCCACGGTATCTGGCGTCAGTGGGCGCAACATCCGGTATGCTGTCACGGAACGGATCCTCAGTTGTCGTTTCACCCGGCAGATATGGCACATCGAAGACGGAATCGTTGGAGAAGCTGGTTTTGGTAGGTGAAACTTCCTCGTAACTCTGCAGCAGTCTCGGCGGCGTCGTTGAGTAACCAGGGGCGGTGTCGTTCAAATCGCTTGCATCGTCAACAAACTCTTCCTGGATTACGTTTCATAGCCAGCTTAAGACCAGTCGTTTGTCGTCCACGATGCGCACCCGACAGTACAAGGCACCCTATAAACAATTGACGGGGATGGAATCGAGGCTCGCCACGACATTCTTCATTAATTCCACATCTGTACTGCAGATAAATCTATTAATACCGTTTTAGAATGAGCAAGGTTTTCCCGCCTCAAAGCTAAGGTCAAGAGTGGATCGCTGTAGGCAGTTGTCTTGTCATTCTCAGAATGCTGCACATTGTGCAATATAATGGTTGTTGAAATGTGCGAACCACCCCAAGTCTATTACGCTACTGTAATGTCCATCCCTGCGTTACGCAAACCCCCCCGTGCCGCAATCATTCTACAGATTTGATATATTCAGTGCCCCTATTCTGCCTATATCGCTCTGTAATACTATGCAGTTCTTCTATGAACCATTCCCTATAAGTTTACGGCTTGCGGCAATATTACATGGCGTTGGGCCACGATGTTGATTCTGCTTTTTTATCCATCGGAAGCTAAGATCTATAACTGCGTGAGCAGTGTCGGGTTAGAGGCTACAGATCAACGATTGTATTGCTATCTGTTGTCGTGTTGTCATGATCGTCTATAGGAGCTCTCAGCTCAGAGGTAAGTGCACTTGCCCACACTGGGCAGTGCCTGCTACAATAGAATATGTAACGGTGTAGAGAGAGGGGAGGACTGCGCTGCATTGACTATTGACGTGGGCTGAGCTGCTTATATGCCTGCCCATACACAAGCTATCCTAACTCGTACTAGAGTAGGCCTGGGCAGAGCCCAACCGTTACAGAATATCATGTGATCTATGTCACGTGGTTACACCTTTAAACTCTTTCTCATCGGCTGAACCAGCAAGCTACAACACCATGCGTAGCCCCGCCGCCAACCCCAAAGAACGCCAACACACCCTCGATTATCCCCGACACCAATTTCTCACCCTCACGAATATCCTACCAGCCAGGTAAGCAAATCCGAGCTCCCCGCACAAAGTATTCGCCGATCCTCGGCCAAGTCCCCAGCGCTCCGCCGAAAGCTCCACCAGCTTTCCCAGGGTGTTGTATCGCAGCGGCGATGGAGACAGACTATCAAGACAACGGAGCACATTGCCGGCGTTGGTCGGGGACTACGAGATAAGCACAGAAGCGACGAGGTATGTTTGGGGTGCGCCCAGCATCAAGGGAGAGCGATACAGCGGGCGGGGACGAGTAGCAACGGAGCCGCCGCCGGACAACGGGCGCGGTTCCCACGGAAGACACTGTACCGAGCGATGGGCGGCAGGCGACAAGTGGCCAGGGACGGAGTTCGTGGTGGAGCATACCCCAGTTCTTGCGGACGGGCCGAGCCGCAAATGGGGGAGCTGTCGATCGACGGCCTCATCCCGTCCTTCTAGACCATCGCCGCTCCTGGTGTAGAGCAAGTCGTGCCATGGCTCCAGCAAGCCCAGGGTGATGCTCGTAGTGAGCCCAACTGTCCGCACCAGCGAATTCCGCGTCGGGGAGCAGGCCTCGTTCACAAAGCCCATTGGGCAAAATGTCGAATATACCCGTCTCAGTCCCCCCCTGCTTGGTGTATTCCTACCCCAGAGGTCTTTGTCGCACGTCTTAAAGAGGAGTGAAATTGAGTCTCCTGGTGTAACGGAGGCGGCACAGGAACCATGTGTGCATCCTCAACCTGCCACTAAGCCAGCTCGCGATTTCGATACCATCGGCCGATTAATGGGCAGCAAGCTAAGCACCGTATTGCAGCGGATTACGGCGGAGATGCGCTCACGGTAATGTGTCTAGATAAGCTTCGCAACAGGACGGGCACGATTTAGTGCAGCCTCCAGTGGCGAGACGAACGCTTTTCCGTTGATTCTTCGTGCCTTGCGATTTGAGCTCGTGCTGATGATATGCCATCATCGACTTTACTTCGTTAAGTATGTTGGTCTTGTCGTCTTCGGTATATCTCTGTCGACCTAGCAGTCGGTACATAGCATCGCTCATTATTCTTGGCGGATTGGGATCTTCCTCATGTGATATGTGTTTCTGTTGTACAATGAAGTCTTTCAAAGCTTGTAAGTACATTACGAGCTGTAGCCCGTTGGTGAATAGGCGTAGTCGCTGGTTGGTTGTTTTGTCATCTTCTGTACCTGCACGAGAGTCCCTTGTATGCTTTAATGTTTCAAGCAGTTGGTTTGGAGCGTTCGGCCAAATAGGACCGCGAATGGCTAATGTGTCTTGCAAGACGATATGGCAATAGATGATAGGTTGCAACCTCCCAGAATTTGACATTTCGGGACGTAGCACAAGAACATCCCCAGGACCAACATACGTTAATTGTACTTGGTCTCCGCGGAGACTGTTACCTGAGAGTACCGCACTAATCGTCTGCTCGTCCGATGGCCCGGTGTATCTCATAAACAAGGTCCATCCCTTCACGACTTGTACCCAGATACCGGTGTACTCGGCGCGCCAACCTTTGAATGCGCCGCTTTCTGTATACAATACGGTCCGAAGTAGTGGATCGAGGGCTGTCGCCACTTTTACATCTGCGTCAACGCGGCTGACGGTTAGCATGTTTGACGGGTCCAGTATGCGATGTTCCAAAGATTGTAGTAGATTGCAGCTCAGCAGTCCTAAGCACTCTGGAACAGGAATCACGTCTTGCAGTGCACGTCCAGAGGCCCGAATGTTCAAATAGCCTGTTGGATGTGGTAAGCCATCTGAGCCCTGTCGAGCATCGAACCGCGCTAGAAAGCCGTCAGAGGATAGATATTTTGGACCGCAGCTATTAGAGCGAACTTCTTGGTCGCTGTAATCTGTCTTGAATTGTCCACCATTGTCGATCCATCGCAGAAAAGCATCGGTCGCGCTCTGGAGCATCGATGTCTGCTTGTCTCGAATTCTGATAGTTGAGAGCTGATGAGAGTCGAAGTTGGGTTGGGCAAGGTATTCTTTCAGCTCGTCCGTCGTGCACGAAAGGCAGTGCCTATGTTCCGTAATTGCAAGTTGTTCTTTAATCAATCCTCTGGCGGTCGGATACCCATCCAAACCTTGTTTCCCGTGCAGCAGAGCGCCAAGCCTGGCCGACTTCATGTGATCCTCGGAGCGCTCAAGGATGATGTCCAGCGCCGTCTGGCGCAGCAATGGTGATGTTGTAGATCCCTTAGCTGGCTCGCAAACCGTTACTCCTTTGTTCAAACTGCGTTGTGGAGGGGTTCGAGGCATAATCTCCGATCCTGCAAAAGCATGCGGTTGAGGATCACACTCTGTCGCCAGATATCCAAGCCTCGAATCGTCCGCTGTGGGATGCCTTGCATCTTGGGGGTCCACTGAAGGCGAATCTTGCCCGTTGCAAATTCTCTGATTGTGGTGTCGCAAAGCACTCAAGGACCCGTATGTGCGCCCACAACACCAACAAGAGGCGCGAGTTTTGTGACAGTCGCTGTAGTGTTTCTGCAACTGCTTCACCGTCGCATACTTCTTGGAGCACTTAGGACACTGCAGGGGTGATAAGTTGCACCCATGTTTATCTATCAGGTGACGGATCCATTTAGTGTGCCATGTACTTCCTTCGACATTGCACTGAAGACATTTAACAACAGAGGGGTTGCGGCCATTATGTTTGTCTACCAGATGCTGAGAAAATTCTGCAACGTTGAGATAGTTCTGCCGGCACTGGCAGCAAGCCAAGAACTGCTTAGTGATGGCTGTATTATCGAAAGACATAGTAAGCCCACGCGACTGGGACAAGGGATGGAAGTCTCGCTACGTGAGCGGGTGGTGATGCGTTGTGCGGTGGGTGGACTGCTTCGCGATGTGGGCGGACCTCAGCCCGAGGTGGGCGAAGCTCGGCCCAATGTGGGCGGACTTTGCTAGGGTCCGGGCGGACTCTAGCGCGAGGTGGGCGGATGGAAACCTGCAATGCGCGGGGGAAAACTGTTTAACCGGTAATGCCATCTAGCGACAACTTGCACAAAGCATTTTGGTTCGGCTGCCCTTTGACGAGTAGAAGACAGCAATCCTGTACCGCCACTTGAGAGTATCAAAAGTAGTACCTAGGTAATGACGGCGCGAAACAGCATGAAAGAATATTGCAGTCATCGTTCACCACCAGCGACTGCAGCATTCCATCTAACACGAAACTGCGTCGCAAGTCTCATTTCGTCGACCTCCAGGCCCTCCACCTAGTCGATGGTGAATTGTCACATTCTTCAAATTGCCGCCGAGTGCTCTGTCCCCTCAAAAGCCACCTTCATGACCCACCACAGCAGCGGCTACATCTGCTCCCGTCTCGCCGATTCGCACGCCGCAACTTTGTGCCTCCCCCAGATGGTCGCCAATAACACAGACCCCAAGCGCACCGTGTACGCCAATTCCACCTACGCAAACGCGAGAGGGTGAGCATGGCATCTCGGCCCGCGACCGTGCGCTCACGTGCCGCATGCTCACGGATTTGAGAAGGCGAGCCATTTCTAGACGACCGGTACATGTGTTGCCATTGAAAGCAAGGGGCAGTGCCGTGAGCTTGCAAAGGGGGTATACAGAGGCGGCAGTGGAGCTGTGCTGACCTGCAGGGCCATTGCCCCTCCAGCAATAGTAAGAAGCATACTAATCTCACAGTTAGACAGCCTGATAGTGCTACTTTAGAACTACTCACATATAAAAGTCCGAGCTCGTAGGAATCGACGTAAGTAGTGCTCTCGTTCCATCAACGTCGCCACGTTGTACCAACGAAAATATTGCTGATTCATAGGGCAGTTCGACAGAAATACGACTGAAGACTTGCTGCGATGCATACGGAAATCTTGTGCTGCACGCAGTCGTAGCACTGTGCATATCAAGGGTAGTTGTACGCGTGGATAGGCTAGCTTGAAAGAAGCTGTTGAGCCTATTGTCGGACTCCTGAATGTCCCAACCATTGAGCACGCTATCAACTATCGTGCTCGAATTGATCTTGTCCATATGAGAAAAGGTTTAGAGCCAGTCATCTTGTGCAAGAGTGTTAATTTCGATCTTTGTCCTTTTAGTTGGCCTTCTGTCATTAACTTAGCTCGCAAGCTGCTCATGGGATGCCACGATAGTTCTGTGACTTCATCGCTGGGTCTACATTTTGGGACCAGATTGCGGGATCCATTCTGCGACGTCGATGTAGCTTTCATATTACCAAGCTGACAAGGCGACAGCGGCGGTTTCGGTGGCATAGGGACTCTCGATTTCAGTACGAACATCTTTCATTATTTCCTCTAACGCCAGAGGATTGCTCTTTACTGAGCGACAGTCCATCCTGGTGAAGGGGACATTGTTGCGACATGAGTGACTCGCCGATTGGTGGGTGGTCGTGGAAGAATTGTATGAATGCTTAACAACAATAGTGTCAGTTACCATTGGAACGCATGCTTGTTGTCTCGAATCTAAGATATCTGGTATGGGTGGTGTCTGAATGATCTTCCTCTGGCTAGATCCCAGTTTCTTGCCTTTAGCATGTGTGAGCTGACTGGCACCTGACAGTTTCAATTCTGGCCGGTGGCCGTAGTTAGCGTTCAAGATACTCGCGCTTTCCACAGGCAGCCCGACATGAGTACGATTGGAGTGGCATGTTGTCAGTGACTGTTCACTTTGCACTGCCAAAGAGTCGGAAATGACACTCAGATTGCTTGATGGAATCGATATTGGACTGCTTCTCAGGTTCTGCGAGCTTGAGGCGGCCAAACTCATCTGCGTTCCACTGCGGTCCCGAGGTGGCTGCAGGCTCAGAGTAGGGCACACAGTTCCGTGGTTATCCGTTAGAATTGCTGCCATTGATTGAGAAAGGAGGTTATTAGGCGCTAGATCCGCTATAGTCGATCCTGTTCCGGGTAGGGATAGCAATTCGACCTGAAGTAATCAGATGCATGATCTTCTGTTTGCGTTAGCGAATCACAAGTGGTTATTGTTGTTTGTCTCGGTCTAATCGTGACAATAGCGTCGTTCCCATGAAGCAGGTAGTACATCGGAACTTATAACCGAGAGCGATATGCACGTCTTTGAGGCTACCATGATCAGACGTTGTATCAAATTAGATGGGGTGTGTACAGACTGTAGTGATTCGTCTAAACCAGCGAGCAGCTTTGCAAAACGAACATGATTCCTCTCATCGTCGTAGTCTAAATGAGAGGGCAAGGCCTTCAACCGTTGAATCCAGTAGCTGTGAGAAGTCTCCGTCATGTACCGGTAGTGATAGTGACGGAACGGTCCGTCTGATAGCTTTTAGTAACTGAGTGGTCATGGCACCGGAATTGGCTTACACGCGATCAGTAGGAGTGTAACAAGCGTTGGTTGAAGTTCCTCACAGACTAGGTCGTTTACAATCGCGTGAGCGATGCACGCGCCATTGCGCCAGTCTTTAGCGTAATTCGCTCGTAGATCTGATTTCTGCAATATCGCATGACTGAACGATGCAAGCAGCGATATTCGAAGTCTGAAGGCATCTGGTCCACTTTTCTTCGCTTCCGACGACGGGCATGTGGCGAGCCCATCTATGCTATCGATCTGTGCCAGAGACTCTTTACCCACAGAGAGCCGCACTCCATTGGCGATGCAGAAGTCCGTATTCTTTCTTCATATCCATGTAGTCTTGCCCTTCTTTGAACATCGCTTTGGCGTACTGAGAGGGCGTTTTAATTTCTCAAGGTGGGTCCACTCCACTACATAGCTAGGTTTGCACAGAAGAATCTGCATTGTGTTTGAGCGTCGCTGCGCGACGGGCTGCCTGCGAAAGCGCTATCTGAAACAGTGAGATTACAGGATTTTGGAAATGAATATTGTGCTTGGTGAGAGCGTGTCTAGTGGGCCGTGTGAATCGAAGGTGTCATGTCCGTGTGCATGATATACAGAGATAGTGAAAAAAGCCAGGATCTTCGAGCCAAGACTGAAGCGGCGGCTGTCTTGAGCAGCAAGCTCCCTCGCATATCGGTTCAGTTCGAGCCACGCTTTGTCGACCAACGCGTTGCTCTTGAGCTTCCCCGCACGAGGGTGCGTGACCAGTGACGTTTGGAGTTGACGCCAGCGCTCGTCGAACTTTCAGCCCCGCCCCAGTGCGGAACGTCATGGCGTGCCAACCAGCTGGAAAACCGCAGAACGCGGAGTCGAGTATTCATGGAGGCAAACAGTCTGATGCGTGCATGCATGGCTAGACCATGCTCTTGTAACTGCTCGTGCCCGCAGATCTTGTTGACAGCGTTGTGGCATCATTCTGTCCCCATAGCCCAAGTCCCGCCCCAAGCGCGCTAATGAGTCGCGGTAAAGACCATACCGCTGCACCCAGCACGACCGCGACACCGGCGAATCGAGTCAAGATTATCGGGACGGTTCGCACAGCCCAGCGCACGGCACCGCTCACACTGGCAGCAGCAACTCTAGCAACGACAGCGACTGCGACGGCGAAAGACAGCAGCGCCAGCATGAACGCGCGTGAGTTTGCGCTTGAGTCCACGACAGTAGCTTCGGACGTTTCGAGGCACAGCAACATGATGCAGAGCGTCAACGAAAGCGTGACGACCTGGAGAGCGGTCGGCGTCACCGAGAACCCCGCCACGAAGCACTCGCGTGCACGACGATGCGCGGCGGAGCAGGTTTGGTGAGCCAGCAGTGCCGAAACAGCTGCGATGCCGACGATCAATTGGGACAAACGACCTCAAAAGTCCCACGGATACTGGCACGAAGAAGCCCGAGGCGAATGGGCAGAACAGCAAGACATCGACCCAGCTGGACCCGCGAAGGCTGTTGACGAACGAGTGGCAGCGTGCACGTGGAAGGACGAGGATGGATAAGATTGCAGCAGCATTGAGCATGGCTGCTTTACTCAACGCGCTCTCAGACTGCCAGGAGCCGCTTTCTGTGAAGCGAGCATCTGCACATACCGTTAGCCTGTCGCCTTGTAAGGCGGCCATGCCTTTTGCTGCGAGAACATCAGCACGCGCATACGTCCCGACAAACCACAGTGCACTGAGGGCGCCAATTCACTTCACCTGGACGTGCAGAGACACCGCTTGGAGAAGCCGCATTGCAAGCAGCATCATAGTCGCACGCGCTCCAGCGCACAGGTCCATCTGGCCGTCGGACGGGTCAGCGATGGTTTAGCTCTGGTTCGGCAAATCTCCTAGGTCGGCGGGGAGTTGCCGATGTTGTTTCGAGCCAGCCTTCTAGTATACGCGCCATTGATTCTTCACTATTGCTCAGTCCTAACCATCCACATCACACGTCTCAAGGTACTCTGCCCTACGGCTACTCGAACGCGCGGCATTAACTTTACGCTTGTCGACTAATCCCTAGCGCTCTTGTCACAGTGAACACGAAGACTACCTCTCCAGTAAGCGTGGCACTAATGCCTAGCTTGGCTAGAAATTGCATTTCCCAACATGTCCGACTCCAAGTCCACAACTGCTGACAGGTACCTGAACAAGAACTGCTAACTTCTTCAATCGACTTGTCTGAACGCTTACACCTCTAGCACAATAAAGTCATCTAATGAGAGAAGCACAGCATCCTGACAAACGGTCTTGATGGCAGTGCCCTGTTTAACGATGGCCTTTCCTGACTTCCCTATACCGCACGATATTACGCATTCGCCCGCAGGTAGAAGTACTTCGTTGCCATAAGAACTCAATAGCATAAGAAAGCTTCTTATTTGATGATCTTGGACTGTATACTTTAATAATCGAGCCAGACTTGCTAGTCCTTTGAGGAGGTCCCAGCATTCCAATTGATGTAAGAATCTCCCTTCTGGTGAATATGCAAATACACTTAAGTAGTGAACAAGATCAACAAGAGATTTTTCACGTCAACGTAATAGAAGGATATCCAGCAAAGAGATGTGAATGCTTTTGAGAAAGTGTGGTTCTGCAGGCAGTTTAACCTTATAGTAGGTGTGTAGAGAATATACGGTGTTTGTTTCAATCGCTTCATTTCTACCAGGCTCGAAGCCTATCGCTGACACGATTGTCATGGTTGCGAGCTCGCCAGCTTGGTGCTCTCCGCTTTCCTGCAATTTGTGTAGATTTGTAGTGTAGGTAATAGTTCGTACCTAGGCTGCAGCCTCACTACCATTAATCAGGTCTGTGGACCTTACGCTGCGGCAATTGAAATAGCTATGGACTTAATTTACGGTTGTTTGCCGTTGCTTTGATCGAGATACATTAGGTATCTGTCCGAGATCCGCAGGCTGATGCTGTAAGAAACATTAACAGTTAAAAAGTTTCGGCGGTAGCGTTGGACTTGAAGAGACCTTTCTTAACTATTGCACAGAGCTTTGGCACAAACTCCTTATTATTCTAGAAATTGGATACATACATCTCCTAATATTGAAAGGTAGGCCGTAAGTCGCCAATGATGAGTTGGTCCTAACATTCTACAGTTAAAAACCTTTGTCCTTTGATAGACAAACGCACCGCTCTATAATGCCCCTTAAACAGCAGCTATATAGTAACAGTTCCTCCAGTGCATATCGATTAATGCAGGATCTACTGCATATTTCCTTCGATTTGTAGGATATAAAATTAAGCTAGTCTCTGTAATCCAGTACGATTGTAACACCACATTTGTAAGTACCAGACAATAGACTCAATATACTCTAGTGTAGTTTTTACCGGTAATCGATATGTATGCAGGGTCCGACGGCACAGTAATCGCCGAGCGTGTTAAGTTGTCGCTTTTGTAGCTCTGGCTAGCCGTTATACTTCATACACAATGCTGTTTTGCAGCTTCACGCAGAAGCTAGGCTATGTAGAAGTTCTTAATAAGAGAGTAGTTTTAGTGAGGAAATACGTACATTAGTTGAATCCGTGCATTGGTTGCACGGACACGGTACACGTGCGATAAGCAGCCAGTATACAGCTTTGGCATAACACTTTGAGGGCAGGCGCATACAGTTTGAGAATCAACAACACTAGATAATGGACATGCCTTCACAGTCCGTGATTATTTAAGAAGAGAAAAGTACTGTCGTCTTAATTCTAATGACTTCCTGTGTATTGTGTGACGTTTCTCAAACCACTCGCACGTCAGCCCTATGTCTCACCACGTGGTTGCAGTGAACTGTCCCAGCTCCGACTCTCCTGTACTCTCTATCCACATCTGTTGATCGTACAACCAAGATATGGTACTCAGTTCTCGCCGAATCACTGTTTCGAGACGTAGATTTGGCGACCTCTTTTCCGACGACAATACAGTACTCTTCGCCAAGGATGTCACCTCCACCCAGATCAAAGTGAATACGTCCTTTTGTTGCTCCGTTCAGATCTTGAGTATTGTCATGCGACCCATGGTGTACTGGTGTCCACTCTCGAAACGCCCACAAGCTGGCGATGATGGCTTCTTCTCTCGTCTTATCGAATTGGTTGCTATCGATCCATTCCATTTCGCCAAATTTAACGTCGATGAACTTGACGCCTCCACTGTAGGCCATCTATGTCCAAGAGGGCGGAGGAGAGTCGTACTGAATCTGCTGCAGCTGACTGTCATCTGCACGCCAAAGGAGATTCCTGTGGAGAAGCTTTTGAAAGATGCAGTATCTGCTGCTTCCATCGTGCAAGGCACGTTAGATACGGTCCTCTAACGCAGATATTGCGACACGTCTGTCTCAAGTAACTGGCCGGCCAACTACTCCTCCACCTACCCAGGCCTCAGCAGCTGCCTCAGAAGTAATATTTACTACACATCGGAGCTCACAGGCTCTACACAAGACTCAACAGCAGTTGTTATTGTCAGAGACTCTCTCACGGAGCACCCAGATAGTGCTTGGCAAGGCGGGCAAGGCTATTGCAGAGGCAAACACCAGAGCTGCCCAGCTCGAGGCTGAGAATCAACGGCTCAAATATGTTGCGATGCAACTCGGCCCTACAGGCCTTGATCGTTACTCCTATGACTCTCCTAGACTAGCACATCTTAGAGCATGTATATATTGACGCTCCCTAGCTAGCAAGTAACACAAGCGCAGTTTCCATCATTTCCTGCAGCCGCTTAGGCTGCAACAAAATATCAACTACATACGCACAAGATTACCCATACAAGAAAGCGAGTCTAAGTCAACCCCAGTGAGTAATCTAGAAACGTTGACAGTATCCAGGCTGCGGTTGATCGAGCGGCAGCTCTACAGGCTCAACAGGCAAGCACTTCACCAGAAAAGGAAGCTCAAAAAGCAGCAGCAGAGGCACCAGCACGTACTCTTGATTCTATGTGTATACAGTGGCAAATTTCATTATTATTGTTGAGAAAATCACGACTCGACACTGTTACTGCCGTGGGTGGGGTGCGTGGGAACGCTATGTGCGCGGGAAGTATATATCCGAGCTTACTCTGGCAACTCTTGCAAATGCTTGCCATTTGGAAACTGGCAATCACAGTTGCATGTGTCTGCTCGGCTCTATAAATCGTTATAAGACTGTCGTTACGAACGTACAAAGATGAATTGACGGCCTTTGTGGCGAGCTACTAACATAACTAAGCAGCTCAAAGCGCACTACCAGCGTCCTGCGGATGCACGAAGTCAACGACCCCCTTTCCTTCTGCCGTCCGGATCATCAAAGCGCGCTGAGACTCGCGGATAGTATCGTAGATACTGACTAGAATTCCAACAAATGCACCGAGCAGGAGACCATCATAGCCACCTGGAACACTGTTGCGTACAACTCGAAATGTCGAGTGTGAGTACAAATTCCGAGACCACACCCTGCCACAGAAGAATCGGCAGGCTTGATCAGAAGTCTCATTCGATGCAGGTTGTCTGTAAGCGACATGGGCCAAGACGAACTTGACAGTACTGAAGGCGAAAGAATTGATCGGGTACGGACGTTCAGGAAACTCAGCGCTAGCGTCGAACATCGTGTTGTAGAGGTATGCGGAGATCAGAGGAACAACCCAGCTCGTCATTGACCATATGATGCATGGCTCTAGGGCATCGAATATGACTTGTGCGCGCGCGTCCAAGGCCATCCCCCATATGCTGGGCTTATAGGCGTGGTCAATTGTTGACACGGCGGTAGCGGAAGCCCGGCGAACATTGCAGGCAAGTCCAGTTGCCTCTATGACGATGATGAGGACGTGAATGGTGACAACGGCGCAGTGTCTCTCGCGAAGAGGTTTGATGGGACGGACGGGATCTCCACTTTCAAGAAATCAGCGTTGATGTTTGTGAGACGTGAATTGTTACCTACGTTTCGTGACTATAGTATCTGCTGTATTTCGGATCGCTTGCGTAGATTTTGTTCTCATCGAGATGATTTGTCAGAGCGAGTACGAGCTCGCTCTTTCTCATGCTATACATCGTTAGCATATCTTTACTGAGTTCACCACGTCCCACGCACCCGCGGAAACCGAACTCTCTGCCTAGATCTTGCAATGTCCGAAGACAGTAGGCACTTAGATCGACGGTCTTCATGATTGAGGACAGTAAATCGTGCCTGACTCTGTGAGTATAGAGGACGCTGTGATAGAGACAAAGTCCTTGGGGCAGACCTTTGGCTTGAGAGCACTCGATAAATCCTGCTCTTAGCGCGCGTGGCACATGGTCTGCGCGGTGTGTTCACGTCGTGCAACCAAGGAGACCTGGTTGACACCCTTTCTTGCCCAAGGCTGGCCTGCCCGGAACCGAGCTCGACTACTTGGGCAGGGTCGTAATCCGTCTCTTCTGCGTTATGCTCACTATTTGCTTCAACGGCTGCGCGATTGAAGTATCAGACATGTGTAGTGGTGAGACGCTGTAGCATGTTCTTAGCATGGCATGAGTAACTAAAGCACCAAGCGCAACGATTGCAAGTCGTGCTACTATGCCATGCCATTCGTTAGTGGTGAGCATCCAGCACCCGGACCAATCCGTGCTTTCACACGCTTAGGCCCCACAATAGTGGGTCTAAGGGTACAAGGGCCAGGCCTGTGCGGGTTGAAACACCGATCGCCTTCTACAGTGAGCTTCGTGTATGCTAGCCCGTTCAGGCTAACCCCATTGTATCTCATCACCTAGGACCTCAGCAACAGGCGGGACTGCGCTAGACACCTAGGGCGAGGGTACAAATCTGTAGTCCATCCACTTGAATGAGCGAGAAAATTTGAAGCTTGGCTTGTTATGCTCCAGCCCTTGTGTCCGAGCTTTGTTCGGTCGAGTTCAGCTGTGACAGATTTGGACATTGCAATGAATGGTTTGGGCACACTGAACATCGTCTGGGCGTGCACAATCATAATAAGGCTCATGATCGTGACTGGACAGCCCCCGCCCAGGCCCCACTCAGCAATCTGGACCCCACCGGCATTCCTGCCTCACGCCGCTTCTTTTCGCCCCCGCCACCTTTCTCGTTACCCGATAGAACGCGGCTTGCCTGGTTTTACAAAAGTCCGGACGTTTGCGCTAATGCACTCGCTAGCCTGTCGCAGCCTCACTGCAAGCGCCACTGATGCTTGCGTTGTTCAATCCAATACACCACAAGCGCTTCTGAAACGCGGCTACCTTAGGAAGAATCCTTGATTGTGATCAATACGTTTGTCCCTCCAATTCTTTCGCTACCTCCCGAGCTCTTCTTACGTGTCCTTTCATACCTCAACAACGAAGAATTGAGGCAATTGCGGCTTACAAGTAAGCAATGCTCAGGTTGGTCAACGGAAGAGTTTCGAAAGAATTTTTTGGAGCATTTCATCAGCTTCAGAAAGTTGCAGGAAATTGCTGGAGATCCGGATTTAAATGCCCACATCCACAAAGTCACCGTTGGAGGTCTTAGTGCGCAGATCTGGAGACTACTTTGAAACGTCCACTGGGGCTATTTCGAAAAATTCAAACGGCTGAGGTAGACACCGCAACAAGCCCGCTCTTCAGTTGCCGTGTTTCGGGCCGCACGATGTTCGGCAGCGGATCGATCTTGACGGCGGGGATCCGCCAATTCGCCAATGCTTCACCATCTTGGCTATTTCGCCTGGCATCCAATCTACAATCTCGTTCTGCGCTTTTTCAAGGGCATGGACCTGGTCCCGGAGTCCAGGAGGATTTTGGGCTGAACTGGTGGCTTGCTGCCTGGTGATGTTTGCTTTACAGTGCGTAGCGATTGCGGCTTCCCCTCAAATGCAGTTGCGTCAAAGTCTGCGCCACACGGCAGACAGGGATCCTAGCATCCCACCCAGCAGATTTGGTCTAGCGTCAGCCTGCGCGCACATGTGCGATAAGCAACCAGTATACAGCTTTTGCATGGCACCTGAAACGGGCGCCTATAGCCGAACATCTCGTCATCACACATGGTTGGCCGAAGCTTATGTATGAAAAACGAAATTACATTCCGGGACGTGATATCATAACTCATGATCACCTGACAAGAGACAAGTGCTGGCGTCCTAATTCTAATGAACCTCGTGTCTTGTGGGTGCTGCTCAAACGACTCGCACGCCAGCTCTCTGCCTCACAACGTGGCTGCAGTGAACTGTCCTAGCGCCAACCCTCCTGTACTCTCCATCCACACCCGTTGGTACAACTATCAAGACATAGTACTCAGTGCTTGTTGGATCATTGTCTGCATATTCAGGTTTGGGTATCCTCTTTCCGATAATAACACAGTATTGTTCGACTAGGATGCCACCCTCACCTAGATTAAAGTGAATCTTTCCTTTTGCTAACGTAACGGATAAGCGAGTCGGCCAGGCAAGCGAGTCGGCCACCCCACCAAGTTTGCGCAGCTTTGAAGCTACCTATCGCTATGGCTCCACCACAACGTGCTCTATTATCTTACAATCATGCTGATATTTTTCTTGCCTCTACTTCTCTTAATAGGCACCAGCTAAGTAGCTCTAGGCGTGCTGCAGCAGTCTATAACGTTCCAAAATCCACACTCAATGACCAACGCGCTGGGAAGCTCGCCCAACGCGATTGCCAGCCCAACTCAAAGAAGCTCACTTAGCTAGAAGAGGAGGTGATAGTCTGCTATATACTTGATCTAGACGCACGCGGATTTGCGCCTACGTACGCAGCTATACGCCAGATGGCTGATAAACTGCTGGCTGCGCGCAGCGCAGGCTAGGTTGGGCAGAAGTAGCCAGCTAACTTTGTTAAGCGTACAGACAGTCTTAAGACGCGTTTCAATCGAGCGTACGATAGGCAGAGAGCTCTATGCAAGGATCCTGTACTAATTAGGAGCTGGTTTGAGCTTGTAGAGCAGACAAAAGCCAAGTACGGCATCTGCGATGAGGACGTCTACAACTTCAACGAGGCTAGCTTTATGCTAGGCAAGATTACAACGCAGCTTGTTGTAACAGCGTTAGAGAGGAGAGGCAGGCCAAAGTCTATCCAGCCAGGCAATCGCGAGTAGGCGACGCTGGTTGCTGCAATCAACGCTGCTGGCTGGTCTATCCCGCCGTTCCTGATATTAACTGGCTAGTACCACCTCTCTGCTTGGTATAAGGAAGCATTAATCCCACGCAACTAGGCAATTGCAGTTAGCGACAACGGATGGACAACCAACTAGCTAGGAGTTGAGTGGCGAAAGCACTTTGACGCTCACACAAAGGCTCGTACAGTAGGAGCGCGTTGCCTGCTCATCCTTGATGGCCACGAGAGCCACCACTCTCTTGAATTTCAAGAGCTCTGTAAGGAGAGCAATATCTACACGCTCTGCATGCCACCTTACTTATCTCACCTGCTCTAGCCTCTCAACGTTGGCTGCTTCTTACTGCTGAAGCGCGCGTATAGCTGTAAGATTGAGAGCCTGATCTGGCATCAGATCAACCATATCACCAAGCTTGAGTTTCTGCCAGCTGTTAAGGCAGCGTACAATCGATTATTTACACCAGCTAATATACGCGCAGCTTTTTAAGGCGCTGGCCTTATCCTATGTCAGCCAGACGTTGTTCTCTCAAAGCTTAACGTGCAGCTGCGTACACCAACTCTACCAGCTGCTCTTACAGAAGCTCTCTGGGAGGCTCGTACACCAAGCAACATGCGTGAGCTTGAAGCTCAATCAACGCTAATACGTGAGCGCGTCTGTAAGCACAAGAGCTCATTACCAGCGTCAGTTATTGAAGTGATTGACCAGCTTAAGAAGGGCGCTGAGGTGATGATGCTGTCAGCCGAGCTAATGCGCGATCAGATTGCTGGTCTTGAGAAGGCAAATCAGGCAGCTTCTGCGCGTAGGCAGCGCAAGAGAAAGCGTGTACAACACCAAGAAGTGCTAACAAAGAGAGCTGGCGAGGATATACTCGCTCAACGTGAGGTTGATCAGCAGATTGCTCGTGACAAGCGTCAGGGAGGAGAGCAATCAGGCGTTAGCCGTCAGGCTCTTGCGCGCTGCACAAGGTGCAGAGAGCAAGGCCATAACTCACGTACCTGCAAGAAAGATAGCTCAGTTATAGCTTAGTCTACTGCCTGAATTTCTATATATTATAGCACTGCGTTGTTGAGTTATACGACTTTAGAGCTGCGCAAACTTGGCGGGGTGGCCGACTCGCTTGCCTGGCCGACTCGCTTATCCGTTACGTTACTCCTTCTTGAAACATCCACAAGGTCGCGATAATGGCATATCCCCCTTCTTCGTCGAATCGGATGCTATCGATCCATTCCATGTAACCGAAGGTGACATCAATGAACTTGACACCTCCGCTATACGCCATCCATGTCCAAAAGGGCAGAGGAGGTTCGTGCTCAATCTTCTTTAGCTGACAGTCGTCTGCACGCCACAGAAGGTTGCGGTGATAGTGCCCTTCGGCAGGGGAAGAAGCAGATAGGTCTTCTGCCACAGCGCCCTCTGAACTGTACTTGCTTTCTGGCTTGATTTCTAGAGAAGGCTATAACATATGCAAAAAAGTAGATTTCTAGATAAACATTGATCCTCCACAACGCTTTACAGGACATGCTTTCCTTGAACGTTTGTTTCAAGTGCCCTATGGCAGGGAAAAAAATAGGGTTTGAATTGGCATTGGTGACTTTGACAAAGACGTGGGAAAAGCCAAGCTGAACACGAGAGCCTGGATGTTGCAAAAGGCGGTCCTGTCGAGGCGGATCATCTACTTTAGCGCTAATCAAGTATACTAGGAATGCGGTGAAAGGGTTTACTGCGAGAATTTTGTGAGACTTGAAGGGTACGACTCTTGTACCGTCACCAGAGGATCTTTTGTTGATGCGCGCCCCTTCTAGCCAATACACAGACAGATACTTTACGCTCGATTCGAACTTTCTAGAGCGAATGCTTGACTCAGGCCGAAAACATACACTGAACTGTATATCTGACCTTGTACAAGAGTTGTAACCACGCGGCTTAGATCACATGAAATTCTATTGTAGCAGGCACTGCCCGGTGTGGGCAAGTGCACTTCCCTCTGAGCTGAGCTCCTGAAGACGAACATCATAACACGACAACAGATAGAAACACAAGCGTTCCTCTGTAGCCTCCAACCCGACACTGCTCACGCAGTTACAAGAGTACTCGAAGCGAGACCTTACAGTTCCAATAGACAGACGTGTTGCGATATCTGCATTAGAAGATCGCATCAAGGGCGCGTTAAACAAACAATCCAGACATTCCTCAGACCCCCAAAGCAGCAGATACGGCATCTGCCGAGACTTTCTAAGCTGCAAGGAGTCAAAGACATGTCCTTTAGAGCGTTGTGGCAGGAGACCTTTCTGCCTCTGCCCCTACCGAGGAGCACCACTACACCATTTAATATTCTTCCAACTCAAAATTCATCTTGTTCCTGTGTCTAGGGCGTCTTAAACAACAAGGCATCAGACAAATGTCCTGTGGGTCGTTGTGACAGGTATTAAGACACACTGGTGCAGGCCTTTGTCGAGTATATCTGGAGGGAGGAAGGATACCCCGATCACATTGTTAGCGACCTTAGTTCTCAGTTCACATCCCATTTCTGGGCCAGGTTATGCCTACGACTTGACATGAACAGGAAGTTGTAATGGGGATTGCAAGTAGGTATCCACGTACAGACACGTTGCTCGGCAACCAGGACCTCTCAACCTCAAGACGTCCGAACATGTAACCCTTTTCAGCTAAACAACGCTCATGCTTCATATTCGGCCGCCAACCGTCTCTTCGATACCGCAGCCACCCAACCGCTTCTTCATCTTCTTCCGCCATCCCCGTTACGACGACAGCACCAACGTACTCTTCAAGCTCCACGTGAGCGACACGGCAACGACCTACGGTCGCAATGGCGAGCCTGCACATTCGGGACGCCCGGGCCTCTACGCGCAATTCGCACTGGACGCGTGCGCTGTAGTCGCAGATAATCGCACCGACGGCTGGCTCTCAACGGATCGCGACACCGAACTCGCGCGTAACAACTGAGTTGCTGCCGGCAGCACATTGCACGCGCGCAGCTACTATTTCCACCTCAAAAACACCAACGGCACAAATCTGCCATATCCCATCGTCCCTGCGTTTCGCGAATGGCACTTACCTGCCTGCCCATTGGGCGCAGCTTTCATCTTCATCGAATACAATACCAGACGCGACTTTCACGCCTTCCAATCTTACCACCACTTTAACAGTACGCGACGGTTGTTGTCGCATAGCCGGGCACAAAGAGGAGCTCCAGTTTGCGCCCATTATGCCGCAAATGGAGCTGGACTGGTGGCAGGCAAATGAAATGGCTCGCTATAACAATGGTCAAGTCTATTCATTAGACGACACGGCCAACGTTATGCTCCTCCGGGCCGATCTTCACATGGCGTTCGACAAGCCTCGGTTTGTCTTTGTGCCGAAGCCGAGTGATGATTGTGGCATACGGCTGGTGTTCCATCTGCTCGGGTCTTCGGTCGAGTACGAGCACCGCCACCACAACCGCGAGCTCCATGAATCAAAAGTCAGCGCTGACCTCCTCTTCGCGCGTTTCGCATGGACGCTGTTTCCGCTGCTCGGCGCATTCCTCTCGTGCAAGGAAGACAGCCGCTTGACTCTTCGGATTGCTGCCCATAAGCAAATGCTCTCCCGTGACTTCTTCTCAGCTGCTGATTGCGAACAATTCTCTCAGCCGCTGAGCAGAAAGCGGTCGCAGAGCCCCAGGAAACGCAAACCAGATGGTGATGTGCCTGATAGTGCACCCGTGGACGTTGCTGTCGTTTACACCAGAGCGAACATGCCCGCTTCCTTACCGAACCCCCGAAAACGCACAATCGAAAGTGAGGCCAAGGGTACTTTTACGACAGGTCGCCCGCGCGGACGCACCAAACGGCGGAAACCGTTGCCCTGTCCCGCTCTATCATCACCATCCTATTCCATATCAACACCCTCATTATTACACCTCCCGTCATCCCTAATCGAGCCTTCCTCTCAACACGAACACAAAGAAGTATCCTGCACCATGTCGCCCTCTCTTTAATACCTGCGATCTCCCACTAAACTCAGCAATGGCGAGACAGTGAACGTCTCCGCTCTGATCCTGAACGAACTTGGATGCAGAACAACACCTGGGCTGAGCTAGTCTAGACTAGCAAGAGCCTAGCTGGTCATGAGATTAAGCGTTGGCTAGAAGGCACATAGCAGTACAGTCACTAGCGATTACTGACTACAGTGCTGTGCTGTCCCTGTTCAAAAAGGTGACATCGCAACTAGCGGCTACAGTCTCAAAGCGACTCTACATACATCTACAGCTATTCCGCTGCTGGCTCGAGCGCAACTTGACTTTCTGCCCGAAGAACGCGCTGGACCACGTCCTTACAGAAAGCACGATACGACCGCCTAGTCATTTGCCAACATCGACAAGTTGGGTCGAATAATGAGCGTACACGCCAACCCAAGCTGCTGTCTTGCCTGACTGCGTCGCAGAGTCTGAAGAGCTTCAGATCATCGAGCTGCAGCTCTGTTCCGATAGTACGAAAAACAGAGTCCCAGGAGCTGCGCGTAGTCCTGAGGGAGGTTAGATCGATGTCGAAGAGCCTAAGGATACGTAAAGTGTTCTTACAGACGGCCAGAAACCTCAACAGAGTGCCCTTGTCTGTCAGTACGGAAAGGGGAATTTTTTTAATATTTGCCCATGGTTTGCGTACCGATAAACGGTCGAGCAGTGTGGAGGGCCCAATGTCCGAGCACCACGGGTTTCTTACTCGACTGCCGTGCGAAGGACCCTAAAATCCCAGACCCAACTTCTGTATGTTATCTGCGCGGCACAGAATCTCGAGCAAGTGGTCTGTAATGATAGATAAGGCGCCGTTGTGCCCATCCTCGGTCACGAAACAGTCAAGTATCGTGAGGTTACGCAATAGGCTCCACATAATATACAACTGCCTTGAGTAGTCTTCTTCCTGGCGTTGCTCGTGTTCCCGGTCGTGGCGAGATATCAAAAAAGGCCATTCTATCCGCTTCTTGTGCTGAGCCGAATTCATCTCGACAAACTCGGATCCACCCACAACCTCTTCCTTTCCTCAGATTTCGCAGTCGCTCCCAGCCCCAAATATCAGGGCCATCAATGCTTAAATTGAGTCTCTCCAAATTATGGTGAGCTGACGCTCGTCCTATAGTATGAAGAGCGACAGACAGCTGCAGAGCCTCTGCATTCTCGTTCTCCTCGCAAGAAGTCTGATCGCGGATCGCGGCCAGGCTAAACCGCAAACTTCGTCACTCACAATACGTATGTCCTCCGAACCCATATCTTGGTTGATGACTAACAGCAGTCAGGTTGGTGAGATTTTTAAGGGCTTGGAAAAGGATTTCGACTGTATCGTTGTCTGCCGCAACTGCAGACGATTTTTCCGAATGTACAGGTCTTGTAGAAGCATCCCCAATCATGCAAAATTGGAAGGACTCTGTGATCTTCTCGGTCTGCTATTGATATTGCTTCCGCTCCGCTTCGTACTCCCTATAGAGCGCATCTTTTCTTGAACACGGAAGAGCTGATCATTCTGAATGTGTCAGAAAGCCTGCGTGATCAGTCCAGGCGTCACCAGCACAAGACAGACGTGCGAATCTGCCATCGGAGCGGCCTGGCAGGTCCAAAGCCCGCCTCCGTTTCCTAGGGTTTTCCAAATTTCGACAACCGAAGTTCTTTCCACATGGTAACATCAACGAAGCCCAGTATCGCGTCCCAGATTTCCGAAGAAAGATGTGGTTGAGAGCTTATGCTGCACTTTTCCGAAGACAAGTTATTCGCACAAATCGTTGGTGCGCGCAAGAAGGGGTACGGGCAGTCAGGTTCTGGGCTCTGTTCCGCTGATAATCAATGCGAACTGAAGTACCATGTCTGTGCACGTACTGCGCAAAATCTCCCTACCAGTGTTCGAATATTAGATAAACTTACTCGGGTTCAGAGTCCTAAAGATTGCTTGGGCACTGCCAG
This sequence comes from Stagonosporopsis chrysanthemi, assembly GCA_022560025.1. Taxonomy (NCBI): domain Eukaryota; kingdom Fungi; phylum Ascomycota; class Dothideomycetes; order Pleosporales; family Didymellaceae; genus Stagonosporopsis; species Stagonosporopsis chrysanthemi. Next base: position 31,069 of record JAFISE010000214.1, read on the forward strand.
GGCTGACTGAGCGAGCTCCGCCCTGCTCCAACACACCTACCAGATAGACGTACTCTTGTCACAGTACGCTTCTCAGAAACGTACTATGGCCCAGAGTACAAGAATCATAGAAAAATACACAAAGCTTGGTCTACCGCACGCTACATTACGTAGACTGTTGGAGCGTTTACTAGACTAAGTAGGCGTTCCAGCGAATTGTGCAATGCTTCTAAATTGATCGCGACACCAGGCAAAACCCTAAAAGAATTGTTGATTGTCAAAGCGTAGAGCAAAATGTGATAACTCTGATGCGTGCATGCAGAGTCCATTGTAGTCACCAGTAAAAAGATGTGTTCCGGTATTTTTGTGATATAATGCTAACCGAATTGCGGCTTCAGCCACATATGCTGTATACGGTAAAGCGCTTGATTATAGCAATATAGAGTCAACTTTAAATTAGTAGAGACAACCTTTAAGGCTACTTCAACCATCTGAAAAAAATGAAAAGACGTTCAGAAATCAGCATTAGTCTTTGAAGGCAAAGCTTCTATATCAGTATGAGCAACACCTAGAATCTTCCTGAACGAGCTGAATTTTCCTGTTCATGAAATGAAAGTAATGATATTTGGGAATTATTGCTCCTTTTGAAGTTTCAAATGAAACGAAAAGATAAGGAACATAGGTAATCTATTACCATGAATCTGTTTCGTAAGCCGCAAGCCTCTGCCTGCATGTTCTAGCTCCACGGACTCTACACTCAAGAGCACTAGTACCTGAAGAATCATTATGTATAAAGTGCAAAGTAATCTATAGGGTGGCGAACGTTGTTCAGGGTGATATCCGTATAAGTGTCTGGGTCGATACCGAACCCTCGGGCTCGCAGAATGACAATAGGTCCTCGCCAGTCGCCTGAAATGGCACCAATAGATCCCAAAGATGCGGATGAGTACACAGCCTGATTAAATGCATCTCTAAACCAAATTTTTCTGAGTACTACATTACTCTGACAGTTTTCATCCAAATACGTAATTTACTCCTTAGGCAAGCGATTGTACTGCCCTTTGACAACCAATTTTCTGATCTTCTACCTGGAGGTGTACATCAATATCCCCAATTTTCCAACTTCATAACCTCGCTCCGCTTCCACCAACGATGCTCCGATGACGCGTTTTCGCCAACGCCACCACCTATTAAACCCCCCTTATCCCATCTCGATATCAAGAGCACGCGTGACGCCTGCGGCGGCTGTATGGTGCTGTCCGCCGATGGGCGCACCGCACTCTGGGCAGCGAGCTTGTTGCATGGGCATGCCGCACTCGCCAATGGCGAACTGCAATATGTTAGTTCTCTAGACTTGCTGGAAAGAATGTGAATCAACTTGCTGGATGTCCGTTTGCGCAATTGTACCAATGACCCGAGTGCGTAGAGATACCGCCGCGACCAGTGACCATGGCTTGCTTGATGGCTTTGAGCTCTTCGGCCGAGACCTCCTCGTAGAACTCTTGGTTCAGCAACTTTTTATAATCATCAACGGCCTGGAGAAGAGTGTCGCGGTCGCGGAAGGCATTGTTGCACAGAATCTTAGCTTCATCGAGGAGCGTCTTCGCCGTGTCGCGGTACTCGAAGGCTTTGGTGCGGTCTCCGTCTCGGGTGACGCCGGAGCTGCCGAAGACTTGGGCGATGCGCGCGTAGTATAGGATCGTCTCGACGGCCAGCTTGGGGAGGTTTCCGTTGATGCAGTCCTCGATCAATTTTCTGCAGAGACTCATTGCTTGGAATACTTGGCAGGCGAGCGGGCCGCCGGAGATCTTCACCTGAGGAGAAGACGCGTGGAGTTTTCCCTGCGTGATTCGAGTAAGGCCGAACTTGTACTCCAGGGTCAGACACGACTTTGAGCTCAAGCAGGCGACCACCGAGACTGATGCGCAGATCCAGGCGAGGTTTCGGAGTTACTGGCGGTGCATCGAGACTCATATTGGCCATCACAGTGTCGAAAGAAGCTATCTGGTTTGCAGAATGCGTGATAGCATCGCGGAGCTTGTTTCCGGGTTGGTGTTGAGCGCTCGACCGCTTTTGGAAAGCCTTAATCATTTTCACCAGGTTGGCAGACCTTGTGCAGCGATCACGAATGGTCTTCTCTAGGTTCTGCACGGTATGGTCTCTTAGACGCTGGATCATGCCTCGGAGCTGAGCTTCGGCATTGAGAGATGCTGTTAGGTTCTTGCGTGAACCATCTAGATCGTCTTGAAGCTCATCGATTTTTCCTTCAAGCTCTTGCATCTCTTGAATTCCGGTGGCAATGAATCTCCTGGACTGCTCGGCGATTACAGCCCTGTTGATGAGTCGGTTGTAGCGCTGAGTGGCATATTGTTGGATTGGAACACCGCAGCCTCCTGGACACCTAGGGACGACTGCCTGCAGCCCGCGATCATCGATCAAGGAAACGAACCCTCCAGTGCGCGGATCCATCTCGTAGACGTCTTTCAGACCGATATGGCCATCAAGAGTCTCGATAGTCCAGAAGTGACCACAGCCAAGAACGATGATGGGCGATTCTTTGATGTCAATGTCGCGGTACAGGGTACTCAAGATGATGTCCGGTGACTCTTCTGACTTCATGCCGCATCTCTGGCAGTAATCAACGGGACAATCCTCACCGCAAATACTCGGGCACTGATGACCGCATGGCAGAAGCTTCGTGCATCGCGCATCGCACGGAAGGCGATCGCACGGAGCAGCGCAAGGCATCTTGCAGCTAGCTTGATGCTCGCAAGACCAGGTGCATTTCTCAACGCAAGGCGCGCATGGCTCATGGCACTGGAGGGCGCAGCGAGAATGCTTGCAGCGTACCTAGAAGAACGATTAGCGGGTGAAAGGGTGGATTGAGAGGCAGATTCACCTCGCAAGGTCTCCGGCAAGGCCCACAGTCTGTTCCACTATGACACTTCCGAGGGCAGTTGTGATTGCAGGTGCTGTATTTCCGACCGCACGTGACAGTGCACTCTTGATGCTTGACGATTGCCTTGCCAGCTTTGTCCGTGTAGTTGCAGCGTCCGCAATTTCCTGGACATCGATGGCCGCAGGACAAGATCGTGGCGCAGGGCGATGGGCACTTGAAATTCTCCTTGGCGACATCGACGGAGCATTTGACGTCGACGGTGTGCTTACAGCCTGGGACTTCTTTCGGCACAACAACATCGCAATGAATGCTCTTAAAGTCTAGTGTCCTGTGGCAGGCCACGTTGTTCTTGACGTGACCGCAAGGAAGCGCAACGTTGTCGGTGGGAACCATGCACTTGCCGCAATCTTCACCGCAAGTCGGTTTCTGGCATGGGTGATCGCAAGGCACGTACCGCCGCTGGCAAGGCTTCTCGCATCTGAAAACCGCATGCATAGCTTCGGAATGACATCTCGCCTGGCACTGGTGGCCGCACTCCGTAAGGCGCTCGGCACATGCCTCCATGCATCCACCCTCGGGGCTGAGGCGCATGAAGTCATCAGGCTCGCGGACGTGGAGGATCTTGTCTAAATGACGAGGGCAGCAAAGTTCGATTGCACCACCAATCGAGTCCTCAGCTCGCAGTATTTCGATGACTTTTTGCCACATAGCCACGTTGGAATAAGTTTCCGAGTTTCCAATCAGGTACATGCCATGCTGCGCTCGACTGAGAAGAACGTTGACGCGGTTCGTGGTCTTGAGGAATCCGACTTTCTTCTTGTCGTTGCTGCGCACGAGCGACACAATGACTATCTTGGCTTCTTCGCCTTGGAAATTGTCCACAGTCGCTATCCTCAGTAAGTCGCTGAGCTGCTTCTTCTGTAGAGGTTCCCTTCGGTGATTCTGCTGGGCGGGTCCTTGAGATGTCGTAGGAGAGTCGTCGTTAACAGTGAAACCGTCATTTTCGAGTGCTTCCTGGTCGCGGTCGCTCAACACAATCTCGAAGTCACCACGCATAGCTGAGCGTAGCTTCTGCAACTGCCCGGTGTACGGCGTCAAGACTGCGATATCGCTGCTGCGGTAGACACCTTGACGAACGACATGTCGGACCACCGCGTGCACCAGATCAACCTCCCAGAGATTAGAAGCTGACTTGCTGTGATGAACATCGCTCTCTCTATCGTTCTCGAGATGTCGATGGTCGAGCCAGAACACATTCTTGCGCATACCCATGACATCAGGTAGATTCAACGTAGAGGTAAAGTCCGAAAGCCTTGGGTAGATGGTTTCGCGGATGAGGGTGGAAACCTCTGGGCGCATACGGCGTTGCACCTCCAGTTGTGCTACAGGCATGGAAGGCCAACCCTTTTCTCCAATCGAAAGGCGCTCGAACTGGCTTCTGTCCAGCTTATAAAGCAATCCTTGGGCGCTTTCCAGCGACAGTTCTTTGAAGTTATTGATTGTAGGACGCAGCTGTTCGTGGTCGCCGATTTGAATGCAATGCTCGATGGTCGGCAGCATCGCCGAGATCATGTGAGGCTCCATAACCTCACCAGCTTCTTCGCAGATGATGACCTTGCACCTCACATGTTTGAGGAGCGAGATCCGCTTGGCTAATCCGGAGGTTGTGACGCCAATAACGTCTGCACCTTGCAAGATCCTTCGGTCAGACTCGTCATGTATGTTGCTCTTTCGTTGTTGAGTCTCGGTGGCTTTGTCAACCACAGCAGAAAAGCTAGCGATTATGTCGAAGCAGACCTCGTCGATCCACTTCTTCATCAAAGCGCACTTCTCAGGGTAGTTTAGTGAGTTGACATTCGTGTTTGCCTTCTGGATGATGTTTGCTAGGTTCATTGTGTTAGCAGTCGCGGCTTGCTTTTTGTCGGCTTTACTTCCGAACTTCCATCTCTCGAAGGGGTGCGGACCGACAGATCTGAATCCCTCGCTGTCGACTTCCTGGAACTGGTCGTGGATCTTCCGGTACTTCTGGGACAAGTGTCGATCGAGGCTGCTCCACTCTCCTTTCCGGTAGATGGTGTGTAGCCGACCAAGCAGCTTCGTCGCCTCCTTCTCACATTCTTCCAAGACTTTGTACGCCATCGCAATCTCATATGACTCTGTTCTCGTCTTAGTCTCTTCCTTAGAGATATCGCGAAGGTTATAGCCGTCTAACATCTCGGAATGGCTCTGACCGCCTACGCGTATCACCTTGGTCAGACCGATCTTGATGAGATGTTCTAGGAACTGATCAAGAGCGTGATTCGTGTAGCATCTTTAGATTGTTGTGTCAGCAGATGGTTCTATCACGAAGAAGAGTATCATTAACTTACACGACGACAATGGGTCCCAAGTCTGCCTTGTCCTTGATGCCCAGTAGGATTCGCATGATCTGCAGGCCAACGAAAGATTTACCTGTTCCAGGTGGGCCTTGAATGAACGCGAATTCACGGCTCAGTGCTGCGATAAGAGCTTTGCACTGGCCTGCATCCAGCCCTGTCCTAGTCGCAATATCATCGATGAGCTTGGCATCATCACACGACGAGAAAGGATAGACATTGATAGCATTGGCCCCGTCATTGAGGATGAGACCCAGCGGGTACTTGAAGCCAGAAGACCTCGCATAAAGCGGGGGTGGGACGTCGTGATAGATTTTGCGATTTGTTGCGTCGTTGCGCGGGTCCGGTACCACCCACTGGCGGAACGGAAGTCGACTTAGACGCTGCATGTCTTGCAGATTCTCTAAGATAGGCATGAAAGTTGCTGGGATGATGTTGGGATATTCGAGGAGCACGCCCTGGATGGCATTGAGACTCAAATTCACAAGTTTGCGAAGAGTGCCGCTGTCTTGAGTCGCGAGTCTGGTCGTGATCGTTGCCAATGCGTCATGATTTGTTAAGCCGCCACCTTCTTTGTCTGGTAGCGTCTTTTTGCGGCTCACAGTCAGAAACAGGTGTTCGACAATGGCATCTTGGATCCAGATGAAGGAGAGCAGAGATCCTTCTTCCAACCTCTTGGACTCCTCCCACCATGCTCGTTTGGCGGCATCCGTCTGTTTACGGACAGCAGGTGGATGTGGGAAAGATACGAGTGCCTCCAATCCTTGGCGCTTGTCAAAGGGGAGGTAGGAAACATGAGCGTTTGAGTAGTTGTATACACGCATGTCTCCGAGACTGACCCGAGGGTTGCTGAGCATGGTCGGATCCTCGGTAGCAGCATGCATGTATCTCGCCAGAGCGCTCTTCTGCTCTCCAAAGATGTCGTGCCGCAAGAGACGGAACTGAGTATCGATGTGTCGCTCAACCTGATTTGTGATGAAGTGTGGTTGATTCGGGTCCGTTGAAGGCAGGAATTCTTTCGCATCGCTCATGATCTCATCTCGGGTGGGGAAGATGACGATTGCAGTGATGTCTTTCTTGTCGTTGTCGTGACGATCGTTCGGTATCACCAGGTCTCGAGGATACGAGGATGCTACGCGTGGCAAGTTCGTCGGTTGGTTATCATCAGAATCTTCCTCCTCTTGTACCAGACCCTTAGCGTACGCTACCATCTGGTGGATGTCTCCTAGGGACTTGTTGACTAGAGTTGCTGCATGGGATGGTATTTCCGTGGGAACGATTTCAGCAGCATTCGTCAATGTCTCGACCAGGGGTTCGAGATGCTCGTTAAGTCTTGCATGACGGTCGCGCTTGAGAAGCTCATGAAACACAATGGACAGCTTGATAAACGCCTGTTCCAAGATCCTTTGGCTGACGGAGGAAGAGTCATCTGACCGAGCGGCAACCAAGGTCTCGCAGAGGTGTTGAAGGAAAGGATATCCGCGCTTTCCTTTAGAGCCGCTAACGAAAATGTAGATGGCGTCAACGTACGTGTCCACTGCCAGACAGTCCAGTAGAGAGCTGTCCGTGATGACATCGAGGAACGCTTTTGCAGTTTTGATGTAGTCGTCCTGGTCGTCCCGGTCGTAAGATTTCGCCTTCCTTGAGACAATGGCTTTAATGTGGGCCAGACCGTTGTATTTTCCTTCATTTTCGGCAAGATCCTTAGGAAGCTGCTGAATCCAGTCGCGGTCGCCTTCTTTCAAGATAGCCGATGCACGCTCCCAGACCTGTCTCATGACGTGTGTATCCGAGGGCGCGTAAGAGCTACCAAGGTACTTCTTGAAGTCGTTGTAGTTACCGCGAGCTTGTTGCTGTTCCTCTGACTCAGCGAACCTCTTGCGTTGACCCTCTTGTTCGTGTGTGTAGGGACAGTTTGTCCTCTTACAAGCCCCAGAATTCCGGAACTCATAACAGACATTATGACCTCCATTCGATCCCCCACCGCCGCGTCTTAGCCCACCACCACGTCCTCCTCTCAAGCCTCGTCCTCGCCCTCCGCGCTCGCGTCCGCGGTCCACCATTTTGTGAAGTCTGGCTCAGTCGAAACGCCTTCTTGCTCACTTGTCTCGATACCGATCGCGACGCGCGTATGAAAACGCGTGAGAAAAACGTGGGGTTGCGGTTGTAGGTGGAGAGAAGAAACTTTTCAGCGCGCGCGTAGAGAAAGGGCGAGGTCGCGTTTGCGCAACTCGTCCGGTGAGAGTGAAGACAAGCCGTGAAAGCCCCGTGCGCTCAGCAAACGGAAACCGTGGGGTGAAAGAGAGGCCTGCATGTGATAGGGCGGTGTGGTATCTGCAGCAAGCCGCAAGATGAGACACATGGCTTTTGCTGCAGGTAGGCATGCCGCAGGCGCAGACATGAGCAGGTGAGATCTTTGCATACACTTACAGTCTTAATACAGATTGGCGGTATGGCGCGTGACCCACGAAGTTGCAGCTGAGTTTCAACGGTCTGAACGAACTATACGCGATCTTTGGAAAAAGTACAACCTCACCAGCAACGTTGAAGAGCTGCCTTGCAGCGGCAGACCTAAGGTACTGTCTTACAAGCAGGAGAGGATAGTGTATAGGGCAACTCGTAAAAATCCACGGATTACCTACTCCGAGTTGGCTGAAGTTGCGCAGATTACCTCGCTCAACAGCACTCCTACACCAAAGCCTAGCCACTCCACGCTCTATCGCGCACTCAAAAGGCAGGCAATAACGTGCTATTAAGCAAAAAAGAGACCGAAACTAACTTGTAGACTTGCAGTTCAACGGCTTAAGTTCCCGCGCGAGTATCAAGCATTTCAGTGGAGGCGACGGCCAGTCAAGTTCAGCGACGAGTGCTCAGTTCAACAAGGATCTGGCAACACCACCAATTAGGTATTCCGCTGCAACAATGAGAAATGGGAGGCTAGGATGATACAAGAGGTCTGTACAAGCAGGCTACCTGCACAGATGGTGTGGGGTGCGGTGTGGTTAGATGAACGAGGCAGTCCACGGCGCAGTCCACTAGTGATCATGCAGCGCGATCCTAATGCTCCACAAGGTGGCTATACAAGCCAAAGCTACATCAAAACACTAGAGGAAGGTCTCCTGCCTCACTATAGGCAGTCTCAGTTGTTCATGCAAGATAACGCGCGCATACACACTTCGCGCGCAGTGCGCGACTTCCTCGCGATCCACAACATCACAACGATAGACTGGCCGGCTTACTCACCTGATCTTAACCCTATTGAGCACCTCTGGTGGCGCCTGAAACGGTTGATGCACGAGCTTTATCCTCAATTCCACAGGCTCTCTACTGCCTCTGAGCATTGGAAGGCGTTTTGTACGGCTTTGAAAGACTGCTGGCGTCGCATACCGAATGCGCTCATCTACAACCTCATTACCTCTATGCCTCGCCGCCTCAACGCCTGCAGGCGCGCGCGAGGGTGGTAAACAAAGTATTAATACTTAATCTATACAACACCAAGCGCTCAAGTAATTCTATTGCGTGCAGCTATCTCAATAACCTCACGAACGTGGGTGGGTAGCGACACTGCAATGCCGAGGCTGGCTTATTGGAAGGAACTTTTGACCTAGTACTGTAGTACTCTTAAAGATCCCTAGAACGTCAATAACACTGAGACGGCTACGAGCAGGATATTCTCGCTGACTTGTTGTGACGATGTTCCGTTTCACATCCGACTAGGATGTTCTTAAAATACTTGAGGGTTGCAAAACAGAAGGAGGCAGCACGGTTGGATTATTCCTTCTTTCAATGTCATAGGCTGTTAGGTGTTCTACCATAATGGGGAAGGAGTTGCGCCATTGCTGCTTGAAACCGAGGTTGGGTACTCGAATGCTTGGAGTGATCTTGGTCCACATATAGTGAAACCACTCCGATTGAGGTACCTTTCCTTTAATAGCCGCATTAAGGAAACGACTCTTGAAAGCAGGGAAAGTCTCTGATTTTTTCATTTGGAGTCAGCCAAAGGCTGTCCGGCTTTCTGCCTGCTCGTTCCCTGTCACGAGTCTACAGTCGAAGCGTTAAATCATTTGTAGTATTCAGCCTTTATTCTAACCATTTCAATTGCGTCGCCAAAAGACCATGTTGGTAGCCTGGAAAAAGACAGCTGTGCCAATACTGTTGGAGCTGTACGGCCCGTACAGTGACACTAAGTCACCGGACGGCCCCAGTATTTTGCAAGAGCCTCCAGTGCCCGGCGGCACTGTGCCATCTCCAGCTTTGCAGCGACAGATCGCTGTTCATATGATCGTAGAGACAAGTTGGTGATCCCCGCTTCAAAGTGCAGTGCTCGCAAGCGATGTCGCGCTGCACCTGGAGGTGCGGATGTGGAGCGGATCCATCCAAGCGGAGGCGCAAGGCTTCTAATTTGAAAAAACACAGCTTCTTTCGGTTTGCAAGCCCAAGTTAGCCAATGAAACGAGTCCTCACCAGAAAGCCCACAGTCTTCTTTGAGGCCTTGAACACAGCTTCTACAATCACGGTCGGATCGATTCTTGCCTGAATAGGCAAGCCCTTGTTCGACCGTTGAAAGTGGAGCTGAACATGAAAATTGGAGAGGATGCAAAGATAGCAGCCAAGGAGGCGGTGGAGGTAGGTAAGGCCAGCCTGCAGATGGCAAGACAGATCAAAAACGCAGGACCACAGACAGGTGGCGTGCTTAGCTATGCTGCGATGGCAGCGCGGGGCGCACCTCCAGCAGGTACAGCGAATACACAAGTTCTCAGAATGCCCCCCATGCAGACGCAGCGTGAAGTCGTCGTGAACATCAGAGACCCCACTACAGTGCTCAGCCTGCGGGCGATGAACCCGCGTAACCTCAATGCGCACGTAGAGCGCGCCATTGCGCAAAGTGGAAACGAAAACATAAGCGGTATCAAAGTTCTCTCTTCGAACCAGCTGAGGAGCGGCGACCTCAGCATCAAGACAGCCACCAGCAACGAGACAGAAGCACTGAAGCAGTTCGCTGATGACTGGGTCCACCGCGTCGGCAACAGAGCCTCGATACGGATCACGACCTACGGCATCATCGCACACAGCATACGTACCAGCACGATGGATATGGACCGGTTCGAAGAGACGAGGGATCAGCTGCTGCTGGACAACAAGCCGTTCATCCCGCAGGCAGAGATCAATTACATTGGATGGCTGACACGCAACGCACCCACGAAAGCCTTCTCCAGCATCACCATCAAGTTCAGCAGGCCAGGCATGTGGCTACTGCGCGCAAGAACACGAGACTCGCGACCGCCCGTCGAAGCTCGATCGGAATATACCCAGGAAGTGCGCCGCCTGCCGAGGCGAGCACGAAGCGTGGAGCTACCAGTGCTCTACCAGGAAGGAGGAGAGGGCGAAAGCAAGGGCTGCATACGACGTACGCCCATACTACCACCCAGTCGCGGAGACAACAAGGAACAGCATCCCACTAGAGACACCAACCGCTACTGTCCGAAGGAGCAGACCCGCCCAGGGCCCTACATCAACACAGCCGGCGCCGATCACCAGGAACCGATCACAGGCCGGACGAGGACAGAAGAGGACCAATGCTGGCACAAGCGTCGACTCGGCAGAGCAACAGAACCCCTCGACACAAGCAAGCGGCAGTCAAAGGCCGCAGAGGCACATCATACCTACCCGGAGAGCTATGGAAGCCACCGTGTCGCAGTGAGTGCAAGCAGTGCGGGAAGATTTGAGGATTGAACTGAGGTTCTATTGGGTGAAGCTACGAACAGTATGTATACATGGGTAGCTGTAAGCAGCGCTAGTGCAGGAGAGGCCGCCTCGTCTCACCAGAGGTGAGGTGCAACTGCACGTGAGGCAGGAGATGCCCTCAACCGTGACACACCCCCCAGCTGGCGTCGAGTCGTGGGCAGGGAGTCGAGGACAGCTGATCAGTGCATATAGAGGGCTTCGAGAGCGTCCCCATCAGTCAGACGTAAGCCCTTCAGGCGCTCAGTAATATCAACAAGGCTGAGTTGGCGGATAAACTCTGTGAATTTCTGCTTTGGTAGTATTTTCGTGAGTCCGTCAGCAGGCATGCGATCAGTAGGCACCCATTTCACGTCAATGCGTGAGGCGGTGACCTCCTGTCGAATCCAAAGCTGATGGATATCAACGTGTTTGACTTTCGTGTGAAGCTTGTCGTGCTCCTTTGTGACAATACCAACAGTCTGCTGGTTGTCACACCAGATCGTAGGTGTAAAGTTGAGCGTAAGATTAATGCCAGCGAAGAAACGCATCCACTCTTCCATCTGCGATGCAGCGAGGGAGAGCGACAGTAGTTCTGACTCTGTAGTTGATTTGGTGACTGTGCGCTGAACAGTCGATTTCCAGTCAATCATGAGTCATCCAAAATTGAAGGCGTATCCCTGAGAGCTAAGGCGAGTCTCAGGCTCGTCAGTGTACGAGGCATCAAATGATCCAAAGAAGAGAAGATCACGGTACGTCGGATCGTCAGAGAGATACTCGGCCATGTCCTGCGCGCTGGCAGAGACCTCGAGAGCGAGAGCTTTCGTGCTGAGCAGGTAGCGTCAGGTCCGGCGGATCTTCAAGACGTGAGACTGTCCTGGGTTGGTGAGGTGGCAGGCAAAGACGACGTGCGTTCGAGCGACGTCAGGTCTACCCCAGACAGCGATGTATGCAAGAGAACCAACAAGCTGCTGGTAGAGCTTTGTACGAGCAGTATCAGTCTCCTCGGTAGACTGTGGCAGCCAGTTCTCCGTCAGTGGGACATCTGGAGCCTTTCCCACAGCCTCAATGCTGAATCGAGCGCATACCTTGTCGATAAAAGCGTCTTGGACTAGCCAGGTCTTGTGCAGAGCTCGATCGCGTACGATTCGGATGCCGAGAAACCAGGTCAGGTCTCCCATAGCTTTGATGTTGTATGAATCCACCAGATCCTTCTCAAAGGACCTGTGGTATTCAGCGTTCAATTGATGAAACGCTATAACAATGTCGTCAACGTAGACAAATAGGATAAGCCATTGGCTCGTGTACAGGCATGGGAAGCCGTTAACTGGCTTCAGACCCAGCTTGATGAGCTGTCGACGTAGCTCATTATACCATGGGATTGGTGACTCCTTCAGGCCGTACAGAGCGCGGAGTACTAGCATAATCTCCCCTTCAATATAGCGGAAGGCTTCAGGTGTTTCAGCGTATAGCTTGCGGTTGATCTTTGCGTTCAAGAAGGCAGTAGGAACGTCGTACTGCTTCAGTTCAAGATCAAAGTAATTGGCGATTGCAATGAGAGCGCGAAAGCTTCGGATAGCAAGTGCAGCAGCGTACATGTCGTCTATCGGGGCCTGGAGGTCTCCTTGAACGACGAGTCGAGCCTTAAAACGTGAGAGATATCCATCTTTATCTGTCTTGTAATTAAAGACCCACATTAGCGGCAGCACCTCACTGTCTGCAGTAGCCTTTGATTGCTCTGTGCGTTCAAAGACGCCTTTGGCGCGTAGGTCTTGCCATTCAATCTCCATAGCACGTCGAAAATGACTGCCATGTATGTGTGTATCCAGCTGGCTCACTGACTTCGGCAGAGGCGGCAGCTGTGATTGATGGATTCGTGGTACTTCACCAGTGGAGGTCCTGGCAGAGCGAATCTCAATTGAGAACGCTCGCAGGTAATCAAAGAGAGGTTCAGGTCTTAGCCTTGTAGCGTAGGACTGGATTGCAAAATTGTTCAGAACGTTCTGTTTTCGATTGCGTTTGCCTAAGATGATCAGGTTGATTTAAAGACTACTTTATATGTTAAAAGATACTTTTAGCCAAGTAATTTAAAGTTTTTTAAAGTAATAGAATACTAATAGTATTCTCTAACTAGTTGTACTTCTTTCTAAAAAGAAGTATATACTTACTTATATAATTAACGTACCTCACGGGCGAGTGGCTCACCCGAGCGAGTGGCTCACTTTTGCCAAGACCACACCAACACTGCAACTACTTTGCAACATTATAGTACACGACAGCAGTATACTGTGCTACACAGTATATTGCACTAATCTTTAGTACTCTGCGCATCTTTCCTACACGTTCGCACGTTATGCCCTACTTCGCCACATGTGCCACAGCGTCTTAAAGACTGAGTGCTTCTATCAACGCGCAACCTCTTCTTTGCCTTCTTCCCATCACTACGGGCCTCAAACTCCTTTAGAGTAGTCAGCCGCACTCCCTCAGCAAAGGTTAGAGTCCCCTCTCGCTGTACCCGCTTCCTTTTGTGTGATTTACGACGTGTGGCAGCCTCGTTGGCTGCCTGTAGGTCAGCGACCTGGTTGCGCACTAAAACCAGTGAATGCGCCATCAGCTCTGCGCCTTTAGCTCTGCGCCTTTAGTAAGCTGATTAAGAGCGTCAACCATAGACGTTGGCGAGCTATCAGTGTGTCTCTGAATGCTCTCTCGAATCAGCTTTGATTGAGACCCAAACTCCAGAGTGTTGCTTGGTGTTTTAGACTCCCACGTACTGTTGTCTGCAGTAGGTAGTGGTGGAGTACACAGTCGCACTTCAAGCTTCGATATTACAGCCTCTGGGTCATGTGGTTGGTTGGTTGGTTGGTTGGTATTCATTTTACGTCTAGTTGATGGGGATGAAGTCCACCATCTCGCCTCCCGAAGGGCATATACGACGTGCTAAGCTATGGAATTCTAGTGCTAACACACTACCTTAGAAAGCATTTCTTGCCTGCGCGGGTATTGCTACCATTTTAGAGCTACAGCTCCCCTTCCAGTTGGGGAGACTGGGCGATGTATGTACATTAGGGTGATTTCCTTGCGTTTTAAGGCATCTATGTGCCAAGGTAAGAGAAGGAGAGAGAGAGAGAGTAAGTAGGTGTATGTGTGTAGGGGAGAGGATAAGAAGGGGGGGAGAAAGAGAGGAAGGGGGACGGGGCTTCGCAGCTGATGTGCTAGACCTGCTTCTGCTAGGTGCTGCATTGCTTGTTGCTGTTGCAAGGCTGCAGGAGCTAACAGGGGCAGATCTTGGTGTAGTATTGTGTGAGC
>JAFISE010000215.1:0-43997 GCA_022560025.1 Stagonosporopsis chrysanthemi
CCCTTAATATAAGAGTTGTCTGCAGTTAGAAGAAGGCTGCTATTGCCTAGATTAGCTAGGTAATTATTAGGCTTACGCTGCCTAGTACTATTAGTAAATGTATGTAATAATTAGATGTAATAACTTACTCCTACTTATTATCTAAGCACACAGCTAGACTCTTTAGTAAAAGCTTGTTATAAAACTTAACCTACTCTTCTTTCTTAGTATTAGAGTTAAAGGTGTTAGTTTTTAGCTTCTTAAGACCCTTCTAGTACTCTTTTTAGAGGATAATTTTAAAGGCACTACTAGCACTAAACAGGCGTTTAGCTGCCTAGCTAGTACCTAACTCTTCCTTCTTCTTAACAGCAGCATTAACCTTAGAAATAGATGTTAAATAGTTACGCATATTAATCTTATAATTAATCGTATTCTATTTTTTATAGGCAGCACTAAGCTTATCCTTAAGCTATTCTGCTATATTTAGTTAGAATAAAGATGTAATAACAAGATGTAATAACTAACTGCTCTTGCAGACATTATAGCAGGTCTAGTTAGGATTCTCCTTAGCTTGTTACTAGATCTTAGTCTTCTGTTTAGTAGTGCTAGCTATATAAGTTGCTACTATCTTTAGTTTTTTAAGAAGCTAATATTTTACTGTGCAGTTAGTATTATAAGCTTTGCTAATAGCTGCCTCTTCTTTATTGCAAAGTAAAGCTCTAGTTCTCTGCTAGATTGCGTAAGTAGAGTTGCTAAGCTAGCCTTTAAAAGAGAATATTAAATTAGTAAGGCAGCTTTTCTTAGATCTACCTTAGCTGCGCTAATTAAGGACGTAGCAAATCTTAGCGTCTTAAGTTGCAAAGCCTTATTATGATTAGCTTTAGTAATATAATAAGTAGCTGTAATAATTATGTTAACAAGACTGTTTTATTCTTCTAGTTTAAAGTAATCTAGAATATACAAACTACTAGTAAAAGCAGGCAGCTTAGGCTTGTCTTCCTACTTAATATAAGGCTGTTAGACGTCTTTTATAGAGTCTATAGCTGTAATAATAGTGTGTAAGATTATCTATAAGTATAGTAGTTGTTGTAGTTAGGTTACTAACTAGTTACTAGTTTGCAGCTTTGTTTTTTTAAGCTTAGTAGCCTATATACTGTAGGCAAATAAAAACGCACCTAAATTACAAGACTCTTACGCTTGCAGTTTGTATATCTACGCTGCAAAATATTAGATTAACTAGAGAATAATACTATTAAAAAGTGCGTCTTGCGTTTAATAATATAGTAATTTATTACAGTTATCTATTATAGTGATAGCTAGTAAGTTAGCTGTAAAGCTATCTCTACTTGCAGATTTTCTAAGCTAGGCTGCACTCTATCTGCCCTACTATCTAACAATTATCAACTCTACCTATGTATTTAGAGAACTTACCTAATTAAAGTTAGATCTATTTTAAAATAAGCTTATTTAAAAGTACTTAGTTAGTTGTATATATAGAAATAATTATTACAGTTAATTATTATAAGTATAGCTGTGCACTAAGCTGTAGAGCTGTAAGGCTAAATAAACTTACTATAACTAGAGGATATTTATAAAATATTTGTTTGTCTACCTATATCTACTTTCTACTTACTACCTACAACCTATCTATTGCCTTATACAACTACTACTATACTACTAAAGTTTAAGAATATTAGGAACAAGGCTAGTGTACAGGCTGTTACTTAGAAGCTAAAAGCTAAGCTCTTTACTATAAAAGCTACCTATAAAACGCTTCTATCTACTAAACTTACATACAAGCCTTAGTACTACAAGCTTAGTAGTAGGTTATTATAGGCTATTATTACAGAACTGTTCTAATTCTCTATAGCTGTTGCCTTCTGCAAAATCTATTACTACTAAAGAGGTAGTAAACTTTTCTTTTACAAGCTACTATTTGCGCACCTTGTTTGCAAAATCATATAGTATATCTAGGTAATAAGTAATACTTATTTCTAACACTCTATAATTAAAGCTATTTAAGAAGCAAGTAAAGCTTTCTTAGTAGAATATTTTAAAGGTATATGTATTTGCAAATATAATTTAATATAGGTGCTAATATTATTAGATCTTAACCTAAACACTATATATGCAAAGAAGGTTACTATTTAGCAGCAGGATTCTAAGCTAGCTCTTTAATACTACAATAAGCTTAGTGCTTTTAGCAGTAGTAAAACGTTGTTTAGCTAATTAGTGTATATATTTACATTCTAACTACAATTCTCTAAGCTTGTCTAAAGAGAGCAATTGCAAACTCTGCCTAAACTAATAATTACTTAATATAATAATTTGCTGTAATAATAATTCTCTACAATTTTAATATTTAATAGAGTTATTTTCTTAAAATATAATAGATGTAGAATCCTGTAAATTACTTTAAAACTATCTATCTAAACCCTATAAAGGCTTTTCTTCTTATACCTAGAAGCTTAGAGAAGACAGTACTAAGAAGTAGTTAGAAAACAGATCTAAGTTAGGTAGTTGTTAGATAGTATAAGGTAAGCTTTTAAGAACTAGGCTTGTTCTTATATTACTTCTCTCTTTATAGGCAGATTGTCTTTAATTCTACATAGTAAAGTAAAAAGATTCTTATACTATAAAGGTTTTAACTTTAGGAAGGTATATAATGTATCTAACTTCTATCTCTCTTAAGGCTCTAGTCTTTCTTTACTATTACTAACTTCTATTCAAGTTTTACTATACAACCTATATTAAATACTCTATATTTATCTATTCTAGGCAAGCTCTCTAGTGATAATAACTAAGTAAATTAAATTATTACTAGGCTTGTAGCAGTTATAAGAGCTTATAATATAACAAGGTAGCTTTTACTAAAGTTGTAGTAACTAAAGAAATATATTTACTCTACTACTAAATTAGGTTAAATTATTTAAAGCCTGCTTCTTAAAGAAACAATATATACGCTGCCTATTTTTATTCTTTAACAGATACTATTTCTTGCTGCAAGTACTCTAGACTACTCTATATAATTACTACTAGCTATTACAAAGCTTGTTTCTTAGTCTACACGCTAAAACCTGTCTCTTCTAGCGCTCTTATAGTAGCCGACTAGGTTATCTGCCTTTGTTTAATTAGAGCCTTCTTATAAAGGCATAAGGTACAGTATACCTTCTATAAGGCATTGTTATTAAAGTGTACTTATTGCACACTTTAAAATAAGAGGTATTGTCTAGTTTAATCCTACTACTATTCTATTGTTAATTCTTAGACTAACTTCTAGAATAGGTGCTAATTTACATTAGACCTAAGTATAATACTTTCTAGAGCAACCTTGTTGTATAAGAAGAAGCTTGTAAGAACAAGCTTAGTTCTTAAAAGCTTACTTTATACTACCTAACAACTACCTAACTTAGATCTTTCTTCTAACTACTCCTTAGTATAGTTTTTTCTAAGCTTTTAGGTGTAAGAAGAGAAGCTTCTAACGTATATTATAAGTAAGTAACACGTATAAGCAAGTAACACACTCTATTAACTTTGCACACCTCTATATATATATATCTTAATTCTCTTACAAGACAATATATAGATATTAATAGAGTAAATCATGTAGTATCTAAAGTATTGTTTTTACATATACAAGAGTTATATCTAGTCTCTCTGCACTTTTTACAGTGCGCAAGAGCCTAGTAGCTTATGCTTAATTACTCTCTTTCTTAACACTGCTTACAAGTAATCTACTAATTAGCCTTACCTTAAGTAAGTAGATCTTCTCTAGCTCCTTTTATTAAGACTTTATATAGTTGTATACGCTTTTTATTATACTGTTTATACACTAATACTACTTTATTAGCGTTTCTAAAGCTAGTAATTTAATTGTATATTTACTTAGCTAAGAGTATTATTACCTTAGTACTCTTCTTAAGCTAAATAATTACTTTAATAATAGAAGTAAGTAATAAGCTTCTATATTAGTGTATATACTTATATATTAGAGTTAATTAAGCTTTAAAATTGTATATATTACTATAATAAGCTTAGCTAGTTAGCTTAAGCTTGATTAGATAGCTTACCTACAAGGTGCTTGTCTGTTTAGCTTACTACTAAGAAGCTCTAAGCTTCTTGCTTAAGTACTTACGTGCGCAGCTTAGCTACAAACACATAACTACTAAATATTTTCTTTGTATATAATAATATTTTGTCTAATCTATAGTAAAAGTACTAATTAATTAATTTAATTACTAGAGTAGAGTCTTACAAGCTTAATAACAGTTATAAGTTTAGCTTCCTAAGCATAGTAGATCTTTCTGCACACTTAGCATTAAGCTTGTTAGATACTATTCTAACGTTCTAATTAAATTTTTACACTATTTATCCTATACTACTAAGCTACCTACAAAATACGTTATAAACAAGCTTGTGCTCTACAGCAGTACTGCACTAGGGGCTAATAGAGCTTGTTAGCTTAAGACTAGAAGTAACTAGCCTAGTTAGTATATCTAACTAACCTAGAACGCGCAGCTTAGAGACGTGTAAGAGCTTGTTAACCTAGACAGCTCTACAGCACCTAGTATCTATAAAGGCGCTCTTTGTCTACTAGAAGAGAGCTCTATAATAGCTTATCCTACTAACTTTAACAGTATAGATTAAGCTACTTTTTTAGTAGAGATAGGCTCTACCTAAACAAAGCGTTGTTAAGTAACTACCTAAGCCTAGTTCAGCCCTAAGCAATACACTTAGGAGCTTACTAAATATAAAACTAAAGCAAGCAAGTAGGTATTAAAAGTAGAGCGCCTATAAAAGCTATAGAACTAGGTTAATATAATAGTTAAGCTAGCAGTTATATTAGCTATAACAGTGCAGCTTGTTAATAAAGGTAAAACCTCTTTCTAAGCTCTTATTATAGAGTTAAAGAAGAAGTTTAAACTAATAAGCAGCAGCTTGCTTACCTAGCTATACACAGAGTACTATGCATACCTTAGAGCAGCTTGTTAGAGAGAAGTAGCTCTCTAAGAATAGTTCTAAAAATAAAACCTACTCTACTTCTAAGCTAAGTTATATAAGCTCTTAAGAGTAAATAAAGAGCTTACTACTTAGAACTTTCTAGAAGCAATTACTTATAAGATTGTACTAGAATAAGGTTGTACAATATACTAAAAGATTATCTAGAATAGTATTCTAGAGCTCTTTATACTTACACTTAACTAGGTAGCTAAGGTATTTAGTGTGTTAATGTACAAGTATATAATAAGAGTAGAAAAAGATAACTTTAGTATTTTTACTACCTTTAAGAGCTGCTTAGATAGTATTCTAGCGCTTAGAGCACCTTAGGGCAGCCTAAGCAGCTTAGAAGAGCACTAAGGCTATTCTTGCCTATGCAAGTCTTAAGGCTATAAGTACAAGTAGAAACCTACTAAGTGTTAGACTCTTAAGGCAGCTTTAAGTAAGAAGAGTAATTAAAGAATAATAGAAATGTGCTGCTTAGATATTATCTAGAAGCTTAACTTACACAAGTTTAAAAATCTTAAGCAAGCTATTAAGTAACTTAGCTAGGGCGCTAAAGCTCTACTAGCTCTAACGCTAATTATTGCTAGCACTACAAAGGCAGTAAAGTTCTCTAGTAATATCTAAGCTGCTTTAATAGACTCTAAGATAATAAGCAAGCTTATAGACCTATAAGTAAGTATATATATAGAAGTGTATAACGTTATAGATTTTAGCATATACTTACTCTCTGATAGTACTATTTTAGATAATAGAGCAGCTATATACCTTGTAAACAGCGTTAAGCTACTAGTGCCTAGCACTTCCTACCTAGCGTTAAGGGTAGAGACAGTAGAAGCAGGCACCTAAGCGTTTTCTATTACTAGCTAAGAAGCTTGTTTGTTTAAAAACACAGTCTACAGAAAGCATAGACTATATATAGATAACCTACTTCTATAAGATATAGTTATAGTAGAGAGATTTTATATAAATATTATCTTAGAAGCTTGTTTAAATAGTAAAAGTCTCTAGTACCTTTGCTTTAACTCTATACTTTGTATAAGTTACTTAAACAAACTAAGATTAAGTATAATATGTACAACTTTTAAGTATACTTTTAACTTTACTTTCTTTAAATATAAGCTACTTTCTACTTACACGCTAAACCTAGTAAATACTATAATGCCTAAACAATCTTATACTACTTACCTAAGAAGCTTAGATAAAGACTTCTAGTACAAACAAGCTAGCTACTTAGGCCTAGAAGCTCTTTAAGCCTTAGTAAAGAAAGTGCACAGTATGCGTATAAACAGAACAGCTTAAAAAGACTGCTAACACTGTGCAATTACACATGCTAAACAGGTAGTAAGCTAAAAGAAGTGTAAGAAGCCTAGGTAACTATTTTAAAGAGTAGGTTAGAACCTATTTAATATACTTCTAGGCTGCAGCAATAAGTTATAGATTCTTTTAATTTAAAAGTACTACAGTAAGAAGCTCTTTATATACTGCCTATAAAGCAAGATACTTATAGAGATTCTACACGTCTTTACAAACCTTACGCACTAAGTACTTACTTAGTTTAAGCTTAAAATTTACAAGATTACTTAAGATAATAATACTATAACAGTACTATAGCATAGAAGCTCTGTATACAAGTGCTAAGCGCTAAGCGCTTAAAAAGAGTATTAAAATAGAGGTTACTCTACTCTGTATATATAAGCTAAATAGCAGCCTAGAAAGAGCTAGTTAAGAGATAATAACAAAATTAATAAAGATAGCAAGTAGTGCTAACCTGCTCTAGAAGCTCTAGCTAGAGGTTGTAAAAGCTGCTACGTAGCTATATAATATAAGCCTATCTTATACAAACAAGCTGCGTAGCTCTAACAAGCAGCTTAATTAGTAGTTTACTTAGTGTTTTTGCTAGTACATGCCTAAGCTTGTAAGAAGAGTAACAGCTAATCTTAGGCCTAATTAGAGTAGTGTTTATACTTACAGCTACTGCGTGTATTCTTTAAATAAAGAACAAGTAGCTAGATATAATAGAAGAAGCTTTAAAGTTACTTTATAAAGCTATATTAGTTATCTTATTAGTTATTAAGCTTCTAATATATACTATATATAGGTCTCTTAACTTAACTAAGTAATTATAACATACAATATAATACTTAACAAAGAGCTTTTTTATAGCAAAGATAACAAAGAACTATTAATCTCTATGGTAAAAGTAAGCAAGCTTGTTAAAATCCTCTATAAACCTAGTAAGATATTTAATACAAGAGAAGTAATTAAGCTTTTTATTATATAGGTAGTAGATCTATTACTTAAAACGCCTACTAAGCAATAGCTTAGAAGTAGAGCAGCGCAGGAACCTTAATTACTAGAAGGCTAACCTAGTAAGGAGGGAGCTGCTGCAGTAGAAGCTGCGCGCGCAACTAGCTTAGCTAGCAAGTTGCTAGAGATCTGCGCAAGGTACTAAGAAATAGGCCTACTTTCCCTTAACTTAACTCTAGAGCCTAAGCACCTAGAGTTGGTTAGAGAAGCTCCTGCACAGGAGATAGAGTATACTAGAAGCTTATAGGAAGTGTACTCTACTATAGAAAAAGAGAGTACGCTAGTATACTCTAAAGATCTTAATTCTATAGCTAATAAGCTAAGACTTAGCTTGCTAATTGTACTTATACCTTCTTGTAGTACAACAAGAGCTAGTCTACTAACTACTAGACGTGCAAACTAGCTATAGTAGTCTTCTTAGGCAAGCTGCTAACTAAGAGATGATAAGTGTAATAAGCTTAGTAATAATAAAAAAGCACAGTACACTGTAATTAACTTGCTTTATAGAGCAGAAGGCTACTTATAGATACTCTAACCTTTGTTTAACTACGCAAATAAATAAAAGAAGTAGTGTAAAAAGCTTATTACTATATATATAGTTATAGCTACTTTAGCTCTTAACTTTAGAAAGAAAAACAAGCAGTATGTGCACTGTAATAAGCTCTTTCTACCCCTAATAAAATAGAAAGATCTTACTAACTACCTACTTAGAGCTCTATATAAGCAGGCAGCTAAGAAAGAGATTCTCTAGCTAATACTGCTTAAAACCTAGATAGAGATAGACAGGCTAAGCTCTTTACTAAGACTTCTACTACTTAAATAGGTCTTTGTATATAAGTTTAATAAAGACAGCTACTTCTTTAAGTATAAAGCAAAGATTTATATATATAGAGATCTCTAAGCAAAGAAATTAATTAACTTAACCTATGCTACAATACTTACTATATGCTTATTTTATACTATAATAGCAATTACTATACACGTTAGCCTAGAGCTCTGTTAGTACAATATTTCTAGTGTGTTTTTGTATGTAAGCTGCGTAAGCTAACCTAGTATACTCTACAAGCTGCCTAATAAGTTTACTAAACCTAGAAAGTATATAAAGCTCTTGCAGGCGCTATATAAGCTGTATTATTCTCTACTTCTATAGTACTAAGAGCTGTTAGCTACTCTCTAGAAGCTTAGTTTAATAGTATTAAAAGAAGAGTTGTGCTTATTCTTTAACTTAGAACACTGTATAGTACTACTATTCTATATAGACAATATTCTGCTTGCTTTCTATAAAGATAATAAAGCTGCAGCTATAGAGCTTATAAGCTTGTTATAAGCAAAATATTATATAAAAGACTATAGCAATATAGAATAGTTCTTAGAGATTAGAATAATCTATAATAAAGCTACTAGTACTATAATACTAGCGCACAACTTCTATATTAACAAGGTAGCAACTATGTTTAGCATTGCTAGAAATTAACACTTTCTAATTGTTCTATTTCTAATTAAGGAGCTTGCTAGATACACTAAGAAAGCTTTAAAACAAGAGATTAAAGCTTACTAAGAGTGTGTTAGGAGTATACTGTACACAGTAATAATAATCTGCCTAGATATAGCCTATACTGCTTCTTAGCTATTATACTACCTTACTAACTTAAGAGAAGCTTACTTTAAAGCAGCTAATTAAGTAATTAGCTACTTATATTAAACTAAGCACCTAGGTACAAGGTATAGAGCTTATAAAGGCAGCTAGCTGCTTATTTATAGAGATGCTTTATTTGCTAATAATTACAAGACTTAATAATTATCTTAGAGCTATATTATATAGCTCTTTAGAGGTCTAGATATATAGAAGGTAGCTTAGCAAGTTATAGTAACTACTTTAACTACTAAGGCAGAGTTGTTAGCTTTAGAGTAGATAGTAAAGGAGAGTATTACTCTTAAACGCTTTCTTACTAAGCTTTAGCTTGACCTAGGAGTAGCTTAAGAGATCTTCTATAACAATTAGCAAATAATAAGGCAAGCTGTAAAAGAGAGTAAGCAACTTACTACCTAGCTGCGCTATATAGACATACAAAATATATAGCTTAAATAAGAGTATACTAAGAGTAGCTTTAAAATTTATTATTTAAGAACAAGTAAGATACCTACTAATAGGCTTATAAAGCTACTCTCTAGGTAGTTATATAAGCGTTTTATTAGTTACCTTAACTTATACAATATATTATAAGAAAAGAGTAAGTTAATAAGTAAAGAGAAGATTACTTAATTGTGAAGAGAAGATAAACCTCTCCCCTAAGGCAAAGCTTAATAACTAGTAAGCAGCTTACTAGAGATTTAGCAATCTGCTAGATGCAGGCTGTGTCCTCCTGCAGTAGCTCTTACAAGCATGCCTAGCAGCAGCAGTAAGCTTATTACTAGAGCTTCTATTAGACCTAACTAAGACAACTACTAGTAGTAGCTATCTCTAATTAAGTTCTTTAAGACTCTAATAGCGCTACACAGCTTAGTAATATACTACAAGCTTGTTAACTATATATTTATAAAGCAATATAAGAAAGTATATACTAGAGTAGTTATACTACTATTAGCTAGCAGCTTATTTATAAGCTCTATACCTAGAAGCTTAAGAATATATAACTACAAGTAATTAGTCTTAAGTTTATAAGCTCTAAACAGTATAGTATAACTTATAGAAGTATATAAGAGTAACTCTGTGCATAGCAAGTACACTACTTAGCCTAAGAACTAACGCTAATAGTGTTGCAGTACAGAGCTGCTCTATTGCTAGTAAGCAGCACGTTAATATATAGCTTATATAGGATAACCTGTAAGGCTTCTAGCATATAAAGGCATAGCAGTAATAGAAGCAGAGTAGGTAAAGGCGCTATAGCAGGCGCTATAGCAGGCGCAAAGTAGGTAGAGAAAGAGAAGAGCAGTGTAAGAAGCACCTAGGGGCTTAAAAAGCCTCTAGGGCTAGCAGACAATATATATACGTAATTATCTTAACTCTAAAGAGCTAGAGGCAGGACAGAGTAGCAGTACCTAAGCGCGTAAGCTCTAGCTGTAACAAAGATAGCAGTGCAGATAGTAGTAGTATAAGCAGCAGTATAGGTAGTAGTAGTATACATAGTATATACAGTATAGGTAGCTTTAGATTGCTTCTTCTATTTATAATTAGCTAAGAAGTTTAAAAGAGAAGGCTAAGAGACACTTAGAAGCTTAATTAGACACTGCCTAAATACCTAAACTAACTAAACTAATACCTATTAAGCTAAAAATAAGCAACTTAGATAGAGCTAGAAAGAGATAGAAGACTAATTAGAGGCTAGTAGAGCTTCTAAGAGGTTAACAAGAAGCGCAAAATAGCAAGAGAAGTATACTTATAGTTATAGTAGTTAACTAAACTAAAAAAGGTTAAAATTAAGTAGGAAGCTTAATTATATACTAGCTAGACTTAGTAAAGTAAGGTTTACTTTTACTTGCCTATAATACTATGCTTTGCGCAGCTATAATAAGACAGAGTAGCTTTACCTTACTCTTAATAGAAAAGGGAAAATAGTAACAATATAACAAGCTTATAGAGGTATAATTAAAAGCTCTCTAGAATAAAGCAATTAAGCTGCTTATTGCCTGCTTATGTGCATAGATAGGCCTAAAAGTACGTAAACGTATAACTCTTAGTTATATTAAATATAAACAAGCTACTAGCTAGTTGCCTATACGCGTATTAGTTTAAATAACTTAGATTATTAAATAATAATTAGACTGTTATATAACAGCTCTTATATATAGAGCTAAGAAGTTTCTTTGCTTATTAAATATTTTTATAGTTATAGTAAGGCTATTTAAGTACTTATATATATAATAAGTACCTAAGAAGTGTGTTATAAGTATAGCTAGCTAGCTTAAGCTTGATTAGATAGCTTACCTATAAGGTGCTTGTTTGTTTAGCTTACTACTAAGAAGCTCTAAGCTTCTTGCTTAAGTACTTATGTGTGCAGCTTGGCTACAAACACGTAACTACTAAATATTTCCTTTATATATAATAATATTTTGTCTAATCTATAGTAAAGGTACTAATTAATTAATTTAATTACTAGAGTAGAGTCCTACAAGCTTAATAACAATTACTTAGCGTATATACCTTCTAGAGCATCTCTAGTAGAGCAGCTAGAATAGGTATTTATAGCTGCATACTAAGCTTTAGTAGAATAGTATCTAGCTAGAGAAGTATAAGGCCTGTGCCTTAAAAAGCTAAGTAAATGTTAGCTAAAGTAAATAATTAATTGTATACTGCCTTAAAAGCTAGGAGGACCTTAAGCTTAGTAATATAATTAATATAGTAGTAGATAAAGCTCTTAATTATACAGCTATATACGCACTTTAAGAGTAAGAAGTAGCTAGTATTTAGTAGCTTTCGTAGGTAGAATAAGTAAAGCAGTATATAGAGTATATAGATATTGTTCTTTTTATAGAGCTCTTAGATTTACAAAGAGTAGTAGCTTTTACAGCTATTAAAGATAAGTAAGTAATATATACAAAAGATATAA
Source organism: Stagonosporopsis chrysanthemi (assembly GCA_022560025.1). Lineage (NCBI taxonomy): Eukaryota > Fungi > Ascomycota > Dothideomycetes > Pleosporales > Didymellaceae > Stagonosporopsis > Stagonosporopsis chrysanthemi. The sequence continues at coordinate 11,838 of JAFISE010000215.1, forward strand.
GTCTTTGTATAAGTAATAGAGTACTTCAGCTATTTACTTCTAGCTTATTATTTGTCTTACTATTATTACTAACTAAAATTACTTAGTTATACAATATCTCTGCTTCTTTGTACTAAATAGATAGATAATACTAGCTAGCAAAGATAATAAACAGCAAGACTAACTAGCTAGTAATATTAATAGTAGCAATTGCTATTACCTATTTATAGTTGCTAGGCTAGATACTTTTTAGCTTACTTCTTTTCTCTAATCTTATAATAGTAAGCTAAGTTATAATCTTACTATAAAGCTAGCTTTATTAAAGTTATAGATATTATAATTATAGATACTATGCTTAGCTTTTATCTCCTTTATAAGCTTTAACTAGCTCTTAATCAGGACTTAATCTTTATACAGAGCTTACTACCTATTATATACTTAATTAAAATATATCTTAAGACTGTCTATATACTTAATAAAGTTACACAGCTAGTAGATACTAACCTAACTAGTACTGTATATAGTAAGTAGCTTATTAGCTATATTATATATAGCTTTATATATAGGCACAACTTTACAAGAATTTAAATTAAGTAAACATCTAATAATTACCTCTTCTTCTACTACCTTAGTAAGCCTTCTTAAGTTAGGTTAGCAATTGTATTAGGTAGGTATCTTAGCATGTTAGCAGCAGAGTATTATATTAGCTATATTGTATATTACTATAGCAGGATAATTGCCGTAGAATTGTTTAGCATTAATAGATAAGATAGCAAGCTATATATCTACTTTATTTAAGAGTAATTAAGTAATATTGCGTAGAGCTATTATAAATTTAGATAAAAGAAGTATATAAAGTTAGTAGAGTGTGTTACTTGCTTATACACGTTACTTACTTATAATATACGTTATAGATTTTAGATAGCGTATATTATAAGTAAGTAACGTGTACAAGCAAGTTATACACTCTACTAACTTTACGCACCCCTCTTATATAAATTTATAATAGCTCTATATAATATTACTGAATTACTATTAAATAAAGTAAATATATAGCTTGCTATCTTGTCTATTAATACTTAACAAATCTAAGGTAATTGTCTTGCTATAGCAATGTACAACGTAGCTAAAGCAACGCTCTACTACTAACACACTAAGATACTTAACTAACGCAATTGCTAACTTAACTTAAGAAAGCTTCCTAAGATAGAAGAAGAGATAATTATTAGATATATACTTAACTTAGATTCTTATAGATTTATACCTATATACAAAGCTGTATATAATATAGCTAAGAAGCTACTTACTATATACAGTGCTAGTTAAGTTAGTATCTACTAGCTGTATAACTTTGTTAGTATATAGACTGTCTTAAGATATATTTTAAGTAAGTATATAATAGACAGCAAGCTCTATACAAGGATCTAGTCTTTATTAAGAGCTAATTTAAGCTTATAAAAGAAATAAAAGCTAACTATAGTATTTATTATAGCAATGTCTATAACTTTAATAAGGCTAGCTTTATACAAGTAAGATTATAACTTAGCTTTTTATAATAAGATTAGAAAGGGAAAGTAGGCTAAAGAGCATCTAGCCTAGCAACTATAAATAGGTAACAGCAATTGCTACTATTAATACTACTAGCTAGTTAGTCTTGCTGTTTATTATCTTTGCTAGCTAGTATTATCTATCTATTTAGTATAAGGAAGCAGAGATCCTAAACAACTAGGTAATTAAAGTTAGTAATAATAGCTAGATAAATAACAAGCTAGAAGTAAAGTAGCTAAAGTACTTTAAGACTAATATAAAGACCTATATCTTTAGTATATATTACTTGATTATTCTTAATAGCTATAAGAGCTACTACTTTTTTAAGTTTTAAGAGCTTTGTAAAGAGAATTATATTTATATACTCTGTATACTACTTTACTTATTCTACTTACTATAGCTGCTTAATATTAGCTGCTTCTTGCTGTAAAAGCGCACATATAGCTATAAGGTTAAGAGCCTTATCTACTACTATATTAATTGTAATACTAAGCTTAAGTTCTTACTAGCCTTTAAGGCAGTGTATAGTTAACTATTTATATTAGCTAATATCTACTTAGCCTTTTAAGGTGCAGGCTTTATACCTCTCTAGCTAGATACTATTCTATTAAAGCTTAGTATACAGCTGTATACACCTACTCTAGCTACTCTACTAGAGGTGCTCTAGAAGGCGTATATACTAAGTAATATACGTAACCTTAAGGCTTTATTCAATCTAATATATAAGTGTTAGTACTATTCTTAAGCTTATTACTAACTTCTATTATTAAAGCAATTAATTAGCTTAAGAATAATACTAAGGTAATAATACTCTTAGCTAAGTTAATTTGCAATTAAATTACTAGCCTTAAGAAAGCTAATTAGGCAGTATTAGCACATAGACAGTATAGAAAAAAGTGTATACAGCAGTATAAGGTCTTAACAAAGAGAGCTAAAGAAGATCTACCTACTTAAAGTAAGGCTAATTAGCAGATTGCTTGTAAGCAGTATTAAAGAAGAAAGTAATTAGCTATAAGCTACTAGGCTCTTGTGCGCTATAAAAAGTATAGAAAGACTAGATATAACTCTTATATATATAAGAAAGATACTTTAAATACTACTTAATCTACTCTATTAATATCTATATATTGTCTTATAAAGTAGTTAAGATATATATATATAAAGGTAAGCAAAGTTAGTAGAGTATATTGCCTGCTTGTACGTGTTACTTGCTTATAATACACGTTAAATAGTTTTAAAGTATCCTTTTGTACAAGACCTATAGGAATAGAGATCTAGTCCTATTGTTTATCTTAGTGTTTCTACACACCTTATAGTAGATATCTAAGCCTTTTAGACTCTCTTAGCATTCTATATTGTTATATTATACTCTAAAACTTGTCCTAGCGAGTAACATCTTAAAATAATATTGCTAGAGTTTTATTTAGTTATTTATATAAGCGTAACTAAGGTCTATATTATACCTAAACTATATAAGTCTTGAAATTATTTATACTTTAGTTAGATTTCTAGAGATCTTCTAACAACTAAAGCCTATAGGTTTAGAACTTTCTGCAACTTACTACTCTAGGATTAACTTTAGAAAAGCTGTGTTAGATTGCGCTAAGGTAAATACTTAGAGACAATTAACAACCTACTTAATTTAGATACAACTCTAATATTAAGGAATTTTTTAGGACTTACTACTTAGTTTTAGAACTAATTAGAGGCTAGACGCCCCTAAGGTCCTATATTAGCACAACTGTCTACTACTAACAACAGATCTAATTTAGAGCTATTCTACTACAATCTCTTAGAAGAGATAGCCTAACTATAGTAAGAACTTGCTTAGTTGTGTACTAGTCTTGCTTTAGCAGATTACTCCTTACCTATAATAGAAACACTACCAATAGGTATACTATATTAATGTACTATAAGGCAGCTATTAGAAGCTAGCTTAGTACTTATAGTATATAAGAAGCTCTCTAAAAAGACTCTTAATATCAAGGTTCTTATAAATAGAAATAACTCTACTTTTAAGTAATAGTATACCTTTATTTAAGACTAACTTAATATTAATATAGACTACTATTAGAGTATACGTGCCTATATAGCCCTTGTCTAGGGTTATACCTCTAGATTAGCTAAAGAATACTTAGAACCTTAGTACCTTTCTAATTATAAGATAGAGTGTTTTTATACTATAGAAGAGATAATTATACTCCTTAAGACATACTTTATTACTAAGAACAAGCAGGTAGAAAGCTAAGCAGGCTTTAATTAACTCTAAATAGAAAAATTTAAAGCTTTTCTTACTTCTAAGAGCTGCTTCCTTAGTATAGCTATTAAAGAAAAAGTACCTTAATTAGAGTAGTTTTACTATATATAGACTAAAATTTTGCTTAGTATTTAAGTACTTAATCTAGGCTTTAAGTAGCAATAGTATAGTTTCTTCTCTTAAATAGTAAAACACCTAACTACCTATAGTATAGAAAAAAAGAACAACTCTACTAGAGTAACCTATACTGTTTTACAACTTCTAAGAGTAATAAGAACCTACTAGTTAGAGCTAAAACAGACCTCTGTTACTACAAGTTAATAAGATTACTTCTCTCTTAGCTAATCTACTTACTTTGCCTATAGTACTTCTATACTCTGCTAACTCTCTAATATACTTATACCTGTAAGAGATACAACTCTAGAAGCTTACTACAACTATAAGAAGCTAAGACACTCTACTAAAAATTGCACAGTACTCTGTATACACTAAATTAAAGTAAAGCAGAAAGACTTTATAAGTACTAAGGAAGACTTAAACAATATTAATACAATCTTAATAAAGAACAGTCCTACCTAAATGAGATATTCTACCTAGGCCTAAACTAATACAATCTATCTAATCTCTTGATATCTTATTTATTTAGCAGACCTTTTTTCTTTACTAATACTGTCCTCTGCAACTAAAGGCTTAGTGTCTAGCTCTGCTTGTTAGTTAACACTAGTGCCTAAGAGCTTTTGTTTTTAAATTCTAATATTATATATTCTATTTCTACTTCTCTCTATAAACATATCTTAAAATTACTTCTCTTAGTTAATGTTAAAGAGTTTTAGAATTAAATTTCCTCTTCTATAACCTAGTATATATATTTATATCTTATAGTTAATAGATAATAAGTGTATAACTACTCTTTTAGTATTATAGACCTTAGATTACAAGATTGTATTATTAGTATTAAGTAGTTAAAGCGTTTTAAGCTGCAACTTAATATAGATAGGTCTTAGTTAATATAGCTTGCTAAATACTCTTAATTATACAATCTTGTACTACCTCTATTTAAAAACTTTGCAACACCTCCTTAGAAAAGGCAAAGCCTAATAGGATATATAGTACTAAAATACTCTAAAGGAACAAGACGAGTGTTAGTAACAATACAGCCTTAGTACTACTGCTTAACGTATAAAAGGCATATTAAAGATACCTAAGTTTTGTTTGCAACCGCTAGTGCTACCTAACAAAGTAGTTAATATTTCTATAACTGCTCTAACTAGCATTACTACTATTACTACGCTCTTAGCTAATGCTTTCTACTTCTTAATTAAGAAAGTATAGAAAAAGTTCTTTATACCTAGTCTATACAAGATTAATTATATAATAGAAGAGAAGTGTAACTAAGACAACCTTAATAATGCATAACTAATCTAAAACGCTTACTAGCCTAATACTCTTACTATACTAATATATTTAGTAAGGCAGAAGCTAAAAGCCTTCTAGAACACTACTCTTATAACTACAAGATTGTTTTAGAAGAACCTTTGCTAAACTATTACTCTTTCTTGACTAAACAGAACCTAAAAGAACTTAAAGCTACTAAGAAGTTTGCATAAAAATAGCTACGCTATAGTTAGATTAAATATAGCTAAAGCCTATTTATATTACCTGTGCTATATATAAAAAAAGCAAATAGAAGCCTATATATCTATATAGAGTATTATAAAATAGATAATTTAACTTATAAAGACTCTTATCTAATACTTTGTATAGACAAGCTGCTTGCTTAACTATCTAAGGCAAAGATATTTACTAAGGTTAATATTAAATTAGCTTTTAACTAAATGTATATAGATCTTGCCCTAGAAGAGTATACTACGTTTTAAACGCGTTACAGCACATATAAGTATAAGGTCTTACTATTTAGTTTTTATAATAGCTCTACTACGTACTAATACTATATAAATAATATTTTAATTAACTACTTAGATAACTTCTACATTGCTTAGTTAGACAATATTCTTATCTACTTTAAAGACGCTTAGACTTACTAGATATATGTTAAAAAAGTTCTATAATGTCTTTGCTCTGCAGGCTTGTAAGTTAATATTAATAAAAGTAAATTCTATATAACTTGTACTTAAAACTATAAGAACAAGCCTAGTTCTTTAAGCCTACCTTTTACTACCTGTCAACTACTTAACTTAGATCTGTCTTCTAACTGCTCCTTAGTATAGTCTTCTCTAAGCTCTTAAGTATAAGAAGGAAAGTCTTTACAGAGTTTAGATAGATAGTTTTAAAGTATTCTTTTGTACAAGACTTATAGAAATAGAGATCTAGTCCTGCTGTTTATCTTAGTGCTCTTATATACCTTATAGCAGATACGTATATAATTTAGACCTCTTTAGCATTCTGTGTTATTATATTATACTTTAAAACTTGTCCTAGCTAGTAACAGCCTTATAATAATATTGCTACAGTTTGTTTAGTTATATGCACAAGCATAGCTAGAGTATTATACTTAAACTAAATAAGTTCTTAAATTATTTATATAATAGTTAAGATACTAGAGATCTCTTAACAACTAAAGCTTATAGGTTTAGAACTTCTTACAACTTACTACTCTAGGATTAACTTTAGAAAAGCTGTATTAGATTGCGCTAAGGTAAATACTTAGAGACTATCAATAACCTACTTAATTTAGATACAATCTTAATGTTAGGCACTACTATAGGATCTACTACTTAGTCCTAGAACTAATTAAGGGCTAGACGCCCTTAGAGCCCTATATTAGCATAACTGTCTTTTACTAACAATAGATTTAATTTAGAGCTATCTTACTACAATCTTATAGAAGAGATAGCCTAACTGCAGTAGGAACTTGCTTAGTTACGTGCTAGTCTTGCTCTAGCAGATTGCCCTCTACTTATAATAGAAACACTACTAATAAGTATACTATATTAATCTACTATAAAGTAGCTATTAGAAGCTAGCTTAGTACTTATAGTATACAAAAAGCTTTCTAAAAGGACTCTTAATATTAAGGTTCTTATAAATAGAAGTTACTTTACCTTTTAATAATAGTATACTTCTATTTAAAACTAACTTAAGAGTAATATAGACTACTATTAAAGTGTACGTGTATATATAGCCTTTATCTAAGGTTATACTTCTAGATTAGCTAAAAACTACTTAGAATCTTAGTATCTTTTTAATAATAAGATAGACTGTTTTTATACTATAGAGAAGATAATTACGCTCTTTAACACATACTTTGTTACTAGGAATAAGTAGGTAGAAAGCTAAGCAGCCTTTAATTAACTCTAAATAGAAAAATTAGAAGCTTTCTCTATTTTTAAGAGCTGCTTTCTTAGTATAGCTATTAAAAGAAAGGTACTTTAATTAGAATAGTTTTACTATATATAGACTAAGATCTCTCTTAGTATTTAAGAACCTAATCTAGGCTTTAAGCAGCAATAGTATAATTCCTTTTTTTAAATAATAGAATACCTAACTACCTATAATATAAAAAGGAGGAACAACTCTACTATGCTAACTTATAATATTTTATAACTCTTAAGATTAACAAGAGCCTACTAGTTAGATGTAAAACAGAGCTCTATTATAATAGGTTAATAAGATTACTCTTCTTCTAGCTAATCTAGTTACTTTGCCTAGAGTACTCCTATACTCTACTAACTCTTTAACACACTAGCACCTATAAAGAATATAACTCTAAGAGCTTACTTTAACTATAGAAAGCTAAGACACTTTACTAAGAATTGCATAGTACTCTATATATACAAGATTTAAGTAGAATAAAAAGACTTTATTAATACTAAAGAAGACTTTAATAAGACTAATTTAATCTCTATAGAAAATAGTCCTGCCTATAAAGATTACTCTACTTAGGCCTAAACTAATATAATTTATCTAACCTCTTATTATCTTATTTGTTTAGCAGACCTTTTTTTCTTACTTCTACTATTCTTTGCAACTAAGAGCTTAGCGTCTAACTCTAATCCTTAGTTAATAATATTGCCTAAGGATTTTTGCTTTTAAATTCTAATATTGCTTATTCTATTTCTACTTCTCTCTATAAACTTATCTAAAAACTGCTCTTCTTAGTCTAGGTTAAAAGTTTCTAGGATTAAATTACTTCCTCTGTAACTTAGTATATACAGTTATACTTTATAGTTAATAGCTTAAATATATACAACTACTCTTTTTTTATTCTAGACTTTAAATTACAAGATTGTATTATTAGAATTAAATAGCTTAATTACTTTAAGCTCTAACTTAATATAGAGTAGTCTTAGTTAATATAGCCTACTAAATACTCTTATTCTTATAATCCTGCACTGCCCCTACTAATAACATTGTAAGATCCTCTGCAAGAAGGCAAAGCTTAGCAGAATATATAGTAATAAAATACTCTATAGAAATAAAAAGAGTATTAGTAATAATATAGCCTTAGTGCTACTGTTTAATATATAAAAAGTATATTAAAGTTGCTTAAGTTTTGTTTGCAACTCTTACTGCTACCTAATAAAGTAGTAAATACTCTTACAACTGCTCTAACTAAGGTTGCTACTATTACTATGCTCTTAGCTAATACTTTCTACTTCTTAATAAAGAAACTATAAAACAAGTCCTTTATAACTAATTTGTATAAGATAAATTATGTTATAAAAGAGAAGCACAACTAAGACAACTCTAATATTACTTAACTAATCTAGAAACGCTTACTAGCCTAATACTCTTAGTATGCTAATGTGCTTAGTAAGGCAGATGCTAAAAGCCTTCTAGAACAATGCCTTTACAACTACAAGATTGTTTTAGAAGAACTCTTACTAAACTACTACTCTTTCTTGTATAAACAAAACCTAGAAGAACTTAAAGCTACTAAGAAGTTTATACAAGAATAGCTGTACTATAGTTAGATTAAATATAGCTAAAGCCTATCTATATTACTTATACTGTATATATAAAAACTAAATAGAAGCCTGTATATCTATATAGAATATTATAAATTAAATAATTTAACTTGTAATAACTTCTATCTAATACTCTATATAGACAGGCTACTTGCCTAACTATCTAAGGCAAAGATATTTACTAAGTTTAATATTTAATCAGCTTTTAACTAAATCTGTATAGATTCTGCCTCTAAAGAGTACACTATGTTTAGGATATATTATAATCTATATAAGTATAAGGTTTTACTTTTTAAGTTATATAACAGCCCTACTACGTATTAATACTATATAAACAATGTCTTAATTAACTACTTAGATAATTTCTATATTACTTACCTAGATAATATCTTTATCTACTTTAAAGACCTTAAGACTTATTAGATGCATGTTAAAAAGGTCCTAGAACGTCTCTGCTTAGCAGGCCTGTAAGTTAATATTAAGAAAAGTAAATTCTATATAACTTAAACTTGTTCTCTTAGGTATATCCTTACAAACAAAGGTATTAAGGTTAATCCTAAAAAGGTATAAGTTTTTATAGATTAAAAGCTACTAATAACTATAACAAGTGTAAAATTATTTCTAAGCTTTACTAGTTTCTATTAACAATTTGTGCCTAAATTCTTGCAAGTGGCTAAACGTCTAATTATATTACAAAGCTTAGCAAACGCGTTTATATAGACGCTAGATTACTAAGATAGCTCTAAAAGACTTAAAGAAAGCTTACTAGCTATCTTAATACTATATTACTTTAACTCTAACTTTAAAACTAAGCTAGGAACTAATATATCTAATAGAGTAGTTGCAGGAGTTATGTCTTAGAAACATCCTAATAGACGCTAGTATCTTATAGCATTCTATAGCTAATTGCTATCTAGTTTAGAATTAAACTAGGAGATCTATAACAAGGAACTCTTTGCTATCTTCTAGGCTTTTAACAAGTAAAGAGCAGAGCTAACATTAATACTAAGTTAGATCTATATCTACTCTAACTACTATTCTCTAGAATATTTTATAACTACTTAAGTCTTGAATACCTAACAAGCTAGGTAGGCAGAGGCACTTGCTCTGTTTAACTTCTAAATTAAGTACACCTTAGAGAAGAATAATAAGAAGGCAAATATTCTTAGCTAAAGAGAGCAAGACTTAGCTAACCTTAAGTTAGCTTAGGAAGATAATTACTCCTAAGTAATTTTAGGTCTCTAATAACTCTATAACTATATTAACTTTAATCTTGCCTAAGTCTATCTTTTATATTTCTTAGTATACGCTATCTACACCTTATAGCTAGAGATACAGTTAGACTCTTTAAAACTAATTAAAGCTGTACTGTAATGCAATTACTAGGCCTTTAAAAAAGAGTAAAAATCTCTAGCTTCTAGTTATTAGATCTATAACAGTCTACTCTTATATTAAGATTAGTTGTACGTAGCCTTAGACTCCTTGTTGTGCACGTGCCTTATCTAAGAAGCCTATAACTAAGTATCTACTACTTACCTAAGTATAAAGAAAACCTACTAGCTACTATTCTAATAGTATTACTAGTAGAGTATAAGAGCAAGCTATAAACAATATATACAAAATTATATCTCTTGTTGCTGTAGTTATCTAAAACAGACCTAACTCTGCAGGTACCTGCACCTATTACCTATCTTTAATTAACCTATACAGTACTGATATATAGAGTTTAAAGATTTACTAAAGAACAAAGCTAAATACAATTAAATACTTATTATTATTAACTGTTTAACAAAGTAAGCAATTACTATTTTATACTATAAGACAATAACTTTACAAGAGAAAGCTTTTTTATTTATCTAATAAGTTTATTATTTTAGTTATACTCTTAAGTTAATAGTGTCTAATTATAGACTCTAGTTTATGTCCTGTTTGTAGTCTAAGTTCTATTAGATTATTAGTATTAAAGTTAAGCTTTCTACTACTTTTTATAAGAAAACTAATAGCTATATAGATATTATAAACAAGTATATTAACTAGCAGCTATAACTATTTGTAATATACTATTAAAATAACTAGTCTAAATTACTACTGCTTATTAACTGTGTACAGCTTACTTTACTTTATTCTAGTATTAAAATAACTCTTTATTAAGTATTATTTAAAAGCAAACCTAGATAGAGCTAGCAGTAGAATAGATATAATATAGATATAACTCTTTATAATAACCTAAACTACTAAGATACACTTACTCTAGCAACCTATATACACTAAGCTTAGAAGGTAGCTAAGAAGAATATAGAAAAGGCGTAGCTGCAAATAAAAGCTACTAAGAAAAAGTACTGTAGTCTAGTTAACTAGGCAGTAAGTAATAAGGTATACTTGTTAACTAAGAACTTAGCTATTAAGCGTCCTAGCTAAAAGCTATCTAACCTTTAAAAAGGTCTATTTTAAGTCCTTAAACAAGTTAGTTATTTATAGTATTTAAAACTTCTTTCTAGTTTATAAATTAACAATATCTTTACCTTAGATATGCTTTGTAAAGACTTAGCAGACTTTCTGCCTAGATAAAAAGCTCTAAAACTCTTAGGTATCTTAATCTAAGAAGTTAAAGAATAAGAAGTGTATAAGATACTAGTAAGTAAGCTTTTCTAACAACGTTTAAAGTACTGTGTAAGCTAGGTAGCATACAACTTTAACTCTACCTAGTACCTAGTAGAAAACTTTAAGAACACTTCTTATAAGCTAAGAGTGTTTTAAAATATATATTTTTAATTACTTAGTCTTTTAAAGTAGTTACTAAATTTAATTAAGTCTAAAGAAGAAAATAGCTAGAAATAGTTTAAGTAAGCACGTTATAAAATTAAAAAATAAAGGAAACTATAGTATACTATAACTCTTCTAACCTAGACAAGAAAATAGAAAAAACTCTACTCTACTGTATATATAGTAGTTAGGCTAGATCTTTACTAACATTGCTTATTTTATGTCTAGTATTACCTAAAAAAGTATATAGATTAGCTAATACTTTTTAGGCACTAACTTCTTAAAGCTTTTGTTTCTAGTACTTTGCTATAGAGCCTTAACTACTAGAGCCTGCAGAGATACTACTACCTACCTTAGCTCTGCTACTTTATTACGCAGAGACTTTACCTATATAGTAAGTGCTCTTATTGCTTCTACTAAGGCCTAATTAGTAACAGGCTAGACATAGTACTAATAGAGTAACATGTTAGTAGCTAATACCTCTTTAAGCTGCGCAGCTACTACCTGCACTATACTTGCTAAGGCATAGGCTAACTAATAGAAGTTATTCTAAGCAGTCTTATAAACAGTCTATATAGCTATTGCCTCTAGCTCTTTTAACTCTCTACTTTCTTCTACTATAGCCTTCTTCTATGTAATAAGGTTGCTATAAAAAGTATTATACTTAGCTTTAATATAGATTAATACTTATACAAGTTAGTAAAAGAAAATAAAAAGATAAAGATAGTAATTTTTCTTAGATTAAAGCTAAATACAGAGACCTATCTCTTAGCAGCCTAGGTTATAAAATAACTTTTATTCTATTAGACTATTTGTTATTAAGCTTGTAGAACTCTACTCTAGTAATTAAATTAATTAATTAGTACCTTTACTATAGATTAGACAAAATATTATTACATATAAAGGAAATATTCAGTAGTTACGTATTTGTAGCCAAGCTGCGCACGTAAGTACTTAAGCAAGAAGCTTAAAGCTTCTTAGTAGTAAGCTAAACGAACAAGCACCTTATAAGTAAGCTATCTAATCAAGCTTAAGCCAACTAGCCGAGCTTGTAACACTATTAGATATACTTTCTATATTTAAAATATAGGTCTAAATTATAGCTACAAATTAAACTAACAATCTTTAGAATTAGCCTTAAACTAATAAAGATATTCTAAGTTTAAGATCTTAATAAAGAGACCTATTTGCTAGCCTAGCTATAGTAGTTATAAACTTCTAGCAATACTTTTAAATTTAGGTTGCAATTAACTATAACAAAGCTACTGTAAAGTCTGTTATAGTGTTGCAATACTCTAAGGCTACGCCGTGATAAGTTAGCACAAGCAAGCTAGGTGCGCAAAACCTACGCACTTAGCTAGACAGACAGAGAACAAGTATTATTTTTAAATATCAATGTCGCTATCTTTATCCTATCTCTCCTAGTGTAAAGCAAATACTATTGCCTTTAACTAGAACCTTATATTAACTCTAATTTAAGAGAAGTATAAGAAGTAGCAAGGTAGCTTACTAAGCTCTGTTCTAAGTGTGCTTAAGCACTATATAAAAGAGAGAGTAATTCTATCTTATAAGCTAGTTCTAGCCTAACAAGAAATTAGAAAGCTTTAAGCAGCTAATAAGGCTGCTATGCAATAAACATTATATAAAAGAAAGCAGGTTTAGAAGAAAAAAACTCTTATAGTAAGAAAAAAAAAGCAACTAGCAGCTCTAAAGGAGTTTAGAGCGCATAGTAATAAAAAGAAGCTAAGAAAGCAGGTACATACTTAAAAAGATAAGCTAACTTAAAGGTAGTATAAAAGGTGTAATTAGACTAGCTAGAATATATAACCTTGCAAGATTAATATAAAGGTAGTCTCTAAATAATATTATATACTATAGTTAACTATAAAGTGCTAGAATATAGTATTCTAGGCTATAATAGGTTTGATTTTAGTAGAGGCTTAGTAAAAGTAGCTTGCTTGCCTGTTAGCTTGCTTGCTTACAGAGTATATTATAGTTAATAATTAGTTACTATATGTAGAAGAATAACTAAAAGTGAATCTTAGCTTAAGTAGCTTAATACTAGTTTAGTTTGTTAAAACAAGTGTATATTATTTTATTTTTAATTCTCTTTTAAAAGAATATTATCTTATCTAATAACTTAATTCTAAGGCAGGTCTTCTTCTTTGTACTAGATAGAGAGGTAGTAGTGTGCCTTAAAGATAATAAAGAGTAGAATAGCCTATCTTTTTATATTAATTCTCTATATAACTGTTGTTTACTCTTAGTTGCCTTGCTAGACTGTCTTTAGCCTTCTTTGTCTCTCTAAAGCTATAACAACTAGTTCTAGAGAGATCTAGCTTATTATAGAGCCTATTTTATTAAAGTTATAAGTATTATTATTTTAGATGCTATACTTAGCTTTAATATTAGCTACTAAGCTAAACTAGCTTTATATAACCTTTAAATCCTTATAGAGAGCTTACTTGTAGTTATATCTATAATTAAACTTTACTTTAAGCTCTAGCTAATACTTTATAAACGTACTAGGCTAGTTTATACTAATAGGGCCTATATTGCGCTTAGCGCGCAGAGAATTAGCTATAGCAGCTATATCTACTAGCTAGGGGCTAAATCTTTGTGTGTCTAGCTTAAGTATGTGCTTAATAATTATCTTCTCCTTGTTATTATCTAACTCTTGTAAGTTAGGCATAGTATTGCTTTGTAAAAGTTGTCTAGTGTGTTAATAGCTTAGCGTGCTTTAAGGCACTTTATAGATAGCTGCAGCGCGTTGCTAGAAGAGATTTACGTCTTGTTTAAGAGCACAAAGCGCAAGCTATACCTAAGCTTCTTAAAACGCGTTAATAATAGGTTGTTGTTAAGACATTAGTATAGAAAGGGTACTTTAGTAGAGGCTTAGCAAAAGTAGCTTGCTTGCCTGTTAGCTTGCTTGCCTGTAGAGTACGTTATAATAAAGCCTCTTAATACTATATTGTAACAAAGAGGTTGCTTTACTACATTATAAGCTTTTTACTAGCCTACTTATTAATATAGTTAATCTAATTAGATAAGTCTAATACAGTTGCTAGATAAATTTCTAGTTTAGATTTCTAACTATAGAGTGCTAGTCGTTACTTGTAGTGCTTGCATGCCCTTCCTTGCTAAGAGCTGAACAAGCTACTAAATGCACCTAGCTAAGGCTACTATGGTCGATCACGCCGTCGGAAGTATTGCGCGAGACTATACCAAAGGACCAAAAGATGCTGTGCACATACCAAGACACCACTGTGTGCAACAAGAGCATCGCACGAGGTTCCCCCTGACCTCTGCAAATTGGCCAGCATTTTAGCAATCTAGCTAGGGTGTCCAACTTCTCAATTTGCAAAGGTAACTCGAAAGCGCAATTGTGTCCCGTGTGCGTTTGTGCGAAATGGCCACTGGCGCAATCACAATCTCTGATTTGGTCTCCTTTTCAAAGCTTGTCGCTTTCGTTGACTTCGTCTGGCCACAATTCCAAGCATAACCTCTAATGCCTCCAAGGCGGCTATTTAGGTAGACAGAAAAACGATGGCTCTTGGCGCAAGCGGCCTTCCCACCAAAAGCCTCACAAGTGCGGTGCTTGCCTTGGCACTTTCCTCTCTCATACATAGCGCAAAGTTGCCCAGGAGAGCTACGCACGGAGGCAACTGATCGCCAATTATTCATAAGCACAATGTTCACCGGTTTCCAAAGCACACTTATTTTCGAAGCACAGTCGTACACATCAACTGGAGCACGGTGCAAAAATGCTTCTCTCAACGTTAACTGTGATCGTTGCACTGACACGAAGCGCCCTTGGGTGCCCAGAGCACTTAAACAACAAGCGATCACATCTACAGGGACGTCAGGTCAATCCAGGGCAGAATCCTGATGCAAATACAACCCAGAACATCTGGGCGTATGAGGTCAGTTCACATGATCATGTGTGCTTTTAATTACCAGCTCTAACATGTTTCTTCAGGCATCCTTCAACTGGGGCAAATTGAGCCCTGACTATCGTCTCTGCCAAGTCGGAACTCAACAGTCGCCCATTGCTCTATCACTCGGCAACGGGCTGTCACTTAACCACGTCCCTAGCTTCAACTATACCAGCCGCCCGGTAGCTGGAAATTTCTTCAACTGGGCATATGGACCGGCTTTTACGCTTGCCCATGACGGAGACTGGACTTCCCATCCTAGTTTTACATTTGATAATGAGACACTCTATCTCAAAGGTTGGCACATTCACGCTCCAGCCGATCACTCTGTTGGGGGCGACCGGAGTAAAGCTGAGATGCACTTCGTTCACGTCGACGCTGAGGGCCACGAAGGTGCTGTCCTAGCCTTCCGTCTAGACCCTGGCAATTTTAACAGCACCTTTTTCGATCAACTTCCTCCAATGATTGGATTCAACGAAATGAAAGTCGAAGAGCCAATTGAGCTGGACCTGTCGCTGGCTATGGAGTCTGTACAGTATTTCAACGAGTTCTGGACATACCAAGGCAGTTTGACTAGCCCACCTTGCCATGAAGGCATTAGGTGGTTCATTGCCAGGCAAATCATGTTTACTGGCGTGGAGCAAATGCAAGCGATTCTAGGAGCAAGCACTTATTCTGCGAGAGCTGAGCAGGAAGTCTGGCAGCATCGCATCAACGAGTAATTTAGTCACAGTAGGAAGCAGGGACGGATGTTTTGTGGAAGGTTCTGCATGTAGTTTCCTGTATGCAACATTATGGTGATCAAAGAACACTGATACAACAATGAAGCAAGGAGATGAATTAGATCTATCGGATTGACGTTGGACCACTTGTAATGTACAGTATGACATGAACGGACACCCGGATCAAGGAACGCTAAGCAGGGCAAGAATGCATTGTGTTCAGCAGATTTTACCTGGAATCTATCCCTATGCTTGGCAATACTTGCCGTTGGGATGTCGTTGGGATAGACTGGAATGAATCAACATAACGAAGTACTCCAATACCGCACTATGTCATCATCGAGCTGATCCAGACGGTCCTGCTAGCCACGCTTACGCGATCAGGTTGACATCCAAAGCGACGGCAAGGTCACGGTTCTCCTTCCCTCAACTCCTGTAGCTTCACTCAAGGCACATACTTTCTCTTCACATTTAGTCACTGATGACTTACTGAAACTCAATGGACGCACGATTTTATGCGTGACTTGACTGCAAGCATGCGTTGACATTGACAGTTGCGATGTGATCGTGTTCTAACCCTGATCGTACCAGTATCAGGAGGTGCAGGTGCTGTCGGCATGGTCGTTGGCAAAGCCACTCTGGGGAGTGGGGGTGATAGTGGTGTTTCTCGATTTGTTGCCACAAATGCCGGAGGAGAAATGGCGTGGGTCTCTGTTCTAAACCTCTCGAACTTCACTCACACGAAAACCAGGAGATGACATGCAACCGATGGCAATCGCCAACACCAAAACTTGGTATCAGAAACTCAATATTCAAGACGAAGAGGCTATGGCAAACGCCATGAACCAGATTCGGACGGGGTTGCGCTTCCCGATCCGGGTTTCTATTTCTTGTGCTGTCATCTCAGGAGAGAGCGAGCGATGCGTGCGACTACCCTATCTCTGTTTTCCGAGACATCCTCGACGCAAATACTACACGTATATTATCCATCACAAGCGAGGTTGCAAACGAAGTGCATCGTGCTAAAGTCACAGGAAGTGTGGTTCTCATTGCCAGCATGAGCGGCCACGTCACTAATCGAGGCATCAACACTGCAGCCTACAATGCCTCCAAAGCTGCCGTACATCAACTGGCACAATCACTAGCTGCTGAGTGGGGCCATCCGCAGAACACATTCGCCGGCAGTACTATTACTACAACAAATCCGAACCCAGGTATTGACCCTAGAAGAGATCATGCTCCGATTCGAGTAAAGACTTTGAGCCCAGGGCACATTTATACGCCACTAAGTGAGGCAGCTAGACTACGAGGATTGACAACTCAGTGGGCCAGTCAAAACATGCTAGGAAGGATCGGCGAATCTGAAGAGTACAGAGGCCCAGTGCTGTTTCTCTTGAGCGAAGGCAGCAGCTACAGGACAAAGGCGGTGAGTTCCTTGACCTAAAACATTTGTTCAGAACATAATGCGAGGCGATAGGATCTCAGAGTTGACGGCGGTCATTGTGCTTGGTGAGGTTGCAGCATCTTGAAAACCGGGTGTCGGTGTATTTGACTCGGTCCCACCTTGTCCGATTAAACCCGTGGTGCAATCACAACCTGTTGGGGCCCCGCAAAGCTTGGCAATCAGCTCGTGAGACGGCCTCAGGTTGATTGCGGGCGGAGAAACCCACGTAGTGAGTTGGCATTCAGCACACTGATGGGCTTCAGACTGTCGCTCACAATCTCCACTTTGATTATTGGAAAGCCCTTCGGCTGACCACGATATAAATTGGCTAGCTCCCGACCGCGACAATTGCACCGATGTATCTTGGCCAAACGATGGCAAAGTCGAGGTCTACGTCAGATGGGGTACAAACATTCATAACCGATTGAATTGCACCGCGTTTTCTATACCTCGATTAGCCACGGAACTCCGCAGCTTGACAACTTTCCATTCCATAGGGAGAGAGCTAGTCATGAAGTTGTCCACTCTTGTCTCCATCACCTTTGCAGCATATGGTGTTCTTGCCATGCCTATGCGGCGCCAATCCAGCTCCCGGCCGATGGAAAATCTCGGACGAGGCGTCGTTGTCATCCGTTCCAGTTTGAACTCGACATTCATCAGCTGGCGTCTTCTCGGGCTTGATCCAGACGGCATCGGCTTCAATGTCTACCGTTCCACGAATGGCGGCGATGCGACACGCCTCAACTCTGAAATCCTGGTTAAAGGCACGAACTACCTCGACTCAACAGCAAATCTGCTGTCATCGAACAGTTACTGGGTAAGAGCCGTTATTGACGGCAAAGAGCAATCCCCTGCCAGTGGGAGCTTCACCTTGGCTGCGAATAGTGCACAAGAGCCTGTTGTGCGCGTTCCAATCAGATCTGGAGAACCTATCAAGTACGTTTGGGTGGGGGACTTTGATGCAGATGGGGAGTATGATTACCTCATCGACAGGCACGGGACGCAGCAGGGCCTCGAAGCCTACCGAAGAGATGGGAAGTTCCTGTGGAAAGTCGACATGGGTCCGAACAGTGTCAATCAGAACAATATCGAACCGGGATCTTCTGGTATAGACGTAGGCCATTGGGACGGAGTTACAGTTTACGACCTAGACAGTGACGGCATTGCCGAGGTTATCGTGCGCATCTCCAACGGTGTTGTTTTTGGTGACGGCACTACGTTCAAGGAGGGCGCAAATAATGACGAGCAATTCATCGCAGTTTTAGACGGCAAGACGGGTGCTCTTCGTGCGACGTCCAAGATCAGGAACGATTACATCGAGCATGGACCTTTCGCTGCACGGCTAGGCGTTGGGTTCCTCGACGGCAAACAAGCACACATTGTCGCTTTTATGAAAAACCGACGGGATGACAAACAATTCAACCGTAATCTGGCCGCATGGACGTTCGACGGTAGCAAGATCACTGAGAAGTGGGTTTACGACGATGAGAATGCTGGAAGCGGATCCGACGGCCACAACACTCGCATCGTCGACGTCGATGGTGACGGAAAGGACGAGGTCGGAGAGATCATGTTCATGTTGAACGGAGACGGTACCCTCAAGTATGACATGACTACGTCAGGTATCGGTCACGGAGATCGTTGGCAAATTGCCAAGATGGATCCCACTCGCCCAGGCCTGCAAGGCTATGGTGTTCAGCAGAATAATGCTGACAAACTCTGGGAATATTACTATGACGCTACGGACGGCAAAGTATTATGGAAGCACTACGGAGACGAGGTAGCCGACATTGGACGCGGTCTGATTGGTGACATCGACCCTGGCAAGCCAGGCTTAGAATCATGGAGTGCCGGAGGATCTGGTCTATACAACGCGCCTAGCAACACGTTGCTTGAAGAGGATAAAACTCTATCCCCATGGGCGCATCTGTCGCTGTGGTGGGACGGTGATGATACTGTCGAGCTCTACAACGACGGCAAGATCGAGAAGTGGGATCCTGCAAATCCGACCAAGTCCAACAGCTTACCACGCCTCTTTCGCATTGATAAGTACGGCGCTATTAACCCTGGCGACCCAAATCCAGGCTTTCTGGGCGACATCTTCGGCGACTGGCGTGAGGAAGTCATCACCACCAACCAGGCGTATGACGAGCTCATTATCTTCACGACGGATCAACCTACCGAACGCCGGTTGTATACGCTCGCGCACAATCCTGCTTATCGCAATGGAATGACCTTGAAGGGATACCTCCAGAATGCTCATGTTGACTACTACATTGGCCATGGCATGAAGCAACCGCCAAGGCCAAACATTAGATATGTGTAGCGCTTATAATGCTGAATCGGGGCTGATGCTGTGCGGATACACTACAAGAATTTGATACTCGAGAATCTATAGACAAATCCGCCAATATTTCAAACACGGTGGACGCTCACGAAAGTACAGGGTTCGTTACGGTGTTCAGCTGACATCAGGTTTGGGCCGACCATACTAACGACACTCAAGCTGAATCCTGTTGATATCCAACCGCGAGACGTAAAAGGTCTTCCGGTTGAAATCCAACGAGATTAGAGGAGTGGTGACGTAAGCACATGCCTGTACTCATCATTCTGAATCGCAAGTCTGCTGACAACGTATTCTGATTTGAGCGGAGTCTACGGTCACTGTCACGCACTACCATGGTAACTGTAGGGGTGTTGAAAGTTTCTCGACAGGTCCGAGCACGGGCTCAGCTGTACCAATGTCGCTGCGAGAAGGTCAGTCAAGATCAGTCTAAAAGGAATGCGAAAATCTGACCGTGGTCCCCGGGGCGCCCAGTACTCTCCAGTCTTGCTGATATCGAAAGTCTCAATCCATTCTGCAAGCGACTTTGCCGCAACATCAGGAGTGACAGCCCCACCTTCGTCCCAAAACTTGTCAAATCCGACTCCCTTGGTCATTTCTGTTCTCATGAAACCGGGATGGACTACCGCTATTGCAACACCTCTAGCCTTCAGGTCCAGGCTCAACAGCTTCGCAGCCATATTCAGGGCCGTCTTGCTAGCGTGATGACCGTAGTTTCCGCCGCCCTCCTTCTCGTGCCTGAGAGTGATGCTCCCGCTTTCCGATGACACAAAGATGACTTTCGTATGCTTTCCCAGCAGCTCATCACTCGCATTAGCTAGAGTGGTGACAAGTATTGTAGGACCAATGGCGCACGTGCGGTACATGCGCTCTTGTGCCTCGAAAGATGGTTCCTTGAGGCTTTCCGTGGCGAAGTAGCCGGCAGTAATGATAACGACATCCAGACTGGAAACGTCTTTGGTGTTGAGGAAGTGAATGATTTTGTTGCCGGCATCAGGGGAGGCAATGTCGATATCCGGGATGTAGTTGAGGTTCTTGCCTATCTATTGTTAATGCAATCTAATATGGCGTTGATCCCCAAGACTCACTACCAGCAGGAGGTTCGGACGACCTTGCTGTCCCGAAGACGTTGTTGCTTGCGTCATTTGCACACAGCTGTATCAGGCTTGCTCCAAGACCGCGGGTAGCACCTACAATCAAGACGTTAGGCATTCTGGCTGTCTGAAGTCTGATACGTTCCAAGAAGCAAAAATATCTGGTAAGAGTCGAGGTGAATGGGCTGTAGGTGATGACTTTCTTCGTCCGAGTTGGTGACGTCGTTGCTTACATTGCGTGTTCTCCTCGAGAACCCATGGATGCAAGCTTATCGATAAGAAGGCGTGTGAGTGCAGCAACAAGAACGACAGCCAATCGATTGTAGAGAGACAAGAATTACGCCCATTCTATCCTCGTTCAATCCATGCCGTCTGTGTTCAATAGGTTTTGCCTGCTCGTCATGGGCTCAGCGCGCCACCTGACAAACCCGGTTTCCTCCTTTCCTGCTGGGCTGGCGTGTTCGGCCTCCTTCAAGATCTCCTTGTCAATGGCTTCTATAATATTGCGGTAATGTTGGCGAGTCTCATTTCTATAGTTAGCTAAGTCAGGCACCGTCCACTGATCATACAGCCGGCCATGTGTGTTGGCGGGCACAAAGCATCCATGGCAGCGGAGGAACAGGTAGCAGAGATAGCACAACCATTTGGACGTCCCAATAGCTCGAGGACGATGGGAAACCAGGGCCGACGACTCGATGTGATCGTAATATACGGCTAGTTGAACCTCCGCATGTACATGGCAGCTGGTCGCCCAGGCTTCGTAACCGATTGTGGTAGGTACGCTATTGTATGGCGTCAAAAACTCCAGTTGCACCTTGCTTTGGAATAGAGCAGGATAGCTTTCGCTCGTCTTGACGAGCGACGTCGCAATACGCCAGTAAGCAGCAATCTTTTCGATCTGTCGTAGGCATTTGATAGCCGATGCTACCTTCGCTGTAGGCGTGGTACTAGGACTGTCTTCCAAGCGTCGTGCAAAATCTGCGACATCTTCGGACTTGCAAAAGTAATAGCTCGCCTTAATGAGCGTGCTCAGCGAAGCGAGCTCCTCAGACGATCCTGCTTCGGACGTCTCGAAGGCTTCATAGGTCGGAGCCAGATCCTGCAGGTGCGCCTCTACCGATCGCCTTGACGTTGCTTCTTTCTTGGTGTAAAGAAACTGGACTCGATGGAACAGATTTTCAAAGTCTCGCCACAGTGGCTTCTTGTGCTGCTTGGATAGGTATTTTGGCTTCTCCCATTTGTCGGACCGTAGCCGAGCCAGCAGTCGGCGGAAATGCAGCTTTACAATGCATGCAAACAGTACATTGACTTTTGCAGAATATTCAAGAGCACATTGGCTACTCAAGGTCAGATGATTGACTATCTCCTGCAGCGAGACTTTCACTTCGCCACTCAAAGCCAAGTCTAATGCTGCGAACCGTACCGTAAGCCCCGCCGGCTGTACGCGCTCTTCTAGACACACGGCAGCCACACTTTGTGCACCTTCCTCGATGGCAGCTAAGAGGGCAAGGTCATCTGCCAGCTGCTGCTCGACACGAAGCGGCAATGAGTAGCGTTCTCTTTTCTCGGGCTCTTCCAGGAGAAACGTTCGCGGCGCTACAGGGACAGCGTTCGTGCGCTTTTCAAGTTCTACAAGATGCTGGCGGAAGAGATCTTCGGGAATTTGGGACCATATCGAGCTATCTGGCTCTGCCGTACGGCTTTCGAGTCGTAACATGTGGGAGATTGGACTTGAGTGGAGGAATCAAAGCGTTCAGTCATTGTGCAGTTCACGCCAAACAGAAGTACCGTAGCGTGCTCCTAAGCGAGGTGGAGCTGGTCAAGCACTTGATTTGCTACATAGGAAAATGGATGCAAGCGGTTCCTCTGTCTGGTAAACGCGGGCTGTTCAGTGAGTAGGCTAGGAATGCGAGCGTTATGCACATGTGATATGATCTGTTCAACCGGAAGTGATGTATCCAGAGGTGATGTATTGTAAAACGTTTCAATCGGCCATACTGACAGGTCAGGACTCGCACAAAATGAAGCGACCCATGCCAATTTTCAAAGGCTATATCACCCAAAGGATTATGGTTCGCATGTTCAAAGAGAGCGAAAAGATCCTGAGGCAGCGACCCTCCCAAAGAACGACTGAAGTAACCGTCAGGCCGGTTTCTGGGTGCGGCAACCAACAGTGGGGAAGTCTCTCAAGTAACAAGCTTTCCACGTCCACTTGCAAAACACAGATAATCCACCTCCGTCAGGGTCGGCTTAAGCTCTGCATCATAATAGTCCCAAATGTACGCTTGGATCGCGCTTTGAAGACCTCTTGGAGAGGATTGGACCAGGAACAGGTGCCCTTGATCGTGCTAGCATCGTCCCTTCCCCCTTGTGGGCCTCAGGTCGTTGTTAACTCCGCCAGTTGCTTGCGCACTATTAGGAGCCCTCGGAACTGCTTTTACCTTCTTCGCCGGACGTGCGTTTGGAGCGGTCGCGTTCCCTTGAATGGCTCTCCTCCTTTTCATGCTTGACTGTTTCCTTGCTGACACTTGCAAAGAAGCGACAGCTTTCTGCGACCTTGCCTGTGCAGGAGAAGGGTGTGAATCGTTGGTAATGAAGCTCGAGAAACCAGTACTGGGACTTGAGTGGATGACAGGCCGAGCAGCGGCGCGTTGCTTCGCCACAGGCCCATGATCCTTCTGGCGAACGCGTTCTCTGCCTGCTTGTACCCACCTTGTTCCTTCTGCGACTGTATCATCGATGTCGTCTGAGACTCCGTCTTCCACCTCGTCCACCTCTTCCTCATCAGAAGTCAAGACCATAGGGCTGGGTTGCCGGAATAGTCCCAGTCGCTTCGGTTTCTTTCCCTGCGGAAGCACCTCTACGTCCTCGAACATGTTTGCGCCTGAACGCGGTAAAGCGGTATCGAAAAAATGCCCGCGTACAACCGGCAAATAGTCACTGACAGCATCTCCGTCCTCGTCACAAGGGACAGAGACGGTCTTTTGGGCGATGTAGCACTTGCGGTACTTGTTTGCCTTGTCTCGTTTCTTGGCTTCGTCGAGACGAAGGGCTGCGCGTTTCCGCTCTGTGATGCAATCAGCTGGCATGTAGACGATGTTGTACTTGGGCTGCAGCTTACCAGCTTCTTGATTCGACAGTGTCGCAGGTATCTCCCGCTCGTTTGTGATTTCGACACATGCATCGCAGTAGAAGTGCAGCGCAGAGCTGGTGGTTGTGCTCGTCTTTGCGGACCTCCTGGCAGCTGTTGTTACCGCAGGATGACTGCAATTGGGTGCGCACGGCTCGTCTGGCTTGGGCGTGGTAATCAGATGTCCACAGTGTAGGGCATGGTAGAACTGTGAGTATTTGCTGCGACAGGGATTGTTTTCGGCAGTGACTTGCACTTTAGGATACGTGATTCTCTCACGAACCAGGAGAGCTTTGCGCTTCGGTGCCATTTGTGCGGCATTCGGCGGTGAGGCAAGCGACGCTGATCGAGCACATGCAAACGACGCCTTGAGGTACAGCTAGCTGGGCGATTGGTGGTCTGGGAGAACCTGGGCCGAGAGGAGAGGGCAGCAAACACAGGCGACCAAGAAGCGATGGCCTCGAGGTGAAAGGCAGGTAGGCTACAAAGTCTTCACTTCACTGTGAGTGAGCTGGCTCTCGGCAGGTCTGCATGAGTTTAGCATGGCCGTGAGCCAGGTGCATGCGTCCTCCATCTTTGACATGGAAGCAGAAAAGCACAGTCGGCGCTGCTGTGAAGGTCTATAGATGCGAAGCTCGCGATAATGGTCATGGCAGTGGATGCTGCTGTGGGTGGTGGGTGGGCATTTACAAGGGGCCGAGCATGGTCAGCCATCAGGAGGGGCGCGCGAATGGCGGCGGTTATCTCTTGGTCGTAGTAGGAGCATTGCAGCAGCACAGAGAGGAGGCCAGAGACGGTCGAGAGATGGTTGCGCCTCGGCTCGGCCTGCCTGCCGCTGTCGTGGGGCCCTGGGGCGTCGTTGACGCATCAAAAAAAGCTGCGGTACGCGCCCGCGCAGCGCCTGCAACAGCCTAGCCACGACTGCGACTGCGACCGCGACCGCGACTGCGACTGCGACCGCGACCGCGACTGCGACTGCGACTGCACTGCAGCGCCATCCGTCCGACCGGCTGCCACATTGGCGTCCTCACTGCTGGCCACCGGGCGCACCACGACAACCAGGACGCCCACGACGCCCACGACGCCCACGACCGCCCGCGCCCGCACCCGCGCCTGCGAAGAAGGCCAAGGGCAAGAAGGCGGCCGACCCCTCCGAGCAGCAGAAGCAGATCCAGGCCAAGATCGCGCAGCTGGAGCTCGATGCCGCCGGAGACAAGGAGCAGGAACTCGAAGTCGGTGCGTGAACCCTTTCTCGTTGCAGTGGCGACGAGTGCCGCCGCCCTGTCGCGTGCCACTTGCTGCGTCTGCATGTTGCGGGGCACTGGCCAAGTGGCAGACGCAGAGAGCACACGGCACGTTACTGCGCTCTTGGAGAGTCGTTGGCTGACCCGTGTCTGTACAGAGCGCGAAGTCAAAAAGGCGAACCGCGAGATCGCCTCGCTCCTCTCCAACATGGACGGGCCCATGTCCCAGTTGACCGCCCTGCAGAAAAAGTACACCGAGCTTCTCTCCGACATGAAGCGAATGGAACGAGAGCACTCCAAGGCGAAGAAGCGCGGCGACCAGCTGCAGAAAGAAAAGGACGCGCAGAGGTCGGAGCTGACAAAGGTCACCACCATGAAGGACAAGCTCGACAAGCTTTCCAGAGACTTTGCCAAGGAGAACAAGAAGCTCAAGGACGAGCTGCACAAGCTCGAGAACAGCGAGTCGACCGCCAGGCACGAGCTGCACACACGACTGGAGACGCTGATTGCAGAGGTCGACGATTGCATCAGAGTCGCCGAAGGGCCTGAGCGACACGACGAGCGCGACATTGAACTAGACGAAGCGTACGTCGTGTTTCCCCGCGAGACTGTCCCGCCACTGACCGTTTCTAGATTTCGACTCAAGTTCAAGTCCTTCATCGACCAGTACGAGATGCGCGAGCTGCAATTCCACTCGCTTCTCAGGACAAAAGAGCTCGAGATACAGTACCAAATGGCGCGATTAGACCAGCAGCGCAAACAACAAGAAGCCGAGTCGTCCAAGTCGCACCAGTTGACCAGACAGGTGTCGACCTTTTCTCAGACCGAAACCGAGCTGCGAACCCAGCTCAACATCTACGTCGAAAAGTTCAAGCAGGTGAGTCTCCCCCATGCTTCCCATTGTTGTTCTGGTAGCATCTTGGTTAATACTGACTAGATGCAGGTTGAGGAAACACTCAACAACTCCAACGACCTGTTCCTGACCTTCCGCAAGGAGATGGAGGAGATGTCCAAGAAGACCAAGCGACTCGAGAAGGAGAACCAGAACCTGCAACGCCACAAAGAGATCACGAATCGCAATATTGGAGAGATGGTCGAAGAGCGGCAGAGGATGCAAGAGGAGCTGGCACGCAAGACAAAAGAGGCCGAAGACCAACGCAAGAAGATTACCCGCCTCGAGACGCTGTGTCGTGGCATGCAGGCCCAAGGACGAGGGCAAGTACCCATGGCCGAACTCGACGAGGACGAGGAGGTCACGGAGAGCGAGTACGACTACGAGGACGAAGAAGACGACGAAGGGAGCGGCGAGTACGACGACGACACGGAAGAGGACGCTGTCGATCCTCCGCCGGAGCGTCGACCATTCGGGCCCGTACCACCGCCTCCGCCGCCGCCGCCGCAGGGCGTTGTGAACGGCAAGATTGCTAGCCATAAACAGCCCAATGGGCAGATAAATGGAGTCAAGCGCTGATTGTCATATACCAGATGCCAAAGTCAATCCGTCTCAGTCTTCGTCTGCATCTGTCTCGCGACTTTGCACGCCACAATGAGCAGCTCCATCAGCCTCTCGACGTGCAGCTACGTCTCGGATACGCATACGTGAAGACGCCGAGACACGGTTGGCTTCGCTCAACGCTGTGTATATTATTACTCGCATTGCAATGTCATTCAGTCTGACTGCTCATCTTCATCACTCTCTCACGTTCATTCATGCGGAGCTGCTTGTTCAATCACCTCTTTTCCTTTCTTGTTTGCACATGGAGAAGAAACCTCGATACAAGCTCTCCTCACAACACCCGCTATGCTGACGTTCACAGGCTGGCGGTTTTCGGCATCTTGGCTGGAGCCTGTCGAGTCGAGAGAAGAGGCCTCGGCTCGCGTTCCCCGCAAACCAAAGCGGCCTCGCCGCGGCTGACGACAGCCGATATATAGCATCGACCCCAGATTCCCCGTGTCGTTCGTATTTGGCTCAGTATCTCTGGCACTAGGTATTCGCACGACACATCTCACGCACAACCTCCACCATGTCGACGCCGTCGCTGCAAACGCCGCTCTCGAAGCTCTTGGGGATACAGTACCCCATCATCCTCGCTGGCATGGCACGAACGTCTGGCGGCCCTCTAGCAGCCGCCGTGTCGAACGCCGGCGGACTCGGTGTCATTGGAGGACTCGGTTACACGCCTGAGCAGCTGCAGTCTATCATCGACGAGCTGAAGAGCAACTTGTCCGACAAGTCACTTCCCTTTGGCGTCGATCTCGCGCTCCCCCAAGTTGGCGGCAGTGCGCGCAAGACCAACCACGACTACACACACGGCCAGCTCGATGACCTCATCGAAGTCACAATCAAGAACGGAGCGAAGTTGTTTGTTAGCGCGGTCGGCGTGCCGCCTGCACGGACTATCAAGAGGCTTCACGAGGCCGGCATTTTGATCATGAACATGGTTGGGCATCCCAAGCACGCTGTCAAGGCCCTGGATGCTGGTGTAGACATTGTGTGCGCGCAGGGCGGCGAGGGCGGTGGTGAGTCGAATCGGGAGCCGTGTGCGTGTACAGACGACTAACTTGGCCAGGTCACACTGGTGACATCGCAAACAGCATCCTTATCCCGGCTGTGGTCGACGTGGCACGGAGGTACAAGTCGCCGCTGACAGGCCAGCCGGCCATGGTGGTCGCAGCAGGAGGCATCTACAACGGGCGCAGTCTTGCGAGCAGCCTGATGCAGGGTGCGCAGGGCGTCTGGGTGGGCACGCGGTTCGTCGCGTCGACAGAAGCCGGGTGCTCCAAGATGCACAAGGAGAACGTCGTCTCGGCAGACTTTACAGACACGGGGCGCACACTGGTCGTCTCCGGGCGGCCGCTGAGGGTCAAGTACAACGACTACATCAACGAGTGGCATGCGCGCGAGAGCGAGATGAAGCAGCTGTTGTACAAGGGTGTTGTGCCCCTGGCCAAAGACATGGACGACGGCAAGGACGTGGATATCCCGTTCCTGATGGGGCAGGTTGCGGGCGTGATCCAGGACATCAAGCCGGCGAGGCAGATTGTGGACGAGATGGTGAGCGAGGCGGTGCACATGCTGAAGCTGGGGCAGACGTATGTTGAGGCGGTGCCGAGAGGGAGTAAGCTGTGAGGCTGGAATCTAGTGAATGCAACCATCATGTCATGTCGTACATCTGCCACAACATGGGCCAGTTCTCGTGGGGCTGTCGCACAACAAACATCAAATATTGCTGTGCGCCGTGATGTTTTGCCATTGTCTGGCGGACGACACAGGCCCTCGCGACGGCCGGTGCAGGCACGGCTGTTCAGTGTTGCGGCAAGGCGCCGGAGGATCTGCGCCAGGGTAGGGAAACACGGTCTCAGGAGGTGCTCGAGTGACGCCCATCCTCTCACGATTTCCGACGACGACGACGACGACGACGACGACGAAGAAGAAGAAGACGACGACGACGACGACGCATCCTCGCTCAGCAGCCAGCCCATCCCTCGCCGGCGGACAAGAGCGCCCCCGCCCTCGCCCTCGCCTGCGTTCTCATTGTCATTCTCGTTCTCATTCTCCCGCCCGCGCCTCCCGCCGGCCAGCCTGCCTCGCTCGCCCCACGCACCACCGCGGCCTGGCTTGTGCGGGCCTTCACCACGACCGGCGCAGGCCAATCGTCCCGTCACTCGCCGTGTTAGATGACGGCGAAAGCACGCCCGACTCCACGCACACGTGGCGCTTCTCATGAATCCCAGGGCCGCCGCTGAACAAGCAGCACAGAGAAAGAAGGTGCGTTGCGCGTGGGCTTGCGACGACGGCCACCACCCCCGAGGCCCGCCGCGCCCGCGCCCACGACATCCCCGCCGCGCAGCCGTACTGACAGCCCGCCAGCTCGCAAACTCGTACAAGCAGCTTCTCGAGTAAGCCCCTCCCCTCCCCTCCCCTCGCCCTCGCCTTCGCCTTCGCCTTCACCTTCACCTTCACCTTCACCCGCGCGACCGCATGCTGACGCGCCCAGTGAATTCGCGGCCCCGGACCTCAAGAGCGTCGGCAACTACACGCTGGGCAAGCTGATCGGCAAGGGCAGCTTTGGCAAAGTCTACCTGGCCTCGCACAAGCTCAGCAATGGCTCCAAGGTCGTGCTCAAGTCGGCCAAGAAGGACGACGCCAACCTCGCCCGCGAGATCCACCACCACCGCCAGTTCATCCACCCGCACATTGCGCGCCTGTACGAGGTCATTGTCACCGAGGAGCTGGTCTGGCTGGTCCTCGAGTACTGCCCCGGCGACGAGCTGTACAACTACCTCCTGCGCAAGGGCGCCCTCGAGCCCGCAAAGGTCCAGCGCATCTTCACCCAGCTCGTCGGCGCCGTCGTCTACGTCCACAACAAGTCGTGCGTCCACCGCGACCTGAAGCTCGAGAACATCCTGCTGGACAAGCACGGCGACGTCAAGCTGTGCGACTTTGGCTTCACCCGCGAGTACGAGGGCAAGAGCAACTATCTGCAGACATGGTGCGGCACCGTGTGCTACAGCGCCCCGGAGATGCTCAAGGGCGAAAAGTACGCGGGCGAGAAGGTCGATGTCTGGAGTCTGGGCATCATCCTGTATGCGCTGCTGGTGGGCGAGCTGCCCTTTGACGACGACGACGAGATGGTCACCAAGATGAAGATCCTGAAGGAAGAGCCTCCGTACCCGGATCACTTCCCCCCGCAAGCAAAGGAGCTGTGTCAGTCGCTGCTCTCGAAACGCCCGATTCTGCGCCCTACGCTGGCAGAAATACTCACAAATCCATGGCTGTCCGAGTATGCGCCGCGCCAGCAGGAGACGCTGAAGCTGCAGCAGCCGCCGCCGTTCTCTACCGAGCTGGAAAAGGAGGTGCTGCAGCGCATGCGCGCCGCTGGCGTTGATATCGACATGGTCATTGAGAATGTCCTGGCGCAGCGCTGCGATTCGCTGGCAGGGTGGTGGGCCTTGCTGCTCGAAAAGGAGGAGCGCAAAGCCAGGCGGAGAGAGCGGAAGCGCAAGGAGCGCGAGGCCGAAGCAAAGAGCCTGAGGAGATTGAGCGCGGCTAGCAGTCGACTCGACAAGCTGGCGCCCACCATCAGAGAAACAGACGAGGAAGGTCAGCATTACCCGGTCATTGGGGACCCTCCCAAGAGTCGTGGACGCTCGGTCAACCGGCGCAGCACCCATGGTGACTATGTGACTTGTCATTGGTATGCACATGTGTTAATGACTATCTAGGTGCCCCTCCCGTCCCAGACCTACCAGATCTTCCCGAATCGAGCTCAGGTCATTACTTTGTTCGTGAGCAGCCTCCACCGCCCCTTGAGAAGGACTACGCGCGAGAGTCCAACTCCTCCTCGTCCCGGCCACCGCCGCCGGCGAAAGATCTCGACAGACACAAGAGGAGATCCCACAGCAGCATGCTGCAGGTCGTGGGCAGCAACCCCGACCTTCTCCACCCCAACGGCTTCGTGCCCAAACGCCGCCGGAAGCAACCCTTCATCAACCACCTCCTCTCGCTGCGGAACTGGATCAAAGAGACGTCGAAACGTGCACGCTCGCCCAACTCGAAAGCCAGTAGTGAGAAGTCGCCGAAGATTCCCGAAAGCACACGTTCCCAAGGCGACTCCCGCAGTGGCCGACGCGCCAGCACCGCAAACCGCAGCTCAGTCTACACGCACCCACCCCCCTCGACGCACAGCGCCCCAGTCCGCCCGCGCGTCACAACCCACGGCTCAGGCTCGCTGCGCCGCCTCTCCGCGTCCCCCGCGCCCCAGACCCCGCGCTCCTCGTACCGTCGCTCCTCGGGCGGTCTGCGCGGCCGCAAATCCACCTCGTCCTCAGTCAGCAGCATAAGAAGCATGCCGCACCACGCGCACACGCACAGCAAAGCATCCTCGACCTCGAGCGCGTCGCTCGCGTCCCCCAGCGTCTCCACCGTCAGCGGCCACATCTCCGCACACGCACACAAATCCCGCTCCCCGCACAACAGCGTCAAAATCCTCCCCGCTACACCCACATCCTCGTCCTTCCCGTCCAACATCCGCGTCGTTCGCGCCGGTGCCCCTGCGCTCGGCATTACCCCGCTCAGCGAAGGCGGTGCCGCCTTCGGCACCCAGCCGCCCCCCAGTCCGGGCATCATGTTCGCGAAGCGCAAACGGAGCCCCTTCAAGGGCCCGAGTATCGGCACCCCGTCGAATGGCGGCGGCGGGGGCGGCGCGGCGTGGCGGCGCAGCAGCAACGAGAGGGCGGCGAGCGGCCAGGGGCGGCGCAGTGGCGACTTCGCCATGGGCATCACGGAGGAAGTCGAGGAGGAGGACGAGGAGAGTGTGGAAGAAGTGGATGATTTTTCGCCCGGGCTGAAGCCGGGCGAGTTTGTGGAAGAGGCGGGCGACGAGGCGGGCGAGAAGAAGTAGACAAAGCTTGTCTGTCCTTCCGTCTGTGTCTCTTCTGCCCCCCTCCCCCTTCCCCGTATGCTTGGTTCTCACATCTCTGCCTTCCTTTCCTCCTTCCCCTTTTCCGACCTGCACACCACCCGCCTCACTTCTGCTGCAAAGTCAGCTTCCAGGCTCCTGGCGAACGCCTACCCCATGTCTTCTCATACACCACCCCACACCACACCACACCTCGTTTTTCTTCCCTTCCCTCACCTTACCTTTCCACTACGCCTGTTACAACCACTATTTATTTTACCCCCCCCCCCCCCCCCCCCCCCCCCCCCCCACCCCCCTCCCCCCTCCCCCCCCGCCCCCCTCCCCCTCCCCCCCTCTCCCCCTCTCTCTTT
>JAFISE010000216.1:0-43980 GCA_022560025.1 Stagonosporopsis chrysanthemi
TACTAAATTACCTAAGGTCTTAAATCTATTTGTAAATTAGAACGCCTTTATATAGCTAGCTATCTACTATACTATAATAATAATAATCTTAGCAGGCTACTATTCTATATCTAGTATACTTAATACTTGCTTTTAAAAAGAAAATTGTACAGCTTGTTAATAATAATAATTAGTTATTCTAAATAGTTAAGTAGGTATTATTTTAACAGTTTATACACTTTCTTTAGCCTAAGGCTATATTAACTAGCTATTATAAATTTAGCACGTTATTTAAGTATTAATTTAAAGATACTAAGGTAGTACAGCTCTAGGACCTTAGTAAATATACAAAGCTATCTATTATACTTAATACCTAGACTTCTAGTAATTACCTAAGCTTCTTAGTAATTAAAAGATACTATATTAATAATAAGTAGAAGCTTTAAGAAGTGCTACTAGATTTTATCTTTATATAAAGAAGGCATACTAGAATATCTATAGCTAAGAAAGTTATACAAGTCCTTTAAAGTACAAGTACTATAAAAAGGTTACTTAGTATTATTTGTAATAATACAAGTAACAACAGTACTTTATTACAGTTAGTTAAAGCTTTTCTAGCTAAAGAAAGTTATATATACAGCTCTAGAGAAAATACTATCTCTTACCTTGTATATATAATTAATCTTGTTGTTTAAGATATTATATTCTATCTAAAGCTATTAGCTTCTCTAGAGATAGAATAAAGAAAAATACTATAATTTTGCTATATTTAAAATATTTAAATAGATATATTAGTCTCTAATTCTTTGTACAAGGTAAACTTTCTTTTATTATAGATATTTATTATATACTTATAAAGACACAGCTGCAGGCTATTGTTATTATAATTAATCTATTGCCTTAATAATTTAAGAGGTTTTTAGCAACCTAGTAAAACCTACTAGTAAGTAAACACCTGTTAGTTATTTAAGATATAAAAACAAGGTAGAATTCTATATATAATATATACAAACATGTAGTTGAGCTTTAGCTATATATTAATAAATAGCTTAAGTAAGAAATCTAGATAAAAGGTATAAGTTCTACAGCTAATTAAGATACTGCTAAGGTAGATTTTAAAGACCTTAAGAAACTCTGCCTTAGAGTATCTAAGTAGCACTATCTTTAAGTAATTATACAAATACTAAAGAACTTTAAAGTAGTAATAACCTATTTAAGTAAGAATTATAAGCTTTATATTCTATACATCTAGCTTATATATAGACGCTTTTTTAATTTCTTAGAAGATATAACTAGCAAGCTTAGAGAAGATACTAACAGTATTAATAGTAACAAGTAGCTAGATATTGTTTAGGCTGTAGTAAATAAAGGTTGTATAAAGTTATTAAATTACTACGTAAAAATAAGTAGAGATTAAGGTTTTTTTTTTTAATTATACAATAATTCTAGACTTTATACAAAAGCTAACTGCTTATAAAGTACTATTATTATAGTATGTTATTACAGTTATATACTAACAAGATCTAGAATAAGTTGTAAGAAGTTTATTATAAGTATACTTACTATTAAGAATTTCTAGACTATCTAGACTACTATAATAGTACTAAGACTAAAAGTAAAAGCCTAGTCTTTAACGCTATCTTAAGGTAATTATTAGAGAGTAAGTAGTTTTGTAAGCTAGCTATACTAATTTAATTACAGTTAGCAAGCTTTTCTATATATAGTTAAAGTTTAACTTTTAATATAGATAAAAATATAGGCCTAACTAGATTTAAAAAAAAGTCTTATCTAAGTATATTCTATATTCTATTAGGTAACAGCTTTAATATCTTAGAGTAGTAGAAGTTAAATAAAGCTTTTTATTCTTATCTTGTACAAGTTACAAAAGATATTCTAGCAGTACCTATCTTACAAGTAAGAGTAGAGCAAGTATTTAATACTACTAAAGACGTGCTTAGAGATTAAAAGTACAGACTTTCTACCTAAGCTTTCTAAGAGATTATAATTCTAAAGGATTTAATATCTTAAAGGCTATAGTAGAAGACAATACTTTATTTTATAATAAAATAGATAATCTTTTTAAGTTGCCTGCCTATATCAAGCTAGTAGGTAAGATTAGAATTAATATTAAAAGCAAAATAAATAAAGATATTAAAGAGGTTAGCCTATCTACTCTCTTATAAAGAGAATAGCAGCTATAGAAAAAAGTAAAGCTTATATAATACTAAGAGTAACTATTGTTAATAGCTATTATAACTAATTATTTAATATATAGAAAATCTAAACTAAAATTACTAAACTTAATAGTAAAATTATATAACTATTTTAAATTAAGAAATATAGTTAAGCTACTATACTATAACTATACTAGCCTAGATATAACTTTGCTAGATACTCTAAACCTAACTCTAACCTAGGTCTATGCAACCTAACCTTTACTTCTACCTACGCTAGAAAAACTTCTACCTAACTTATATCTTTAGCCTGTGCAATCTTTACTCTACTACTACTTCTAGGTCTGTGCAACTCTAACTCTACTCTTACTTACTGCTAGGTACTCTGTACCTATTTGCTAGCCTAGTCTAGAATAGCTAGATAGTTTATACTACCTCTGCCTCTACTTAACTCTAGAGTCTACAAACTCTCTATAGGTTCTAAGCAATATATCTAAGCTAAAACTAATCTAAATTAAGCAAACAGTAGCTTGTTTAAAAGCTCTAGCTTAGCACATTCTATTGTATAATATATTACTAAGCTGTATCTTAAAGAACTATAGAGTTATACTTACTTAAAGTTAGAGACTCTAAGTATATAAAGGTACCTAGTTTGCTAGCCTAAGCTAGGACAAGTTTTAAAGTATAATATAACAATATAGAATACTAAAAGCGTCTTAAAGGTATAGGTATCTACTATAAAGTATATAAAAGCACTAGAATAAACTATAAGACTAGATCTTTATTCTTTTAGGTCTTATATAAAAAAATACTTTAAAACTATCTATTTAAACTTTATAATAGCTTCTCTTCTTATACCTAGAAGCTTAGAAAAAACTATACTAAGAAGTAGTTAGAAGATAGATCTAAGTTAAGTAGTTGTTAGGTAGTATAAGGTAGGCTTTTAAGATCTAGGCTTGTTCTTATATAACTAATTAAGGATTGTAAAGATAGACTAAGTATAATATTAGTAAGCAAAAAGAATAAAATATTATTAACTGCTTATTAATTTTATATCTTCTATTGTACAAAATCTATAAGTACTTTTTAAGCATAAGTAAATACTAGAGGTGCTAAGTGCTTTGCTAGAAGACTGCGTTAAAAAGCACACCTATAGAAGGCGAACTAAGACTTATTGTATTTTTTACTATCTTTTAAAACTATTCAACAGCTTAGCTAGCAGTTCTGCACTTTAACAAGAATAGCAAATTCAGGCTACCTTGCTAGCTCTTGGTAGTAGACTGACACTGATTTTCTTACAGCCCAGATTGCTAACTGTGAGTCTGACAATAGGGGTCTGATAGTAGTGTCTCAACTATTGTGTCTCCGTCAACTTGAATAGCAAAACGGTCGCATACTAGACTAGAGGGCGGTGTCTAGGCTTTGTGTTGCTGTTTCGATGCCTGCTTCTTCAATCGTGTGAAGCCGGAACGATTGGCTTGTCTGACTAGACGCTACCACTTGTTTGTAACCCGAGGCGCTTGAAGTAGACCTCTGAGATGCCTTGGCTGGTTATAGCTCGAAGACCATCCAGGGCTCTGCGTACCTTGCAACCCGTGGTTATGCTTTTCTTGTAGCCGCAATTGGGATCTTCGTATTCCTAGCAGTGTTGACCATGTCACATTGTTGAAAAAGGACGAGAAGTTGGATAGCAGCTATCCCTACTGGCTAGGTCATAGATTGGACTTTATTGTCTGTTCTATCCTTTGAGAATCTATAAAATTCAATGCTTATCTTCAAAAAGCTATAGTGCTTAGGTATCAACTTAGCTCTAGAACTACTCTGGGCTCTTATCTACATAGGAGTCTTTCTACGGAGGTTCCCACCTTGATACTTCTTTGATCAACTGCTTTTGCCATGTATACGCTGGCTACCAACAGTACTGCTCCTATCAGGGGTATTGATAGAATCCAAGCTACGAACACTATTCCCCACTTTCCCTCTGGATGAGCATCAAAGTAACTGATACCAGTGACGCAATAGCTCGTCCAACGCAGAGCCCAGTGCAGCATGATTCTAAGGACTGTCTGATGGCACAGGTACAAGCTAAACGAGATATGACCTAGGAATTGTGCAGTTCTGGTTTCAAATGGTGTTCGGAGCCGAGGTAATGCACACATGCTACTAATGATTGAGATCGCGCCGAATGTATGCCATGTGCGCATCGTTGCTTCCGTGTCCCACCATGATAGTGGAGGTAGCCAGTCAAGGAAGAACCAATCTGGTGGGAAATTCGCATCGATTCTGCCATCAGACTGGATTTTTATGGGTAGACACACGAGGTAGATGCCCACAACGAAGATCAAGTAGTTTGTCAAGTCGGCAAGTCGAGAAGGTTTCATCCTGGATTTACTTGACTCTCGGTGATTGCGGTGTGAAGGGAGATCAAGCGTCTGGCTTTCCTGGTGTACTATCATCGCAGAGACGTTGAGTTCTGCAAGCAAAACCCCGGCAAAGAACGCCATGAACTCAGGTGTGCCATTCCACCACGATCGCACACAAAGAAGTCCTATGATCAACGTTCGTACTGTCGATCGGGCATTCGACAGCCCAAGAAGTGTCAGGTATACTTTCATCGAGCCGCGGATCTCAACTGGGATTGTCCAGAAGTCTGGTGTGATGGTCAGGAAAATGTGACCATGTACTTCCGAGCTTACTTACGATCGTTGAGTGTCAAGTTTTGATTATTTTCCACGTTGAAAATGCTAACGAGAGACCGAGTTAGGCACTGTATGTGTGGAACCGGGGATTCCCACGGGTTTGCGCCATAACACCCAGTGCCGTTTGGAAAATCCATCGTGTAAAATCCGGCATAGTACAGCACATGACTCGCTAGCATCATGACCCCAACTGGAAAGCACAATCGAAACATCCTTCTGACCACACTGCTTGTCAATTTCTGATAGAACCCGACAAGAGGGCCTTGATGGCGCAGTTTGATAAGACCAATTGAGATAGAGTATCCGGAGATCACGAAGAAAATATCGACCATGCCAGGCCCCGACATAAGGATACGGAAGGGTGCAATCTGGAAGAAATATCGATTCTCGGACGCTGGCGAGGCCCAGAAAGACTGGTGGGGTGTGACAAGCTTTCCGGCTGTCATATGGAAGCACACAACGATGACGGCCGCAACACCTCGGAGGCCGTCTAACCAGGTCTCCCGGCCGGTAGGTGCTAATTGTACGGCCATGCTATGCTGATTCTGTTCATATAAGTGTGGTGACCCGATACGGAGACAATGATGCAGGATGATATTAACGGGGGATTGCAGTCTTCTCTCCTAAAGTCAAGACTTAGTTTTGCGAGCCGAATAACGGAGTGTAGTCTCGAACCTCTGTGTTGAACTCGCTGCAAGAATTATCAATGAGAACGGTAAAGAAAGTCGCACACAATGCTTCAAACAAGTCAGAGCCACTCAGTGCTTGTGCCAGTTGTTGCGCGCTTGAAGGTCCAGCATGGAATTTTGGCAAAACCAGTCAGATATTATAAAAAATGTTGATTACAAAGTGTTGCCGAGATAAGCGTCAGGAACATCTTGATTGGCAAAGAAGGACGTATTTCGGCTGATTTGACAGAGATTGTAGGTAGCTATTTCCTGTGATTTGTTCTATTAATATCAGTCTATGTAGAAGTGACTTGCGCAACGCCAATGCTTTGTATCATGTCGTTGTTTCACTGTCCTGAGTTCGCACTTGAAACACAAACTCGGTTGCAAGTTCTCGCAACATTTCCCTTCATACCTGACTTCAATCAATCGTCAAAACCGACTGGTCCACACAAAGCCGAAATGGATACCCTCAGCCCGCCAGCTGCTTAGATGATCGCGAAGCGGCACGGAGTAATAAGCTTTGATGTTCCGAAAAAGGCCCTTTACATTTCAGGAGGCCTGAACCTTCCGGTCGTTTAGTTGCAGCACTGACCCAAAGAAGACCCTGACAGTCAGCCAAGCTTACCCTAACAGAGCGCAATTACAAAATATTACAGCCGAATGATGTTAAAGTTGAGCGAAAACGATTTCCCTTGGTGCGCAGCCTCATCGACCCCAGTAACCAAGAAGCAGCGATCGTTAAACAAAAGTATTCTTATCTTCTTGGCAATGTATTAGGACAGAATCTAGCAGCTATAACGAACGCGTAAGATAGATCAAACCTCGCTAAGCTGTCTGCCGACAATGGAGACGGACAGGCAGTTTAAGGGGGTTTGTATCAAGTGTTCCATATATAAAAGCCCTTCTAGATCATTGTTACATAGTCTGCTTTGCTTATCTATGCTAACCTATCGATTTTCTCGATTCGCCTTGTGTTCAGTCTTCAACAGTTCCTTTCAATGAGTACTCGTACGCTTCGTTGGCTTCGCTCAAGATTCAGGCGGCTTTACTCTACTGGCGTCTCTGTACAATTGTCAAGATCGCCAGAGCTAGGGGATGAGCGTAAGCATGACTCTCCAGCACCAGAAAAGCAGATTCTTGTCACTACTTTTACTAAGATTTGCAACTTTATCGGCTGCTTAGTTGCAGCTGCTCTTTACTATTATCTAACATTATACTGGTCCGATTACCTTTACACCTTTGACACAATCCTTACTGTCTACCTCGCAGAACACTGCGGGTGGGATAATGAAAGAGTTAGGACTAATATACAGAGGCACCAGGAAGCGAAAACCGAGTTTTTATTTGACGCGGATGTGGCAGAGAAAGGTGAACAATATGAGCACCTCAAGAGCTTGCCAAATCCTGCCCTCGGCTGTATTGCTGCCATCGTGGGATATCGCGAAGATCCCACCATCTTTACAAAGGCTCTGGAGAGTTACCTGAATGCTGAGGGATGCCAATTCGTGCTCACTTGCATCGATGGTAACGAGCCAAAAGACCAGGTAATGGTTGACATATTTCGAAAGGTATAGCGCACGATCTATTCTCTCTACTGTTCAACGATCTTGTGCTTTGGCTGATGATGTTCAGGTCTACCCTAGTCGCTCGGCATTTCTCAATCTTCCGGTTCCACTCGTGGATATTGCCCTCCAGATGGATCGCGACACTGATACCAGACGCCAAGATGCAACTGCTATTGAGAGATGCATAGCCTTAGCCAAGCAGACACTACTCGATCATCAGATACATCTTACAGGTCCGGATTCCATAACACATCTGTGTGTTACGCAGCCTCATATGCACAAGAAAGGCATCATGTTTACCTCATTCATTATCTGTTTCGCTTTGTCTGACCTTTTGGGTATTGAGTTTGTATGGACCTCAGACTCAGATTCCATGGTCTACAGAGACACTATCAAGACGACAATTGAAACTATATACGGGGACGACAAGTGTGCAGGTGCCAGTACTGCACTGAACATCCATAATCGCAAAGATAATCTTGTCACGACATTGGGGAATGCAATTTACTTGAATGATTTACATCTTTCAAGATGTTTTTCAAGCGCTGTGGGCGCCAACGACTGCCAGAGCGGGCCTTGTGCAGCGTTTCGCATCAAGGCTGTCAAAGCTGAATTGCTAGCTTGGTACACGCAAACCGTGTTTGGAAATTGGATGGTAAGGAGCAACATTTGCGTATTCATACTGTACCTGACGTGTATTTCAAGCTCGTAGCACTAACACTCAGCAGGTTGTCAATGAAGACAGGCACATGACTACTCGTCTCCTTCTTCCAGGCTATCATATCCGCTACATCCCTCATGCTGTGACCGCTACAGAGACTCCTGTGACTGTCCGTCGTTGGCTTCTTCAACAAGTTCGCTGGGCTCGTGCTGTGCACATCGAGTCCTATGTACACCCGACGATGTACCTTCATCAGCCGCCACTCTTCTTCTATGCGGCATTGCGGCGAGAGATTACATCTTTTGTCATCTTCACAACCATTGTGTCTTATTTCCTTGTCGGGGTCAGCCCTCTCATGCGATTTGTGCCCAGAGACTACATCGCCAAGTTTTTCTTGACCGCCGTTTACCTGAAGACGAGAAACCCCATCAACCCTACCTGGGGCGAGTGGGTTTGGTCAATCCCCGCTGCCCTGTTCTACATGATCCCACTACCAGCCATTCAGGCCTGGAGTTTTGTTACCATGCTTGCTAACGAATGGGGCACATCGATGCGGGGTGAATTAGAGAAAGAAAAGGAGACTAGATGGAGAGATTTAAAGAAGAAGGCGTGGGAAGTGGGCTTTTTTGTCATATGGATGGGCATCATCGGTGGGGTAGTCGGTCGGTACATAAGCTCAGCGCTGGAACTAGATGCACGGGCAAGTGGACTATGCCTGGGGGTAGGCACAACAGTCATGTGGACGGCTTTCGGATACTGGTTTGTTACTATCAAAGAATGAAACAGTTGATAGGATGAAAAGGATCCATCAGAGCGACTAGATAGTAGAGTATATTGCATTTGAGAATCAATTCTCCTGACAAAAGAAGTGATTACTGAGGCTCCTATCATTTGAATCTAGCCGCTACTGATATATTAAGGTTGTATT
Organism: Stagonosporopsis chrysanthemi; assembly: GCA_022560025.1. Classification (NCBI taxonomy): domain Eukaryota; kingdom Fungi; phylum Ascomycota; class Dothideomycetes; order Pleosporales; family Didymellaceae; genus Stagonosporopsis; species Stagonosporopsis chrysanthemi. The sequence goes on from JAFISE010000216.1 coordinate 8,678, forward strand.
CCTTCGAATTGGCTGCGTACTGCAAGAGCAGCAGAGATCTCAGGCACCTGAGCATGCTACAACGAACCTCTGCCGTTTTGGGTGGTTAAACAGGGCTATCCTATTACGATAAAGATATACCTAGGACAGGTCATGCGTTGTGCATCTTTTCCTGGATTGAATATCGTTTTGAGGAAGTTTGTGGCTCAGTAAACAGGTCCAGTATCTGACCAAGCTATGTAAGAGGCTACACGCATGTGAATTTTACCTACTTCTGCTTGCTCTGAGTGCATAACCGTCTGCGCTACCTTTTCTAGGTACTAAGCATTGCCTTTTAGGGTAAACTAACACTGAGACTGCATCAACGGACTGCAACGAGTTTGACTACGACGCAGACTCTGAGTCCGAGCTCAGCCCCCCCACAAAACGGCACTGTACTTCCCGGCTATTTGGACATCGAACCAGGACTCTGGTGGTCAGTACGACTTTGCCTATTTGATATTCTTGCAACTAGATTCTTGAAACACTCCCAAGGCTGTACTGCACATTCACTGTGGAAATTTCCAAGATTCACTAGGAACTCCACCAAGCCGACGCCGGCTTCGCTGATGTAAGACAAACTTGGAACGTGAGACAAGAGCGAGGAACGAGGAAGCGGCAGTCTCGTAAGGACCATGCACGTTGAGTTTGTGTAGAGGTCATTGAGGTAGAACGTGACGTCGATTCGGTCATCATGGCGATTCCAAGTGAAGGTACTTGCGGGAGGCTTATACATCTTACTGTACGGACATAAACAAAGTCAAAAGGCCTCGCAGGCTGAATACATGGTCACCAACCGGAAATAACGCTTTATGATGGCATGGCTCTGGTGGAGCGAATATTAAACACGATGCGCCCTGCTGTATGACGGGAGAAGAGAGCCGTGCTCCGTTGCACATCTTGTGACTTGTGTCCACAGTATTGCTAGACATCTTTCATCGTCTGACTTTCTCCTCTACCCATCGCCTTTCTGTTCACAGTCACGTTGGTAGTTGTATTCATTGTCAATACCATTCTTATTCTCAGCATCAACGTTCCATCGAGGATGGTTCTCTGGGATCTTTCGAGCTCTAACAATACAGAAGCCGAGCTCGAAAGACGGCATAATCAAGTCAACACGACCCTTGCTGTGTTAGATGCAAGCAAGAATGGAGTAAGCTTAACAGTTGCATCCCGGCAGGCTGCACTACCGCTCCAGATGTCAAGTAGGAGTTAGAAGCCCAATTCTTATCGGAGATCCTGATCAGCAGGATGCATAGGACTTGCAAGCGTTCAAAACACTCGTGGCTTTTGAGCTTCGTACAAGGGCAGCATGTAGAGTAGGACGTATAAGAAGCACTCAAAGAGCAGATTATGCGTGAGGCCGTCCAAGGAAATGGTTCACTGGGAACAGAGAATATTCAGCTTGCATCTGAAGCTCTTCGGAGAGACTCAGACACACAGGTGCGGTCCTCTATGGGAGAACCAGTCCACACCAATTCGAGATTTACTCAAGCTCGCAGCAACTTGCACGCGCCATCGGTCGATGACGCCAATCAGAATGTACTGCCCGATGTCCAGCAGTGAGAAGCTCAGGAAGCTCATGAAGCTGTGAATAACCCCGATTAGCCAGCCCCAACGATTATCGAACAGGCAAAAGCTCGCCAGACTACCGAAGCCCTTCGGGAGGATGTCGCACCAGTTGCTACCATGCAAGCCATTGCATTGGAGGGCGGACGGCGCATCGACGCTTTGTTTTCACGTGTACAGGAAAGGCTAGGATAGTCGCAACGAAACGCGTCAGATGAGAAGTACGCATGTGGACACGGCTTGAGTTCGTTAGGCCGCGTTATTGCGTTAGAAAGTATCGACTTCTCCATTTCCCGCTGTTTCGCCCATCGATATCGGTCTAAAGAAGGCTGCTGATTCAGCTGACGATAACATCCACGCTGATAGGAACATCCGAGGATCTCGAAGAGGAAGTTTAGCGACGCTGGATTTCCGGAGCTTGTGTGAGGGCTCGCGAGCCCAATTACATGCCTGGAAAGATGCGCAAAGAAAGATTATGGTTTAGAGACTAGTGCGCTACTGTGAATTGACTGAGGAACAAGTGCTCTATTTGGCTGTGCACGGGGTGCCAACAGACCAGATATGCAGGACAAAAGTGCTGGTACCTTTGCTTGGGTCTTGTGGCAAGAACGATTGCTCACGAGGCTGCACTGCACTTAGCCAGCCGTTGTTCTTGCTTTACACACCGCGGATAGATCCACATACTTTTTTTTCTCTTTCGAGGACCGGCCCTGGTTCGAATCTGATTGAACTCTTCCCCGTACGTTTTCTGGCAACCTTTTACGCACAGCCAATCACAGTGCTTGACATCTTGGCAAGCGCACGTGTTAACAGATTTGAACTTTCGACTCGCCCTATTCTACCTGATGACTTGACACTCAAAGAAAGCCCCCACTTATGGTTGTTGGCCATTTATTGTCACCAGATTCAACAAGCTAATCACCCCCGCTGTTATTGGAGGCTACTGTGTCGCGCATCTGCCACCGCCTACACCCCTATCTGATCAAATGCAGCAGCATCATTAGACTTGCAGAAAAAATAGGGAGGGAACAATGCAATATACCAATTACTTTGAAGAAGAATCGGCTACAAGGAGTAAGAGATCGGCTGTCGCAGTGAGTGCAAGCAGTGCAGGAAGATTTGAGGATTGAACTGAGGTTGTATTGTGCAAAGCTACGAACAGTATGTATACATAGGTAGCTGTAAACAGCGCTAGTGCAGGAGAGGCAGCCTCGTCTTACTAGAGGTGAGGTGCACCTGCACGTAAGGCAAGAGAGACTCTAAATTGTAACACACCCCCTAGCTAGCGTTAAGTTGTAGGCAGGGAGTTAAGGACAGCTAATTAGTGCATATAGAGTCTATTAAGATTGTCTCTATTAGTTAGACGTAGGTCCTTTAGGCGCTTGCTAATATTAACAAGGTTAAGTTAGTAGATAAACTCTTTAAATTTCTACTTTAATAGTATTTTTGTAAGTCTGTTAGCAGGTATATAATTAGTAAGTACTTATTTAATATTAATATATAAAGCAGTAACTTCCTATTAAATCTAGAGCTAGTAAATATTAGCGTGCTTAATCTTTATATAAAGCTTGTTATACTTCTTAGTAATAATCTTAATAGTCTGTTAGTTATTATACTAGATTATAAGTATATAGTTAAGTGTAAAGTTAATACTAGTAAAAAAGTATATCTACTCTTCTATCTGTAAAGCTATAAGAAAAAGTAATAGTAGTTCTAACTCTATAGTTAATTTAGTAACTATATACTAGATAGTTAATTTCTAGTTAATTATAAGTCTTCTAAACTTAAAGGCATAGCCTTAAAAGCTCTAACAAGTCTTAAGCTTGTTAGTATACAAAGTATTAGAAGATCTAAAGAATAAACAATTGTAGTATATTAGATTATTAGAGAGATACTTAACTATATCTTATATACTAGTAGAAGCTTTAAGACTAAGAGCTTTTATGCTAAGTAAGTAGTGCTAGGTCTAGTAGATCTTTAAGACGTAAGACTGTCTTAAGTTAGTAAAGTAGCAGGCAAAGATAATATATATACAAGTAATATTAAGCCTTTTCTAGATAGTAATATATATAAAAAAGCTAACTAGCTGCTAGTAGAGCTTAGTTTAAGCTGTGTTAAGCTTCTTAGTAGACTATAGTAGTTAGTTCTTTATTAGTAAGACATCTAGAGCTTTGCCTACAGTCTTAATATTAAATTAAGTATACACTTTATTAATAAAAGTGTCTTAGACTAGCTAAGTCTTGTATAGAGCTTAATTATAGACAATATAGATACTAAGAAACTAGGTAAAGTCTTTTATAGCTTTAATATTATAAAGGTTTATAAGATTCTTTTTAAAAGACTTATAAAAGTAAGTATTTAATTAGTAGAATACTTTAATAATATTATTAATATAAATAGATAAGATAAGCTAGCAGCTTATATATAAGTATAAAAAGCTGTTAACTAGCTTTAGACTTAGCTTAATAAGCTGTTAACATAGCTTATTATACTATAAGATTAGTAACTTCTTAAGTCTATATAGAGCACAGAATACTAGTATAATCTTGCCTTTAGTATAGTAGAAGGCCTTAAGTGTTTTAGTATATAGTTTGCAATTAATCTTAGTATTTAAGAATATAGTAAAGATATTATACTACTTTAGCTCTAGATTAAAGTAGTTAGTAATTATAATAAGAGTGTAAAAGTTTTAGATAGTAAGTATAGCAGCGTATATATTGTCTATTAGGGCCTAGAAGTCTTTTTAAATAATAATTTAAGCCTTAAAATAAGAAAGATATTTATTTTTATCTATCTTATTATTAAAGACCTATATTAGCAGCAGCATCTTACTATTTATAGTAGCTTTTAATTGCTCTATGCATTTAAAGATGTCTTTAGCACGTAGATCTTACTATTTAATCTCTATAGCATATTAAAATTAACTGCTATATATATATATATCTAGCTAGCTTACTAACTTTAGTAGAGGCAGTAGCTATAATTAATAGATTTATAGTACTTTACTAGTAAAGGTCCTAGCAGAGTAAATCTTAGTTAAGAATACTTACAAGTAATTAAAGAGAAGTTTATATCTTAGCCTTATAGTATAAGACTAGATTATAAAATTATTTAGAACTTTTTATTTTTAATTATATTTACTTAAGATAATTAAGTTAGTATTAGTTAGATTAAGATTAATGTCTTATAGAGCTTTCTTACCTTGTCAGCAATAGCCTTTAGGTACTATCTAGGCTAAGTCTTCTTTAGAGAGTCTAGAAGTTAGTAGCTGTTATTAATATTAAAGTGTATTATTAGTTATTTTACTCTTTAACTAGGAACCTCTAGCTCTTAGAGCTAAGGTTACAGGTACTGTTTAGTAGCTATGCTAACAAGTAGTTAACAAGTCTTTAATACTAATATTGTTATATTATAGTATTTCTAGATGTTTAAGTAGTATAATTACCTCCTTAATTACTAGCGTAGAAGTATAGCTATCTATTCTATTAAAGAAAAGTATAGGCTTAAATATAATATTGTATATAATTATAATAGTATTCTTTATAAGCAGCTATGTATAGAAGATATTAGTGCCTTAGTAGCTAACTAGGTAGCTAATAAGAGTGTATAATATAAGCTTATTAGCAGCTCTTAGGTTGCAATTATAGACATAGGCGCAATAGCTAATAAGTCTTATATAAGTAATAAGTAGCCTTTGTCTCTATATAACTTTATATAGTATCTTCTAACTTAGTACTTTAGTAAGTATATAATTAAGAATATACACAGTAGTGTAATATATTTTATATAATAGGTTTTTAAGCAGGTTAGTATATATATACATAGTATAAGCTTACTATTTAAGAATTCTGCCTATATATTTAATAAGTCTATTTAGCTTCTTTTTACTAAGTAGAGCTAGCTTATATAGTATTCCTAGCTCTTTTATTATATTAATTAGATTATTACTAAATCTCTTCTTATTATTGTATTAAATAGTAACTATATTAGCGTTGTACACGTACTAGATCTTGCAAATTATAGCTATAAACTAGCGTGCAAATGTTAGCTTGTCTTTTTACCTAATTATAGCTATCTTATACTATTTTAAGTGCTTATCTATAGAGTGTAGGGCGTACTTAGTACTATTAATATACTTATTACTTATAGAGATAATATAAATAAGATCTATTATAATTTAATAAAATAATTATTATATATAGCTTTTAGCTAAGCGTCTTAAGATAATATAAGTTATTTAAGTTTTAATATATATCTAGTAAAGACAGTCTATATAGTCTCTGTTTAGCTAAAAGCTAGTAATATTTAATTTAAGCTAATTAATAGCCTTTTGTTCTAAGTAACTCTAGATCTAATAAGCAGCGCGTTAATTAACAATATTAGTAGGCTTTAGCACATATAATAAGCAATATAACACCCTAAATATACTTAGTAATAAGTAGAAAAGAAATAGAAGTAGTTAATATAATAGCTTAGTATTAATTAGCAAGTGTCTGCTATTATATTTAAGTTATATAATAATATTAGTTAGTTAATATATATATAGAATATTGCAGCTAGAGTTAAAGTAGATTAACTTTAATTAGTAGTAAGTAAGTCTTAAGAGACTAGTAAGAAAGCCTTTAATATACGCAACGTGTGTTAGCTTTAGCTTTAGCTGTCTATATAGCGTATAAGTAATAAGTTCTATTATACTCTAAGCTATAATAAGAATATAGCTATTACTAGTATTAAGAGTTTAATAATTAAGATTATTACTTGTTCTCTTCTAATCTTTTTATACCTCTGTGTTAATAATGTGCGTATTAGATCTAAGGTTAATAATCTATCTATTAAGTAGGTTAGTCTGTATAGTGTTATTAATAGCTATAGTTGTAAGAGACCTTGCAGGCTTAGTATAAGCGTTAATAGTAATAACAACCTTATTATTATAGTTAACTTAATTGTACCTATTATAACTATTATAGCTATTATAGCTATTATAGCTGTTATAGCTATTATAGCTATTATAGCTATTATAGAGAAGCTTAAGTAATAAACTAGTTAATATTATAAATATATTAGTATTAATAGGTAGTTTACTATTATTAATATATAATAATCTAGTATCCTAAGGCTAGCAGGCTACTTACTTTCTAAAGGTAGTCTTAATATGTGCGTTAATTTTAGAGTGTTTCTACACTTCTTTAACTTTATATACAGCTTTAGCTACAAGCTAATAAGTCTTTAAATATACTAAGAAGTATAGGTTTAAGATAAAGTAGTTAGTATACTAATACTACTTTTTATATATATAGGTAGGTATTAGTTATATACTATTATAGTAAATACAACTAGTTAATTAAGTCTTAGTTAGCTTTGTAATTCTAAGCTTAGTAGTAGAGACTACTAAGCTTATAGAGTAAGGCTTTATACAGTATAGGTATATAGTTATCTTAGTAATATATATCTTTAGAGATAAGATCTTAGTAGTAGTACTCTATACTTTATACTTAAAGATTTTATACAAGTAAGACGTAGTATACTCTTAATTAAGTACTTTATAAGCAATTAGAAAGTCTTTTTATAGTTAATTGCTATTAGTCTCTAGCAGGCTAACAGCCTTGCCTTAAGCTATAATATATGTCTAGTTAGCTAGCTATTACTTGACTTCCTTTACAGCTCTTAGAGTAGTCTTAAGAGTGTTGTATTTTTTAGCAAGCTTACAGTAGTAAGTTGTATCTATTAGGTAAAGAAACTTCTTAATAGTAACTAGTTAGTTGTAAAGTGTCTTATAATCTTTAATTAAGTGTATGTAGTGTACAGTAATTGTCTTGCTAATATCTGTATTTAGATTAGCTAAGGCTTTCTTCTAGGTGCAGTACTTAGAGTAGCAGCGCTCTTATTAATTGTATTTCTATTAGTAAGATTCTTAATTGTCTGCAGTTAGGTTAGAGAGCTTAATAGCTCTAGGCTTGTAGTTAATAAGTTAAGGCTTAGTAGCCTCTGCTAGCTTAGGGAGCAGCTCCCTAGCTACGTCAGGATTGATGTATTGCTAGAGACTATAGCAGTTAGCAACATCTTGGCAAATAAACAACTAGGTGAACTAGTTGTTAGGTGTGTTTAGTATGACTGTGACGCGTGTCACAGCAGGATCAGACTTAGTAGCCATAGTAGAGGCTGTAGTCGTGTTTGAATGCAGTAACAGGTGCGTTGTAGTAGACGCAGTAACAGGTACGTTGTGGTAGGCGCAGTAACAGGTGCGTTGTAGTAGACGCAGTAACAGGTGCGTTGTAGTAGACGCAGTAACAGGTGCGTTGTAGTGGACGCGGTAACAGGTAAGAACAATCCTAGGTTGCAGCCGGGCTCATAACTGTCGCAGTGAGTGCAAGCAGTGCAGGAAGATTTGAGGATTGAACTGAGGTTGTATTGTGCAAAGCTACGAACAGTATGTATACATGGGTAGCTGTAAACAGCGCTAGTGCAGGAGAGGCAGCCTCGTCTCACCAGAGGTGAGGTGCACCTGCACGTGAGGCAAGAGAGACTCCAAATCGTGACATCGGTGCAGTGTGCAAATGAAGGGTAGACGACCGCGTGTGTGCACACACAAAGACAGGAAGGAGAAAGTGAACAAGCAAAACAAGTTTTCAGCAACGAGCTTACAACAACTGAAGCATCTAGTGGGGAACAAGCGTGCTAGGCTAAGTTTGATTCAACAAAAGACAGATGAGGAGCTCAACTAGGCGACTAAGGGCCTAAACACCGCAAAGAAAGAACTGCACAATCGCTTTAAAAAAAATCCAGAGCAACGAGACCGCCGCACAACAGATGTCGCCCTTCAAGAGAAGACAAGGCAAACCCCTTGATCAATTTTTGCAAGCGAACAGCGCCTTGAAGTACAAGGATGTCTTTAAAGGTGGCATTTAGAGAACACCAGTCTTCTGTGATCAAAAGCTTCTCAGTCAAGAAGCACGACGATACCTTTAGGGTGATCTCTTTGAATCCGTTGAGCAGATCTAGAAGCTCACAGAGCCAAGCTACAACATCGAGGAACCGAAGGCAGCGAACACGGCTCTTCCATGATCCGAACTTCCAGTCGTTGAGGACCGAGACGATGTGATTTTGGAATTGCAGTGACAACAGGAAGGCTCTACCGAGTAGGCTAACAGATTATGCGAACTTTCAATGAGTTACAGATGGCGAACGAGGCTGTCCAAACGTCTGAGGCTAAGTTGCGAATACAGCAAGCCGAGGAGGCCAGAAAATTGTGAGTAGATGCGGCAGAATCATGAAGCTGCCATCCATATATTGGAAGCGTAGGTATCGTTGCAGAGAAACCTGGATGAGGAGATCAGAAGACAGAAAACGGCCTACAGAAAGTGCACACTGCTCCAGACCCGTAGCGAGCAGCCGTGGCATAATGTAACCACGTGGCATAGATCACATGATATTCTATTGTAGCAGGCACTGCCCGGTGTGGGCAAGTGCACTTACCTCTGAGCTGAGGGCTCCTGTAGACGAACATCAGAACATCACAACACGAGAACAGATAGCAATACAAGCGTTGACCCGCAGCACCCACTTGACACTGCTCACGCAGTTACACATAAGAACAAGGATAAACTTGATAAAGCGAGCAAATGTAGCCTACAACTATGCTAAAACGCTATCTCGCAACACTACGCACACGGCTCTCCGCGAGCCGAGCTGGGACTTGTGCACGGCTTGCAGTTATGCGAAAAGCGAGACAGGCATGCCTTGTATTCTGACAGTGAACACAAGCACAGCTTGACGCTAGTCGACGAACAGCATGAGCATAGCTTGCAACAAGCCAAAGAATACCACAGACTCGTTATGGAGGTATTTGAGGAGTACAGTGGTCATAGCCAGGACGTAAGAAAGGTGCTCTGCGAAACAAACGTTTGCATTACTCACGAAGATCTAAGATACGGCATGCCTGGACAGCCCCAACACCCTTTGTTCTGTGGCGTTTCTGTGCACTCAAGACAGCTGCTGTATCGCTACGCCGGATTTAGTTTCTCACTACAGCACATGTCCGGATCATGTCGGCCTTCGAACCGCGGTCATGGTAGATGGCAATGCAGATGATGTCCTACTCTGCATATGTATGAATTCTCTTATTATGTTTGCGGCTCCTCCACTAGCCTGCACCTTGAGTTGTAGATCTGTAAATGGTCCGACTAATAATATGTCCGATCACTGCAGAGCATCCGTGTCCTTGGTAATGATGACAATGGTGTGCACCATTTGCGGTGCTGTGTTGATGATCCTTACACAATTCACACCCGAATTTCAAAATCTGTTGTGAGTCCGCCGTCAAGGGACTCTTTTGGCTTTCATAATGCCGGTCGAGCTCCCGACAAGGGCTTCCAGTGAGGGTGATTTGCGCTTCGCAGCTTCTGCCGGGTGAGGCGTGGGGTGAGCACGTGTGTGAGCATGGCTATGCACCTTTGATTTGGAATGCACGCACTCGAAAGCTCAACAACACCGATATAACAAGATTAACTGACAAAACTGATGCGCGGTTATGAAAATTTTGGTAAAGGTTGCGTCAGTCGTTCGACTGACCACCACCTCACGAACCATAAGGGCTGAGTCAATTCCATTTACTCACCCACACAGGCAGTAATCATCGATAAAGGTGTGTTCTTGTTAGGCCGAGCTGTTGTTTTGCAAGAACAAACAGAGTTCTGCTACCGTCGAAAAGGGCGACACTATCACTTGTGCGCAAGCAGCGGCTGCGCAAGCCCAGATATCCATGGATAGTACAGACGAAGACCAAGGTGTCTCTGAGAGAAGTTTGACATCTTCGATCCTGCAGTAGGCAGGCAGATACCTGTGCCGCTGCTGACTGAAGCACCTCTCCCAGCCCTAAAACTGTATCGTGGCTACATATGTACTCGATGCGATCATGTGCGACCAAAGGGCAAACTGACCCAGGAGCTAGTAGGAGCGAAGCACTCATATTGTACTCAACCCACTCACGCAAAGCAGGGCAGCAGCCTTGGTCAGCAAATGTACAGTCTCAGATGAGGTTATAGGGCCGATGTTTGTACAATCGCTTCGCCAATGGTAATTGTACAAGGCTGGCAAAGCCAGTTCCCTGCTATTCGAGTTGCCTCGAAACTCTGTAATCTGCAAGGTGACGGACGCAGCACGCCAAAACTATTCGAGTGAGTTTTCCAAGAGCAAGTGGACGCTGGTTCGCCCAAGAAGCAGGCCTTACGGCAATTCGCTCTTCGCAAAAATGGAAGCATAGTTTTATCAATTTTGTTTTAGTTATCTTACAGGTGAAATGTTTCAGATGTTGCTTTCTAGTTAATTTCTCGGGACATCATGGCATGAGTAATCATGGTCTGGACCAAAAAGCGGCGGTTCTCTCGGCTCCGGCAGTCCCAAATCACTCCGATCACAACTCTAGTCGCTTGGTGCAAATCTCCACCTCTGAAGTATGGGGTACATGAATCTAAAAAATATCACCGAGAACCTCCGCATGATTTTTGACAGAGGCAAGAGTCAGGATACACCATGTCAGCCGGACCAACACGCGTTCTACTTTGTATACTACTTCTAACGCGATCTCGTTATGTATAAGTGCTTTGCCTCTTGCTTCGCTACAGCTAGCACAACACACATCTTCATACACAATGTCCAGCCTCAAGTTTTTCCTTGCCAGTCTAGTTGGCTCCGTCGCTTTCGGATTACCATCGACTCCCAAATCCGAGCCCAGATTCGCATCCCACACAGCCTCGCCCTCGCCTTTCAACGTTGCTGAGTTTGCCCTCGGAACATGGGTCGAGAACATCGCCGTACGCTTGAATGGCAAAATCCTCGTTACCATGATAACTCCTCCTGAGATCTGGGAAGTTGACCCCTTCAAGCCGCCTGCATCGAATTCCACCAGACTGGTCCACCGCTTCGATACTGCCGGACTTGTTACTGGAATCACAGAGATGACGCAAGACATTTTCATTGCAGTAGGCGGTAATGGTATCTGGCGGGTCGATATGAACAACGGCCTTGGAAATAACACCTCTGAGGTCGTGAACATAGCACCGGCAGGATTCCTCAACGGCATAGCGACTCTGGATGCGAAGGATGGGACAGTTCTTGTCGCTGACTCTGCGCTTGGTCTCGTCTGGCGCGTCAACACGAGGACCTTGACATACGAGGTGGCTTTACAAGATGACACAATGGCACCAGCCGAGGTCGGGGGCCTACTTCTTGGCATTAACGGCGTGCGAGTCTGGAAGGATTACGTGTACTACAACAACAGTCCCAATGAGCTTGTTTGCCGCGTTCGCGTAGATCGAGCCACCGGAAAAGCTGTGGGACCGTACGAAGTCATCGCACGAGGCGTTCGGGGTGATGACTTTGCTGTTGCTCAGGATGGAACGGTGTATGTTGCTGGTTTGACCAGCAACATCGTCACGCATGTCCAATTGAATGGTGATCAGGCAGTTGTTGCCGGTAGCCTCAATTCGATCGATGTAGCGGGCGCGACTTCAGCTGCGTTTGGAAGGACTTGGGGCGCTCGTAATGTACTGTATGTCACTACTGATGGAGGCAGTACTGCGCCGGTGAATGGTTCGATCGTTACTGGAGGGAAGGTCGTCGCAGTTCTGCTGTAAGCGATCTTGATGCTGCGAGACAATAGTGGGGAGGATACAGGTCCACAGCCGTCCTTTGTTCAGACAAAAATTTGCGCCTGTAGTACTTACCATAGATCTAGAGAACAGCATAAGAATCACACCTACAACTCAGGACATAAAGTGGAAGCTTAATCCCTAGTCATAAAAAGTGAAAATCCGGGGATGTATAAGTGAGGAGCCAGGAGCTCGTGCTGACCAACGGGCGATTTAAACGCATATAGGGAGAACTTTGCAGGGTTAAAGGTATTGTTTGACCTCTGCTGTGCCAATGTCAGAAGATCAGGATTGGGATTAATGTAATAATGTAACATTGAGGTCTTTATGCAGCATTTACAGAGAGGAGGTTACGGCGACTTTTGCTAGTCTCTGGGTTGGAGCATAATGTCAAAGGATGTGTTGCTGCCGGAAAGATGCAGCTCAAAAGAATTAGCCATGTCGTAGTAAATAGGAAAACTGACAGGTTGTCGCTCAAACGGGATAAGGATGTCGGATACCGCTTGCTGAACGACCTGAACGCGTGCCGTTGGGATTGAGCCCTACGGTGGATTTGAGCCAGGGTTGATAATGGCGACATCGCCAATGGGGCGAAATGACACAAGGGATTGCAAAATCCGGTTCTTAGAGAGAAGTGCTCATCGGAGTGTCTCTGGCGATGCTGTAGAAGGCCACCCTGTCCACGAATAGTATGTCATAGGACGTTTCTCGCTTGACTTCCGCTTGATAAGCGGGTCAACCTGCTGGAAAGTTTCGGTGGGGACTCAGTTGAACGTTTCAATCCTTGAAGGGACTTCACCTAAGCTAAAATTCTCAATGCGGCTAGGAGCTTTCTCACTCTCATGGGCGGTACGATAGTATTCGACCCAGGCGCTTAGTCGTGTTTACAGAAAGCGTGATATGCTCTGTTACATTGTCGAGTACGTTCTGAGCGGCGAGGCTTTTGGCTGTCTAAAGCTGTACTCCTTGTCTTGTATCGTGCGCAGTAGGCAGAGTGCCACTTCTTTGGCGTCGCTCTACGAGTTGTCGTATGACCTGTCCTGTCGAATGAATTGGCTACCTTCGTTGACCTGGAGCGAGAAACCCTCTCAGACTGGCCGTGTTGTGTTTGGTTTGGCTTCTTCCTCGGCGCTGCTTCTCCGGCCCTGTTAGTGGTCCATCCTGGCAAGTGGTCGCATTGTGAAGATCGAAGGCTTCTCGCGGGCTTGTCCTCGGTGACATCGATCCCAGAGTCAGATTGTCTTGAATGTAACCTTGATCCAAAGTTTGATCTGGATAGTGTTGCTTCCGCAGTTTCCATCGATGCATTTGTTGGAGCAGCCGACGTTGTGGGGACGTTGGTTACATGCTGACGCGTCAAGGCATCTGCGGACCGCTTCCGCTCTCGACAAGGAGCGTTGATCTTATCTTGCAATTGAGCCGACATCCAGTGTCGAAAGTTGAGCTTAATGCTGGACTTATCAGCGATCGCAGGCAAAGAGTGGCCGAACGGGTCTCAAGACTTACATTTCCGAGTCGTCATCGCCAATCTGGTGTTTGCCCCATCGAGGACGCCTACCCTCAGGGTTGCCTTTGAGTAGGGTGCTTGCTCCGTAGTCATCACACCAGACACGATGGCCGTATCCCTCGTACACGAGGATTTGATCCGCCTCAGCTTTCAGAAAGTCGCTGTCTTGCAGTGCCTGGTAAAGTTTTGCGTCATCATTGGCAAGGGTATTGATGACTTTCCACGCAACTTTGACCATTTCGATGACGGCAGTGTCAAAGAACCTTGGGTAAGTGACCTGGTCGTTGTTGGCGGGCAGCCATAGTCGCCGCAGGTAGTACTTGGGGTGCTCTGCCACTACGTCGGGGAAGCCAAGCAAATCGCGCTCATCTGGATCAGCACACGGTATTCCGGCCTTTCTTTGCTGTTTTAGCCATCTGTGCAGGTTAATACACATGTCCTGCGGCATTGCTATCGAGTGCAGTGAATGAAGAGTGAGGTGGAGGACCAAACGAACTCTGCTGATAGAAATTGAGCAGATGTTTGCTACATGCGCCAAGCTAAAGAAGGTGGGACAAAGGCGCAGGGATGGATGCACCAAACTTCCGGGGTTCGCTCTGTGCTAGTTTTGGAAACTACAAAAGTTCCACAGTCGCAGGATGCTCTTGGGACTTTCAAATTGCAATACGTTTGTCGAGTGACAGGTGAACACAGTCAAAATCGCAATAGTCGCGACGTTGTGTGTCGACACCAGGAGTAAGTCTCATCTGGAATTGATAACCTCAGAACGTTCGAGATTTCACAATGGACGTAGTGTGACATCCATACCCCTGTAGATGCAAAAACCTGGCGCGAGGCGATGTGGTGAATTGACGAAGTCATCTTGTTCTTTGTTCAGAGCTAGCGAATCACAGTCGGCAATTTATCGGATCTTCCGATTTGCGATTAGCGTCGGCAACTCCAAAGGCCGATGCAATGGCACCGATAAGATAAGATGACACGCACGATAACATCTAGGCTCAGGCCTCGGCGCATTCGCGAGTGAAATACACATTGACCACGCACCTTACTTAGAGATAGCGCTCAGCCGTCCACCATTTTTGGCAAGGACTTGGATATGATTAGACGAACATTGCTGTGCTGTTCGAGCCGTCCACACGTGCTCCTTCCCCAACTTCGCTGGAGCTTGCAGTTTCATCGAAAATACTTTGGACAGATGCTGCGATTGCTTGATTCGTCCCTCTATCCTAGCGATTCACTTACGAGAACTGGGCTGACATGTGAGTTGAGCTTTTCCCTATAAGCCATAGATCTTATCATCCCCAGCGCCGCGGCTACTCTTTTACCGGAGTGTGCTCTATTCACCCGGTAGACGCCCTTCTTCAGTATGCTTGCCACAAACACGAGTAGAAGCTATTTTCTGCGCGTGGGTTTGCGCCCTACGTTTACTCTACACGTAATTAAGGGACAGTTTTAAGGTGTCGCAGTATCAAATATAACATACGCAACCTTACTGTGTTGCAAAACAATGTTGCTAAGCTTAGGTACGCTCCTTCAATAAGTCCTCCTTACTTCTCAGCTTCATTCATTGCTTCCACAGCTTCTTTCGCAATCTTTCTTGTTTCGTCCCTTAGGCCTGTTTTCTCGCTGATCTCTTCAAACCTGGATTTCCAGAACGCCCATCGTTCTTTGCTATATTCTGCCCTTCCTTTCCACAGATGCCCTCCCCTCCCTGGATTGCCCTGGCCAGATTCTTTTGGCGTGAGATCCATTTCGGTGAGATAGAGCTTCTTGCCTTCCCCAAAGATCCACGCCGCAGCCGCTGGGATGTATGCGTCGTACTTTTGTACGGCAGATGCAGGTTGGTTGTCGCCATCCAATTCATCATTAACATGATCCTGCTCCAGTGCCTCCCTCAGAGCCCAGATGTCGTACATGTACGGCATGACATCTTCGTTCTTTACCAATGCCCAGAAGTAGTTCAGGTTTGTCCAGGCACAAACATGTGGAGCACCGAAGCCTTCGCCGAATCCGGGCTGGTTGTTCCATTCCTCGCGGGAGCACATCCCGAGCAATTGTAGCTCTAGTGGCACTTCGCCAGACGACTCAGGTCCCGCAAAGTGGCTATACCCGATAGCCTTGGTGAGTTCCACGAGTTTGTTGTGGCTAGGAGTGTCGCGGAAGGAAACATGTTCAGCAGAGTGCAGGAGCGCGAACCATAGGTCTTCGATATAGGTTCCCAAAGGTTTGGTCTCAGAAGTACCGTGCTTGTCAAAGGAGCTGGAGATGTTCTGCATCGTGCTCGCGAGATCAGAAGCTCCTGCGAGGTAGTCTTTGACTAGTGAGTGGTACGCATTGGTACTGTCGCTGGGTGCCTTAGATTGATTTTCTGTCTCGGCGATCTCTCCTGCGTTGTCCAGGGCACTTGGGATCATGTCGTTGGTTTGCTCCTCACGGGCGTTGTTCATCTCGCTAAAAGTGCTAAACGGTGTTGAGGAAGATAAAGTCATTCGAAAAGCCCCTGCTTCACCGTGCCTTTTAAAAAGACTGATAACCAGAGCGCAGAACAGACGAGTGTGCCGTTAACAAGAAAGTGGGCGTAGGAAGTACGAAGTATAAGACCATTTATGGCTGTGTAATGCCGGAAGGTCCGGCGCAACAAATTCCTTGGCGCATGGTCGAGGCTGCGAGTCACCACGTCTGTGCACGTAACGCATGAATTCATGCACATTGAAAAACAACGTGCTAAGTTATAGATTCCTACCTTGCCAATAAACTTGATTGTGGGAGAACAAAGGTGATAGGCTAGGCTCTAGAGTAGCGCCTCGGCACTTGCGTGTGTAAAATGGCAAAAAGGTCACAGTAGTTAGATACTACCTAGGCCGCACGGACGTTGGGTTAAGGTTAGTTCAAAGAAGCTTGGTCTAATGCTGGGTACAAGGGGGTATGAATACGAGCTAAGTGTCAATCCTAAATAGACTAATCGAACCTGTTCGATTTAGGTACCGACTATGCAAAAGCCTCTTAGAATATCTGCAGAGCATCTTGTATCCAGCCCACACTGGTTGCATCCTTGTACAGGTTGTGGCCGCTTAGACCTTTAGTTAGATTTGGTTGTACGAGCAATGTAGATTTGATTATAGTTAGACT
This sequence comes from Stagonosporopsis chrysanthemi, assembly GCA_022560025.1. Classification (NCBI taxonomy): domain Eukaryota; kingdom Fungi; phylum Ascomycota; class Dothideomycetes; order Pleosporales; family Didymellaceae; genus Stagonosporopsis; species Stagonosporopsis chrysanthemi. The sequence continues at coordinate 25,547 of JAFISE010000216.1, forward strand.
ATGTTTATTACTACTTATTCGGCTTTCTGGGCAGTCCGTGCATATCTGAATATGCCTACGAAGTTCCAGTGCAGGTAACAAATCTCGAGCCATCGTTAGGAGGGTGGACGATCTGACCCGCTGTGGCGCAAGTGTTTTCCTCAACAACACACCTTGCCGCTCCTGGGCTTCCTAGACATTATTTGTTAGTGACAATTGTTCGAATGACTCAGGAACAGAACAATAGAAAGAAGCAAAAATGTACCTCCAGCATAAGTTCTTCCTTGAAGCATAGGAAATTCCAGCTTTCGGCCCCTCAAATTCCTGAGGACCCAACCTTCACTGTTGCGGTAGATACCGGGGTACCGAGGTGTACCCTGCCACGAATATTGTTGCTGATTATTGGCCCACATCGCACAAGCCCGGTTCTCGCAGCGCGTAACATCATTCGCAGAGTAGAAACGTCCATCACAGGTAGTGCCACTTGCCGCCTGGCGCTCGGCAAGCTCGAAGGGTGCGGCAGTGACAGAAGACGCCAACAAGGCGAGGGAGATAAAGGTTTGGACCTGGACGTGTAAGCGAGAACATGAAAGTGTATGTAACAAAGCACACCTGAGGGAACATCATGGTTGCTGAAATATCAGAGTTAGATGGTAGGATGCTGATGCTAATCTTGTTACGCGAAAATGCACAGATTTATATCTTTGCTCCAAGACCTGTCAGATCTCAACTGGAATAACCCGGAAGGCATCGAACGACATCCGCTGTCTTAAAGCTAAGAAGCAATTATATCGGTCTTATTCTTTATGCTAATAGGTGCTAGAGTCAGGACTTAAGGACTACCTAGACCTTCGGCGTCTTGGCATAGAAAACCAATACGACCACATTTTTGAAAATCAAAACAAGTATCCATGTCTGGCTACAGTAACCCTATATACAACTCAGATTAAAGTATTAGTTTCCGTTCGAGTAATCAAGGCTGGATTGAGACGGTGCATCTGTGTGAGCATTCAGTTGGTTATAACTGTCGAAAAGGCGGTATCGTGCATAGCTAGTACTATCTGTTATCAAGTGTGCAAGTCTAATAACGATTATTTCTGAAAGAGTTTCGTTCGGTTTGTGATATGGGTCAACCTAGTAAACCCGGCCTTGCATTCCTCAAGTCTTCCGATCCAATTTCAGTTACGAGGCATCCGGCTCTATCCACCAGGAACCAAAGTATTGAAGCACAAAGAATAGTTTAGCTTCAAAGAACTTACAAGCAGCATGATAATATGAAACGATTAATGCCTCAGCTGTAGAGTTAAAAGCAGGAGCCATGGGAATATATAAGCAGTCGTGGCGACCACAGATTCTTACCATCATCATCAACAATCACTTCTTCACAACTCTTCTCGTCTACTACCAACATCTTTCAATATCCAACATGCGCTCCGCAATTGCTATCCTCGCCTCTGCTGCGATCTTTGCTACCGCTTTTGCGAGCCCTACCAAGCTTGTAGCCCGCCAGCGTGGCTACGTTACGCTTTGCAGCGACGACTTGTTGCAAGGCGAATGCGAGGACTTCGGTGTCTCCATCGGAACTTGCCGTGAGTATACTTCGAGACGCTGTTCTCATTTAACAGAACACTGACACGACCCAGGTGACCTCCCTTCCCGTCTCAGGGATGAGTTGAGCTCTTTCGATACCTACGGATACCGCTGCCTCTTCTACACGTAAGTATCTACAACATCCTACTGTAGGCAAAGCAGCTAATAAATACATCAAGCGACGAGACTTGCTCCGGCCGTGTTGATGAGTGGACCGGAAGGCACACCAACCTCCGTGACACCCAGTGGAACGACGAGAAGAGCTCCATGAGGTGCTTCTTCGATTAAATAATTTTTCGTCGCTCTTGGTGCCTGCACAAATATGCGAACCTGTTTTCATCCGGTAGACCACGTTGGGGACCGCTCCTCATTGGCTGACATCTGTCATTGACCAACCAGGAGCAATCTACAGCCTCGCATACCAGACTTTTTGGGGTTCATACATTTCTGCAGGTACTAAGTAATGCTGCTAGCTTAGAAGCTTCTGTACATAGTTCGTCCGTAGCTATTTAATACACCCTCTATACTCCTATATCTCTATGACTTATCTCATTGTTCCCCTACCATGAGAGACCTTGCGGAAGAGAATTTGACAAGAGAGCAGGTTGTAGCTCATATGGTTTTGTAGATAAACCGCGTTGTATCATCCACCGGCGTTCGTTATACCAGTGCAGCCCTACCGACCAACCCACTTACCCCCCGTCCACCCTCGTATTCTAATTCAACACTTTCCCTAAAACCACCGGTGGATCGAATCCAGCGCGTTCAGAGCACACGACAGAATCGCATTTAAATCCATCTAAAAACCTTCCAGCCAAACCCCGCAACTTGCCTCCCCTCCCACTCCTCAGCGCGTTCTCTGCCTCTATTACCTCCTAACCCATCCTCTCCAGCGGTGGAACCTTTCTCACTGGACTCACCGGATCCTTTTTCACTGCGCCCCTCGTCGTACTGCGCTTAGGATCAGGTCTTGCTGCTGCGTCGCGCGCAGCTTGGCGGGCGGCATTCCAGCGCGGAGTCTCGGCGGCTTTGGAGGGCTATGGTGCCGTGCCTGTGCTTTTTCTTGGGCGGTGGTGGTTGGGCAGCGGTGGGGAAGAAGGGTGCTGGGACGTGTTTGCCGTCTTCTTCTTCCTCAGCGTCGGGGGATCCCGGCACCTCATCCTCCTGCTCCTTGGTGATGTCGAGGCGCGGCGGCAACGAACGCAACATGCTAAGCCCCTGCTGGATCTGCAGCTCTACGTCGTCGTTGTAGCAGGCGGAGGCAGCTTCAGACTCGGGAGGTGGTGGTAAAGATGCGAAGACGGATTGGAAGGGGAGAGAGGGCAGCGCGAAGGAAGACGGATCGGGGCCTAGAGGCGCTGCACTTGGCTTCGCGCCTGGAGAAGACAAGGGACAGGGCGTCATCCGTTGCCGAGTGGGCTACTGGCTGGGAAGCTACTGTTACGCCCAGGGTCGAGAATGCAGACTGGAGGCTTTTGGAGTGAGCGACATTACATTGCGTGTTCTGTTCTCACCCATCGACGCCTCTTCCGCCATCCTGGAGCCTGTAGACAGCGAGCACTCCAAATTGACCCAGTGTTCCACGCCATCAACACCGACTCCAGCTCCATCGCAGCATCGCACCCCCGATCTGCTCTTCGCACCTGTCTCCAGCCAGCGTTGCCCTGCTGCCGCCATTGGCTCCCCATGCCCTGATGCGCAGCGAATTGATCATTGAACCAGCCCCGACAGTCCACAACTCGATCGACCACGTTGCTGTTTCTGCTGAGTTGCAGGCCCGCCCAGAAGCGAACAGGCCGCCTTGACCATTTTTCAGGTGAGCCTTTGGAGCCTGCAACGCCCCGAGTTCCTGCAACATTCACTAGCCTCGTTGGTGCCAGCCCGCGTTAGAATAGCCAGCCAGCGCTAGAACATACAAATGAGACGCTCTCGCATCAATTACTGGTAGCATTCTTCACGCCGCCTCCGAATTGCCACCAGAAGTGCAAGCGCAAGCGCAACAGCAAAGGGTACAACAGTCTACACCACCAGAGCAAGAGGTAGTGCGGCGGGTGTGCTGATGTTAAGCTCGAGATCTTTAATGGCGCACAGGCTGTTGTCGGCGCTCTACACTTGTTTTGCAACAGAAGAGTACCTCACATTACATCATCGGTCCATCGTCACAGCCGCCGTTAGCGAGCAAGCAGGTCTTGCCAGTAGGCAGGGCAATTAGCGACTCTTGTACAAAGAGCAACAAACACAGTGGGTGAGCAGGTACGTCAGAGTACTCGCATTACGATAATGCATCAAAATACTTAGCGTTGCACGTGTCCCAAGGGCAGCAACATCAGTAAGGACCAGCATCGGCAGCCTCACGCTGCCCATTCATTGCAGTCACTCAGCATGTTTGCTTCTCCCCAAATCTGACCTTGTCTATCCCGCCAGTGCCCCGCCAAGCTTGCCTGCGCGCAAACACTTTCACTCACCTCGACCTCAACTGATCGTCAGCCCCCCGCGCTCTCAAGTGAGAGTTCTCCTAATGAAATGGGCGACCAACTCGCCTTCTCTTTGCCCTATGCAGCGCAAAAGTGGTCGCGCTCCAAACCAATCCAGAAAGTCAGCCAAGCCTACAATACAAGCAAGTCAGCAGAGTCGAAGAGCGCATCAAGGTTAACATCAAGACCGCGCAACGGCCTCTCCCACTCGGCGTCTCCAAAGACACATCTAACACGAAGCTACTCATGTGACCACAGACTGACATGCCAAGTTAGAAACATCAAGAACAACATCCTCGAGCCCAAGCCGCATCCCCTTCAGCAAGAACACGCCGACCCTCTAAGTTCTGCAGACAAGAACCCTCCCAAACTCCAACTCCCCCCACCGCTTTTTCCGCTCTCGATGAAGAACCTTCAAATACACACAACTTACGAAATCGGGCGAAAACCTGCTTTCGGCCATGACAGACTCTGAGCCGTTTAAGTCGGTGCCCAAGAGCGAGATTAAAATGCTGGAGAACTATGGTCTTATCGATATGAAAGCACGCGATTGAGCCGCTGCGATGAAGCAATCCGTAGAAGATGTGGTCATCAAAGAACAGCCCAATGCGACTCCTTCAGCAGCAAACATCTGCAAAGTCGTGGCGTTGGCAAGGCCAGCATCACCAAAGAGCGGTATGGCCATTGTGCTCACAACGCTGCTCCTGTTTCGCCCTGAGGACTGGCCTGGAGAAGGCGAGGAGCGCGTCTCGTTACGCAACGAGATCTATCTCAATAGGCTGTACGTCGAACATCCAACCAGGTGGAATCTGGACCTGGCCCAGCCAAGGCCCTATAAGGTCAATTGCTACGTTTCCAACTCGAAGACACGCAGTGGCCTTCCGAAGCCAGCGTTCACAATGGAAGAGTAGCAAACATTGAAAGAGAAAGTCCAACCAATCCATCCTGACATCTTGTTTACTTGGTACTCGGGGAAGTTCAGGAAAGCCACCGGCATGAGACTGGCATGGGTCACGATGCAGAGTCGCTGTGCAGGTGTCGACTTTGCCGTCAATCACAACCGCACCTTCTTCGCAAAAGCCGGAATTTAAGTTGAAGAGCATGATACAGCACCAGCCATAGCTTCTGACGCCCAGATTGCTGTCCAGGATATTCACTGGCATGATAACAATAGTGCTAATCACTTCGCAAAGGGGGTGTACAAGGCTTTTTGGTAGACAGTGGGCCGCTGAAGGCAAGAGCCAACAAATGGTTGCTCTGAAGAAGGTCCTCAAGTAGGTCCTCCACAAGGCCCAGATGGACCATGAGGCGGAGGCTGATCCTCTTCAAACACGCCATCAGTGTCTTCAACCAGAGCCGTGGTGAGGATGTGCGAAATCAGAGCAAGGGCACGGGCAGAATTTTGTCTTCAAACTCGTCTGGTCTCAAGAGCGGCAAGTCCCCATCCACTGCACCCACTGCCAACACTGGAGGTTGTAGGAATGGTCAGCCGCCCTAGCAGCAGCAGCAAGATGCACCTCCGCTCTATTGCTCAAACCGTTTGCAGGCAGCTGAAAAGTAGAGGGCATCGTACAAAATTGCAAAAATGATGATGTATGGGAACGGACAAGCTGGAAGGTCAAACGTCTTATACCTCACGATGACATGATTTCCATTTGAACGGAGTTTCGAAGTCTTGGATGATATCCTAAACACGAATCGACGCCGAACATGGCACGATATCCTAGAGTTACTTGGATCTCTTTCTTTTAAAAGCATTGCATTTAAAAGAAGGATCTTGATCAAATTTGTGCGTCCACATTCCAAGCTGTAGACTTATGATTCGATGACGCCTTAACAGGAACAGCACGTACTAGCGCTGGAAGCGTCGTTCTAACTGGAGATCCGAACGTGCTGCTCTTCGCCACCACACTGTGTGCCCGGAGTTCTCACCACTGACGCGTGATGAGTTGTGCAGCTCCTGGGTAGCGATTATAAACCACTGTCTATACCCACGCTCTTTCGCAACTTGTATGGATCTCTGTCAACTGCAGTCGAGCCTAGTTCACCACGATGGGCGGTGCTTCGAAGCTTTTGTCCAGCCAATAAGTCGAAACCGTACCGTTTATTCGGTTCGTTATCGCTGGAGAATGCGATCAAAAACTATCGCGACGATATAGTAGAGTTGTTACTCAGTTGAGCACTAGTCCCAAAGGCAGGTGCTATTTCGGCAGCGCTGGACAGTGCTTCAAACATGCATGATACGTCAGTGCTTATAACTCTTGTCAAAGGAGGGTAGTATATTAGTCGAGATTACAGTCAGATCCGACTATCGATTATAAGGTCATTCCAATCGCCAGGCGCGGAAACTTTCACTGAAATGAGTCGTCCATCAGACTTCCAGTGCATGATGAAGTCGTAGTTAGGTGGTGCCTCGTGGTGGGAGCAGACCCCAATGGCGCGTCTCCTTCGAACACAACTGTGCTTCATCTTGCCACCTCCATAGAAACTCTCGAGTCTCTCAAGACGTTAATATCAGCTGGCGCGAAGCTTCAATCGTCGAGTTCATCCGAGGATATCATCGCACACGCTATTGAAAGCCACAATGAGAACACTGGTCGGCTTCTCTTTATTGATATTTTACTGGACCTTGGACAGATATTGTCACGATTTGGAGTCTCCTTTGCCTCATGGGCAACCTGCGCCTCACTTTTGTTGAGATGCAGCTCCCTATCCTGCACTAGCGTTGTTTACAGCTACCCATGTATACATACTGTTCGTAGCTTCGCACAATACAACCTCAGTTCAATCCTAGAATCTTCCCGCACTGCTTGCACTCACTGCGACAGATATTGATGCTTATTAATATTAGAACAGGATTCCGTAATATCTGTGAAGGCTCAAATTGGTTGTCGGGAAACAGACGGCACTGCATCATTCATGGTAAGTGTGTAGGGCTCGCACGTGATTTCCGATGTGAGCGACTGAAATTCCAACCCGCGCCGCACACTTCCATGTCAACCATGTCAACCTACAGCATATCACTCCAAATCACACTCTACCATAGTTGTACACAGTACATTCTGGAAGCTTCCAAACAGAACTCGTACTCGGATCTCGGTAGCTCTACTTCATCATGGGATACGCACGGCACACTCAAGCTTACCACATCAATGCTGATGCACAAGGCGCACAGTTGGCCAATCTTCCAAGTCGCCTGGACATAGTACCGTACCGTATGCTGCATCATCTTGCCACCTGGCTTGGCCTCAGACCGATGCCACAATCGGATACCTGCTGATCGATAGGTCTCTGTGCCTACACTGCAGAGGGCCTTTGTGTATACGAAGAATATATGTCGGCGCACTTTGTATCTCATCTCGTTCTTGTCTGTCCCTTTGAAGAATCACAATCGTGTCGGCGAATTCGTACATGCTTGCCCACTCTCGTATTTCTATTCCACGCCCAGAGACTGTATGTCGCCAAATCGCTCGCCACTGCGGTAGACTTAGTACAGTGGATCGCTTGATCCACTCATCGATCCTCGATTTGTATCACCAAAGTCATCGGCAACTGCATGCGTCTATGCTCCTGTGGCGCTCTAGAAATATGCCAAGCCTTAATCCGGTACTGAACTAGACCCCAGCAGGTTGGATTGCCTCCGAACAGTCGCCCTGATGGCTAGGTGCGCGATAGCCAAACGAATGGCCAAACAAAACATTCTAGAAGTGGGTATGTTCGGGTCCCAAAGCCCATGCGGCATTTTGGCTTTGAGTCAACAATCATTTTCTTCACTCGGCGCCCGGCTGTGAAAGAGCGCGCGAACGTGCAGGACGATCTGATCCCGTGTCCCGTGTTTTCAGCGTGGCGCTGCCACTGATCTAGGACAACAAGATGGGCGAGAACTCAAGATTATTAGCGGATCCAGTGCTTTTACTTCGTAAGTTTTTCGCCCGAGCACTCCAGTAGTGGGGGATACATTCTACATTCGTATTTTGGCGATACTGCAGTCACGGTTGAACTAGCTTGACGCTCCGTTATCATGCGGTACGACGATAAAGCGGTCATTCAAGGTTCACCGCAGCAATGGTAGAACGGCGGGATCAACCATGAGCAATAAGTGGCGGGAAGCTGCGGGAGCGCCATCCGAATCCGGATATCTTCGCCCTCTTGCCACCGTACCGAGACCAGAGAGCAAGAAACCGTATTTCGAGCCTTAGATAGGAACATGCATTCGGGATACTTTTGACCGAGGTTGACAGCTGTCAGAACCGGATGGCGTGAACTGAGTAAGCACACTTTGGAGAATCTTTTATGAGAGAATCGAAGGCAGTGGTCGTTTGTTTGCAGAACTTCGATTCTACATCTAGGGCTGGAATCTATCTCACCGTCCTGATATGCGATGAAGCAGGTGTGGCAAAGTTTTGCGGTCGGTGTTCCAAGGAATTGCGTCACCAATCTCAGCGGCACAATGTAGCTTCTGTTCTTTGTTCGTTGCAAATGCGAGCAGAGCCAGACCTTAGTTCTGCGTCTGAACTCGTCGCGAGACTGTGGGGTTGATAAGGCGGGAAGTCGCCGACTCCCAAGTGAACACTGAACACCGAACACCTCGAGTGGCGTACGACGCTCCCAGCAGTTTCACTCTGCCAAGCGCGTGGAGGTAAACAACACCCTAAGCCCAGAACGGCCACTGACGTGACAGACTAGATGGCCCTTTGCCATGATTCGATCAGCAGTCCCTCAATTTCGGAGACTAGCCCAAAACGGAAGTCAGGCTTCGCTTCGGTAAAGAAGGATTACCAAAGATTGCGAAGGCTGACGCTGTACAATTACATAGACATAGAGAAGTATCCACAGATCTGCAAGCTGAGACTTCGGAGTCGGCGAGCAATATCGGTGCCTGCAGAAATACGCGGACCCGTCTTATCTGGTAGACTACATGGAGAACCGCTCTTGATTGGTTGACGTCTGTCGCTGACCAATCAAGAGCAATGTACAGCCGAGCGTACCAGACTTTAGGAGGTCTTTACATTTTTGCAGTCATTCTAGTGCATGTCCACACACCAGAGATGGATGCCTCAAACCGGAACATCTTCCTTTGGCTTCTCTCACAGAGAACAACACAGTCTATGCAAACAATTGCGAGCTCAAGCAGAAATTCGATGAAATTCACAACGAAGTACTATCCCAGAATTTCAATCACTGTCTTCGTGGGAGACATTCAATATCAAGAACAAGATGAAGGCTCTCGCCGCTCACTTCTACCGAACAGCCGACGGCCGGACAATGAAAATGACGGAAATCTTAGTATAGGCATCAGTATGATCACATCTACCACAGCCGTGGGCCATGCGGCCTGGGACTACTGCATACGCCCTTCACTCTTCCCGCGGATCTTCGATGTTCATGTTCCAAGATTAGAGCTTCAGCTTGTAGTACTTGTCCAGAGCCGCGGAGAGGACGTTTGCATCGGTCGCCCCGTATATGGTGGATCTCTTGCTGGGTACTCCTCTGTCTTTGTTGAAGATCCAAATGACGATGTAGATGCATGGACTATACTGAATGCGCCGCGAGGAGACAGTTCGCGTACGGGTTTACATCTTTCTGAGAGCGTTCGGGATCCAGAAACGATGCAATTGGTATGGCCAGAATTCTCACAGATGGTAGGTATCGAAAACCGTGGAGGTGGCGCACAAGACGATCAGATACGTAGCGAACGGCTCAGCGATACCTGTTCACGCAGCTATATAAGACTGCATGTCTTCGATCCTACCTTCGGTATCAGAGCATCACAAACACTCTGAGGCATCCAGCTCTCTCCTTGTCACCATTGTATTGCTCAGCTTTACCATAATTATCACGCCGACTTTCCTCCAACATGAAGCAATTTACCGCCCTTTCTTTTTTCTCGGTGGTCTTGGTGGCCTCCGCATTGCCTGCAGATATTGGTTTACCATTGTGTGTCGGTATTGGTGCGAGTGTCGGTGTGGATGTAGGCGGTAGCACCGTTGCGAACAACATACCAGTTCCTACTGGAAACCCGATCTCGAGCGCCATTGGAAGTATCGAAAGCGCTGTGGAAAACGTAGTCGAGGTCATCGGAAATCCAGTTCGCAGTGTTACCCTGGGCATAGTTCCAACCCCCACTGGAGGCTCTGCTGCAATCCCCAGCGGAAACCCCATTGGAAGCATCATCGGAGATGTTATCCCGAGTGGTATCGCCAATCCCATCGGAGTGAGCTTGAGTGCCGGAGCCACTATCCCAGTGCCTACTGCAAACCCCGTTGAAGTAATCTCAAGCATCTTGGGTGGTACTCTCCCAGTAGCTACTGCAAATCCCATTGGCGTCATCTCGAGTATTTTGGAAGGCCCACTGCCAGTCCCGAGCGGTGATCCAATTGGAAGCATTATCGGAGGCATTGTCCCCAGTGGTATCGTCGACCCCATTCAAGTGAGCCTGAGCTTGAGCTTGGGCGCGGGCGCGGGTGCCGGTGTTTCAGTCCCTAGTCCTACAGGAAATCCTGCTGGAGCAATCTCCAGCGTCCTGGGAGGTGCACTTCCAAGCGGAAACCCTATCGGAAGCGGAATTGGAGGCGTCATTCCAATCCCAACCTCCGACCCCGTTGGTGGTGCTCTTTCGAGCTTACTTGGAAGCACACTCCCATTGCCTACTGCGGACCCTATTGGCGTCATCTCAAGCGCGTTGGGAGTGGGTGGTACTGTTGCAATCCCGAGTGTAAGCCCAACTGGAGGCGTCATCTCCGACCCGATTGGTGGTTCTGCTTCGAGCATTCTTGGAGGCACGCTTCCGTTGCCCACTGCCAACCCTATCGGAAGCGTAATTGGAAGCGTTCCCAGCGCAATCGCAAGTGTAGTGAACAGTGTCATCTCTCCCATCGAAAGTGCTGTGGGTAGTATCCCTGGTGCGATTGGAGGAGGCAACAGTGCATGCATCGTCAACCCGCTTCCCTCTGTGGGTGTAAGCATCGTCAATCCTCTCCCGACCGTCAGCGCAAGCATTGTCGCTCCTCTCCCAAGCGTGGGCGTAAGCATTGTCGCTCCCCTCCCAAGCGTGGGCGTAAGCATTGTCGCTCCCCTCCCAAGCGTGGGCGCAAGTATCGTCAATCCTCTCCCAAGCGTGGGCGCAAGTATCGTCAACCCTCTTCCTAGCGCGATAGCAAGCATCGTCAACCCAATCACTAGCATCCTTCCCGGCATTGGCAACTCCATCGCTCTTCCCCCCACAACACTTCGAACGGTCGTCAGCCCTATCCCTAGCACCACTCCCGGCCGACAGGATGTGTGCTGCACCGTCGGCGTGCTTAACAACCTAGTCTGCATTGTTTTGCCACTAGGCGGCACATGCTCTGGCACGAAGAGGACGTGCACAACCAATGCTGCTCCTGTAAGTCTGGTTCCTCCCCTGACTACAACATCAACGCTAACATCTCACGTAGGGCACTTCTCTTATTAATATCTCAGTACTTAATTGTGTTGACCTTCTTTAGGAACCAGGAGGTATAATGAGATGACTCGGCGCAGTGTGTCGTTTGGTATCATGTTTCTTGTAACGAAGATGTTGTTGTGACGTTACTCTTGTTTGCAGCATTATGTGGTTACCAATTATGAAGATAATGGGAGTTTGAAAACCACCAAATCTATCACAGATTTTCGATTTCTAGCGGTCTCGATTCTATATTATCTCGCATTTTTCGTCCCAGCCTGAGGCACTCTTCTCTTTCACTCAGTTTCTGAGGTGAAAGCTTAACGTCATCAAGGCCAGAATCTCCAACCATTTGACCATTGTCATCCTTGCTTCTATTTTCCTTACCCAGATTTCCTGCTCTGAAACCGCAAAACCCTCATGAGCCAGTCGTGCGACTCCACTCTCTGAATCCCGGTGTTCTTCTCTCAGCGCCCTCGGACCATCCTTCACATATCTCCCCCCCCCCCGTCTCTTAGCTCTGACGTCTTATTTGGCCAGATATTGCTACGCAATCAAATTTGATAACTTTTTGAAGCTAGACTATCCAACAGAGTGTCGACATTGTGTCATGCAGTGTTGGGTCGCGACAAGGCAATGCTTGTTGGGTCAGTTGACTACGTGCACCAGCAAAGTGCTTGTCACGTAATTTGCTGTGGTTGAACGCGGAAAGATGGACTAGCGGCAGGACTCGCTAGAAAGTAGGCTTGAGACAAGCGATCAGACCAACCTCGAAGGGCTTGTTGATTTGAGCCGTCTACTGCTTCCGACAATTCAGCTGCAGGCTATGAGTTATCGCGACAGTGCTCGTCTTTTTGCCGTGTTGGTGGTGATCTAAATGCTACCCTTGTCTCGCTAGGCTTGTACGCATCTCCAGTTTTTCACGGTGAAAAGACTCCTGAGCTGGGGCACCGGAAACCACTGGAACTGTCTGCACTGACGAGTCTCGACTCTATCATCACTGCCAACCTTCAGCAACAGTTCGCTCGCCATCAACTCACTGTCTTTGCATTTGTGCTCGCGTGACACATCCTTATTCTCGCGCCACCACGGGAAGGAAGTCAAGTGCAGCTTGTCTCTGTTTCCCTAATTGCAGAATGATCGACTCCCGCTTGCTCGAAGACCTGGTAGGCACGAACACGTGCAGAGCGGAGCAAACCAAAATAGGATATTTGGAGCACTTTAGCCAGTCCTCAACAAAATTATCGACTTCTTCTTTGGGAGCCAGTTCGATTGAAGCATCTCGATATCTCGGCCACTGTCATGGATGCCGCCGTGTATTGCACATCCCCTCCAGCTCAGTCGGTGGCAAACTCGTGGTCAGCAGCGTCTGACTCCAGCGATTTCGTGTGGGCGGACTGGCGTCCTCCTCGTCACAGCATGACACCACAAGCGATCAGCCAGATAACCGCTCACATCGATCTTGTAGCGGCTAATGAGTCAACGGGAAGCTATCCAGCGGAGATCAGAACTCCAACGAGAAACCCGCTGGCAACGGACGCATCGACAAGTACGGCTGAGGACGACAGACAATCCCCACCCATGACGGTGTCCTCCAGGGGCAGCTCCTCAAACGATGGCTCCTCAGTAGCGTCTCCAACTTTCGCAGAGACTCCAATGACAGCACCTAAAAACCCATCGCCACCCATGGCTCAGCACGGCAAACACCCGCAGCACCCGGCATACACCCCCGCTTTTCCCGACGCCTGCTCAGCAACTACCCCTCTCCGTCGACGCAACCAGAACTACGCAATGAACCGCTCGCCCGCCATCAATACCAAGAAGGACACCGAAGAGAGGCCTTGGCCAGTCACTCCCACCCCTGCACCCCGCGGCCGCCTCGCACCCACTTCCGCCCCAGTCCAGCACAACATCGATCACCCAATCACACCACCCTTCAACTGTCCTCCCCTCATTAGCTCGCCGCGCACCGGCCGCAACAGCATGACCACCACGCCCGACAACGCTATTGCGAACGCCCTTACCCCACACTCCTTGTCCCCAACCGCATCCACAGACACCGACAACTTCTACACTGCGCCGTCGTCGCCCGAGCAAAGATGGGGAATGCAAGACGAGAAAGAAAAAGCCAGGATGACAGCATGTTGCAAGATTGAGGTCGCATCGAGTGCGGCTACAACTGGGCGTGGCGGGATTTCTTCCTGGGGTGGGGAGGGGAGGCAGCGGAGGGGGCAGAGGAGATGGGCAAAACAGCCAGGCAAGTGCATGGGTGACGGGAGGCGTGCTCGAGGATCTTCGTGTCTTCTTTTGTTTAGGTTCGGGTTCTTTCGCCTTTGGATAGTATTATACTGAGGGTGTTAGCGAGGTAGTGTTTGATGCAGACAAGGACTCAAGGTCCAAATGGTTGTGGGTGTCGCCACTGGGGCTGAGGTTTTGTATCTGCACTGCTGTTATGGAGGGGCTAGACAATTTAGAGTCACGACAGAGTAGCTAGTCGTACTTTGATGCGTTTTGAACTTGCTGCTTTATGTGGTTGTGATTCATCATTCATTTATCCACTCAGACGCAAACTACACCATGTTCTTACAATCTGCTGTTTATGTATCCCGACTCGATTCTACTTCTCTGTGTCATACATGAACAATAAGAGGCTAAGGGAGCGTTCACGTCTTGATTGAATGTCGGAGCATCAAAATCGGTCCATCTATTCATGGTAGAGTGCATTCAGCATCGCAGTAGCAGACGCAGTGGTCATGAGCCAAATAGGCTGTGCCGAATAAATCACCCGTCCCTATCGAGCTGCTTCTTATGTCGCGACATCGAGTGGCTTTCGTATGACTCAGTCACGTAGACGTTGAGCACAACACCTCAATCGCCAACCAAAACGAGGCCGGTACCAGCCAGCAGGACTCCGAGTCCATACTCCCTAACCCTCACGGTGTTGGCGTAACCGAGCACAGTTGTTGAAGCTGGAGCTAAAAACGAGGCGAGAATGCCAGAGTCGGGCACCAACCAACTGGTTGCACGGCATTATTCAGTGGCCGTTCGAAACAGCAACTTCCTCCGCAAGCCCCAGGATATCACGCGAGCACGAAACTCTACACGCGTAACGCCTAGCTCTTATATGTTGCAGCGTAAGCAGCTGCTGAAAATGATGGAAAACTGCGCTTGTGTTACTTGCTAGCTAGGGAGCGTCAATATATACATGCTGTGAGACGTGCTAGTCCAGGAGAGTCACAGGAGTGACGATCAAGGCCTGTAGGGCCGACTTGCACCGCAACATTATATTTGTCCGGATGACTGTCCCATTGAGAGTAGAACTCAATCCTAGACGTACGACCAGAGCAGGTCTTTTCAGCGTGAGAAACAAGACTGTCCAGCCGAAATATATCGTAAACGTGTAGCTTGGTAATAGGCGCAGGTGAACAACAGCTGAACAATGTCTCTGAGCTGTCAGGGTACCCGTCTGATCTGTAAGCGCATCTGGGTATAGCCAGCCGCTGGAAAGAACCTGCCAACTAGAGCTTAGCAATAAGAGCAAGATGTGGAGGTTGCAATGCATCCTGTATCATTGCGTGTTTTCAATGCAGATCATTGTGCAATTCACTCTGCCCACATTGAGTACTGTTAGGCTCACCATTGTTGATACGTACATTACTCACACAAAGAAGCAGGCGTTCTTGTTTTCTTCACTAAGCACTTCTATCAAACAGTACAGACTGCACTATACAAATAACTTCCTCCCGCCCGAATTGAACAACTACCACACAACTACAAATATCCACACCGTCTACTCCATAAGAAAATTCACGACAACAGAACACTCTCAACTTCGATCAAGATGGAAGCAAAAGCTTACAAGCGGGAAGCAGCTAGTCTAATTTGTGGTATCGAGCTGCCAGTACCATGTCCTAGCACGCCTGAAACCATCATGCACTGCGCGACAGAAACACAAGATCAAATCGCCGTGGCTCTTTCCTGGTTGAAAGCAGCGCCAACACTCCTACCTCAATTGAAGAAGCAAAGTAAGCAGAAGTCTTACGAGCTCATGGGTCGACTCCACGTGGCCGGCCTCTTGGAATGGCTAGATAAAGCATACACTATTTCCATTGGCACTTATCCAATGCCACCACAATGGCAGGATGCGATATCCCACAGTCGAACAATTTTTGGGCCTAGTTTCTGGGTAACTAGTTTCTGGGAGAAGCTTATGATTGTTGCGGCGTGAGCAGCCGCTGAAAATGATGGAAAACTGCGCTTCTGTTATTTGCTAGCTAGGGAGCATCAATATATACATGCTCTGAGACGTGCTAGTCTAGGAGAGTCACAGGAGTGACAATCAAGGCCTGTAGGGCTGACTTGCACTGCAACACACCCCCCTAGCTAGCGTAAACAACAAAGCTAAACGTTGTACTATTAGTACTATCCTGTAAGTCCTGCTAGATCTAGTATATTAGCGTCTTGCGAGCGCTTAATATACTGTTCTACGCTCTCTAGTCTTAGCTGTTTAACAAACCTGTAGTACTTCTGTTGTACTAGCGTCTTTGTAAGTCTGTCTG
The DNA here is from genome assembly GCA_022560025.1 of Stagonosporopsis chrysanthemi. Taxonomy (NCBI): domain Eukaryota; kingdom Fungi; phylum Ascomycota; class Dothideomycetes; order Pleosporales; family Didymellaceae; genus Stagonosporopsis; species Stagonosporopsis chrysanthemi. The sequence continues at coordinate 41,572 of JAFISE010000216.1, forward strand.
CTAGCATGTCTGCAGTTAGACACTAAGCTACGTGTAGACACTACTGCTGCACCTTCTGCCTTAGCTATATCTAATATATGTTAACGTAGCATAGCTTTATATATAGCCTGTTGTCTTGCTTTATAACTATACCTACTGTCTATTAATTATTATAGTAGATAACAGGCTTTGCGTCTAAGTTAAGCTTAATATAATTAAACAGTCTGTTCTACTACTCTATCTCTCTTCTAGCTATTAACAGAGCTAAGAGCTTTGCTTTTATTATTAACTTTGTAACTAAGTATTAATATATAGCCTTCTAATTAATATATATTCTATATATCTTAAATAGATATCTATATAAGCTCTGCTTTAACTTCTTATTATTTGTAAACACAGCGTTAGACACTCTATAAAATAGTAGATTATTAGTTTAACTAATATATATAGTGTTGTTCCTTGCTCTATTATATACTCTAATAGCAAGGTACTTAGTACTAACTAAGTATCTCTAGACGTGCTTAGCTGCTACTACGTGCTTCTGTCTAGGATTCTGCAAATACCTTACTAGAATAGAGTATGCTTATAAAATATTAAGCTTTGTAAAGGTTAAGATATAAGCTAGTAAACCTACTAGCTGCTAGTATAGCTATGTGCGTTTAAAGCTTACTTCTTTAATACTTAGCAGCAGATAGCTATTAGTTAATAGTACTACTAAGTACTTCTCTAATATCTAAGCTAAGTTAAATTTAGCTAATACCTTGTTAATAAACAAGTTTTAGACTAGCTATATTGCTCTTGCTGTCTAGTCTCTTACTATATGCACACTAAGCAACTACTTTAGCTTTCTAAGACATCTTATACTATAGGCCTTTTAAAGCTATCTTTTAAACTAGCTGTAATAGCTAAGGTATTGTAAGTGCACAAAGACAACAATATTATCTATATAGAAGAATATAATTAGCTAATTACTAGTAAATATACAGAGTATATTCTATATATATCTTAGGCCTAGCCTTATTAGTGTCTGCCTAAGATGCCTGTACTAGAGCAGTAGTACGTCTTTTAGGCTATACAAAGCTTGCTTAAGCTTAAGTAGCTTTTTTATCTGTGCAATAAACAGCTCTAGTATATATATATAGACTAGCTGTTTAAAAAGTGTATTTAAGAAGGTATTTAGTATATTATACTAATATGCGTACAAACTAAAGGCAGCAGCTATTGCTATTAGCAGACAGAACACTCTTACTACTAGTGTTGTAGTATATATATCTCTCTAGTTATCTTAAAAGTCTTTTCTAACAACTAGCCTTGCTTTATACTTGTATAAGTAACTGTCTTTATTAAATTTATATATAAATACTTACTTTAAAAAGAGTATCTGTGCCTTAGCTGCTATAGCTACTATAACTAATATAGTTACAAAGCAGCCTTTGTCTTTACAGCTAGTAAATTCTATATATACTGTATCTTTAAATTTATATCTAAATAGATACTTATCTAAGTCTCTTTAATGTTGTAAAGGTAGTAGAAGCTTGTCTCTATACAGTCTTATAGCTAGCTCTTTTCTAAGCAGCTTCTAAGGCTCTATTACTTTAATAGCTAATACAAATACTATAAAGTATATTCTAAGTGTGCTTTGCTGTCTTTATAATATTAAGACGTTTAATACATTAATCTAGCTACTAATCTCTTCTTACCTTAGCGCATTGTTTGTATATTAATTAAAAGCCTTGTTATTAGGTACTATAGCCTGCTAGCCTTATAGCAACTTAACAGTCTCTTAACTACTTACTAACTACTTATTTAGCTTAGGTGTGCTCTTTAATATTAGCAGCTACCTTGCTGTTGTTTCTTTGTCTAACTGCTGCTCTCTTACAGCCTTACTAAAGAGCTGCTACTTAGCTTATTCTATATCTAATTGTCTTACATATATATTATTAGCATTGTACAGAGCTTGTTCTATCTCTTACTTATTGTCCTAAGTCTCTAGAATATTAATAGTAGCTACTATCTCTTGTAGCTTCTAATAGCTAGAGTAAGCTTTTTTAGCTCTTTTTTTTAATAGTATAAAGACTATATCTTGTGTTTGTACACCTTGTTATAGTATAGGCATCTATACCTAGTAAATATTTATTAAGTTATAGCCTACTAGCTAACTTATAAGTGTCTTTAATACTAGCTTCTTTCTATATATAAGCTTGTTATTTAACATGTATATTCTTACTCTAATAGCTGCTAAATAAGCTACTATTAGCTTACGTCTATATACAACCTTATAAAGTATCTTCTAAGCTAGTGCTTTTATAAGTGTTTAATTAAGTAAGTAGATAGCTGTGAGGTCACTGTAGGCAGGCAATCGGACTCAAGGTAGATGGGATGGCTTCAAGGCCGAATTGGGGTTGTATTTGGATATCAGACGAATCCTTG
>JAFISE010000217.1:0-43860 GCA_022560025.1 Stagonosporopsis chrysanthemi
TGCCCGCACCTACACTACCCGCAGCGGCCGAACAGCAACTCTATATAAGTAGAATGTATAAGAGAATATTGTCGCATAGGTCTATAGAGTACTCTAACAGAATATCTCGCAATAACAACTATTGTGTGTGGCTCTATAGCCTCATTTTTGAGTGAGCTATTTTGGTGGTTCGGCGCATCACGCGAATCCGCGCATCACGCGCACGGACACGGTAATGCGCTAATTCGATTCGACCCAACTAAGTCTGCTCCTTCTTCCAAAACATCACGATGCGCATCAACATGCATCTGCTATGCAGCATCGCCAGAATGGATGTGCCAATCAACCAATCCTGACACTGCTTGCTTTAGCCCTGATGGACCCTGCAGACAAGCCTGAGGCCGTAGTCTCCGGAAAGATTCAGCCGGCAAATCATGGCGACCAGCAGTTGGCAACTGCAGCAAAGTCAAGAAAGAGGAAAATTACACCCGCTTCCGATACTCTTGTCAATCATGCAACCTTTCCGCGGAAGCGTTCCGTCACTGCCTGCCGCTTATGTCGCTCGCGCAAGACAAAGTGCAACAATGACCGACCAATCTGCTCGAAATGCAACGAACTCGATGCTCAATGCATTTACGATGAAGACGAGTCAAGTTCTGCCTCGTGAGTCTGAAGACGAATCTATACATTGCCTCTCATACCAATAACCTACAGCGCTGCGCCTGCCGGTCATATTCTCGAGCGTCTGGAATATCTGATCAATCTGGTAGAAGGGGGCTCAGCTCGGGATGACGGCCGGGGGGCAAGTCAGAGCAACTGTCGCAATGTCCCAATGTCTGAACCGACACCAGACTTCCATGATTCTGAAACTCACCACGCTTACTTCGGGTCCGGTCAGGATGTTCTCGATTGGCCAATATTCGAAGGCAAGTACGATCGACGATGGATCGAAGCCTTGATATTCGACCCTACGTTACCATGCAACGATCTCAGCCTGAACGAACCGTGTACATCACCAAGAGTCACAGATGACTCGGTAAGAAACCGCTTCGAAGACCCCCGTCAGGCTTCTGGTCTGGGGATAGGCGTACGTGAAGATGATGTCCCCCATCTGGTGGAGACATTCCTAGTCAACGTTCACGTGAAGAATCTGATATTCGATCCCGAGTACATGAGGAAGATGGCAAAGGACGTAACTGAGCATGGATTTGATTGGAGACCGTCTAGCTGCCTTGTGGTATGTACACTTAATCCGCTCACTGCCTACGCGGCGCTGACAATTGAACCTACAGCTCTTCGTCTGTGCGTTGGCTTCGATCTCATCTCGGTTCTCCCGTCGAGCAACATGGACACCTCTCAGTGGTTCTCGCGACACCGACGCCAGCCTCCCCAGTACGCCAGGCTATCAGACTGCCGAGTCATACTATACAGCTGCGTGCAAAAGACTAGGTTTGCTGAAGAACACATTGATTGCAACCGAATGCTACTTTGTGGCAGGAGTTTACGAAATGTATTCTCTTCGGCCTTTGCAAGCTGCGGTATCCTTCAACCGAGCGTGTGTGACTTTCCAAATACTCACATAGATGCGCAGTGAGTACTATGCTATCGAAGATCAGCTGGGAAAAGCCAGGGCAAGTCGGTTGTACTGGTCTTGCTTGAAGTCCGAGCAGTGAGTAGCGACTACTTGCGTACGATCCCACAACTGACAAGGTCGCCAGCGAGACTTCGATAGAGATTCGGTTCCCGTCTTCCGGCTTGACGAAACTGAACTACACTAGCCACTTCCCTGCGCCGCCACTTGCAGCTACGTCAGAGGATTTTTATCGCATGCACAGCGACTTCGGTCTCGATCTTGAATCCACGAGTCCAGCGAGAATCCACAGTGAATTCGAGGAAGGGTGGTACTATTATCTGGCACACATAGCAGCTCGCCGGATACTGCAGAGAGTGATTGGCTCTTCCTACGATGCTGGCGAATCAGCATGGCTGAACAGACCTCTTCAGACTCTACTCCAAACGGCAGAGGAGCTGGACAGACAGCTCTTGGAATGGTACGTCGATGAAACCCCACTACAGAGAAACTAGAACTACGCTGACACCTCTCCTCAGGCATCGCACACTGCCCGAAATCATTTCCTTCGATCAAGATATTCCTGCAGATACCGAGCTGTCCTACCACCTGCAGGCCCGAGCCCTGGAAATACGGGAGCGTATATATCGTCCATTCCTGTTTCGTAGCATCCACAGGGCTGGCCGCGTCGCCGAGGATGAAGCAATGGGTCAATTTGTGCGGTTGCATGCATCCATTTGCGCGCAACTGATACATCACTGGGATGTTCGTCACCGCCACCACGGCACGTGGCTTATGGCCCGGCAAAGCTTCACGTCGGCGTTGTTACTTCTGGCTGCACAAAGATCAGGCCGTCAAGAGGCTGATGGAGCCTCGTGCGAACGCAGCATTCAACATACTCTGGCAACCTTGCGGTTCTGGGAGGCTGAAGCGCCGGATCTCAAAGCTTCCAGACTTATTCTGGAGGATGTCAGTGGTCACTACTCACGCATGGCACAGAGCAGCGTCTGATGCCGCCATGGGAGAATATGGATTATGTTCAAAAACCGTTGTACGGTCTGAAACGCCCTTAAGATATTCCAAGACCATATGCCACAACGAAAGACAAGGGATGCATGTGAGCTGATGTCAGAATTGGAGCCTGGCAGCCATCAAGTTCGTCAATGCCAAATATCGATCGTGAGAGCTTGGCACGGCGATTGAACAGCAAGCAACGCTATCAGTTGCCGATGGGCGGCTACATGCAGCCCCACATATATCGCTGAAGCAGTCCCCGAACAGCCCCGACAAATCACACGCATTGCACATCTCTGTCTGGCGACATCCGGAGATCCTGCAGTATTGTGCGGTCTCCTGTTGTGGTTATGGATATGAACACGAAACAGAATTCAAATTGATGTTGGTTTCGTTCCACTTCGTCTGCCATGGAGCATCCATTCCGCAAGCCTCTGCTAACAGTTCTTATTCCGGTTGTGTCGGCTTGGCGGAAAGCTTTTACGAGAACTCCACGCGGAGCCTCCCCGAGGGTCGCAACGGCGGCACGGCGGGTTACCGAGTCGAGGCAGATGCCCACAACGCTCGCCCCCGAATATCCGCACAAAACAACACCAGCCTACTTGTATGAACTAATAGCTGAAGCAGCGGTGCAGCCTTTCACTAATACCACTACAGCAGCCATAAGTTAGCATATTGTTCAACCCGGAGACTGATCTGGAGCGCCATGGTTGCATCCCGCGGGGAAAGATCCCCACAGTCATGAAAGTGCGGCGGGATGACATGATTTGTCCCGCACAACCTGCCTTCGGCTGCGATCGACGTATAAAGACACCATCATGCCTTGCTTCAAAGCAGACGACATCTGCGCACTCAGTCGCTCTTTCCTTGCAATTAAGTCAGATTACTTGCTGTCCGCCAAAATTCTCAAAGCTTTGATCATCTTCACCCGACCGTTGGCGTCTTGTCAGTATGGATCAGATTCACAAGCTCAACGTTGTGCACCGCTATGAAAAACGCAGCCTTCTCATCGCGTAAGATGGCTTCCTGCAGAAGTTTCCGACTTAGCTCATGACCAGATCAGGATCAATTGTATCGCCGGTCTTTCAATTCTCTTCTTCGGTTACGATCAAGGCACGTGGATACGACACCCAAGATCGGCGCAACAACTAACCAGCGGTCAGGTATGATGGGCGGTGTCAACACTGCGTACGACTACTACACCCTGATGGGCTTCGGCCACAAAGGTGCCAACGGCGAGCCCGTGGTTGACAACGCTCTGCTTCAGGGAGGCATTGTGTCTGTCTATTACCTCGGAACTCTAGTCGGCTGCCTTGTTGGCGGATCTATTGGCGACCGCTACGGACGTATCAAGACCATCTTCGTCGGAGCCGCTGTTGCAACTGTTGGTGCATGTCTGCAGTGCTCAGCCATGAACCACGAATGGATGATCTGCGCCCGCTTGGTGAATGGTTGGGGAACTGGCATTCTCAACTCCATCATTCCTGTCTGGGCGACCGAAACCGCTGAGCATACCTCCCGCGGCCAGTTCATCGCCATCGAGTTCACATTGAATATCTTCGGCGTGGTCATCGCATACTGGCTTGAGTATGCATGCTCCTTCTACGGTGACGGCACGTCGTCATTTATCTGGCGCTTCCCAATCGCTTTCCAAATCCCAATGCTCCTCGGCCTCATGGGTGGCGTTCTTTTCTTCCCGGAGGTATATCAACGTACACCAAACAAAGAAAGCAGACTGCTAATTCGTCGCAGTCCCCGAGATGGCTCATCAAGGTTGGTCGTGAAGCAGAGGGTCGCTACATTCTGGCCCGCCTGCGCGGCGATACAGGTGCAGACAAGAAGAAGGCGGAAGCGGAATTCCAGGATATCGTCGCATCCTGCGAACTCGAACGCTCTAAGTTCCGCAAGCAGAATTACTTCCACATGCTGTTTGGCGTCGGTTCTGGCAAATTGCACATCGGCAGACGTGTCCAACTAGTCGTGTGGCTTCAGATCATGCAGGAATGGGTCGGTATTGCTGGAGTCACAGTTTATGCTCCGACGATCTTTGGCATTGCTGGCATGAGCCCTGCAAAGCGACAGTGGATCTCCGGTCTCAACAATATCTTCTACATGTTCGCCACCCTTATCTGCGTTTTTACCCTGGATCGCATCGGTCGTCGATGGACCCTTTATTGGGGCTCTGTCGGCCAAGGTATCGCAATGGCACTTGCTGGAGGCTTCTCGTACCTTGGTCAACAGGCGACGGCCGATGGAAACGCTGGCAAGGCATCTGCGTACGGGAACACAGCCGTTTCCATGATTTTTATCTTCACAGCCATCTTTGGTGCTACATGGCTCACTGTCCCTTGGTTGTACCCCGCGGAATGTTTTAGTCTCGAAGTACGAGCTAAGGGCAATGCCTGGGGTGTTGTGGGATGGTCCATTGGTAATGGTTGGCTGACTTTGCTCTGTCCCATCATGTTCGAAGCAATAGGCGAGAAGACGTTGTATGTTTTCGCCGCGTGCAACGCCATCACCATTCCAATGGTCTGGGCATTGTACCCCGAGACCAATCAGCGCACGCTTGAGGAGATTGATCTATTGTTTGCTTCCGATAGTATTTGGAATTGGGATGCGGAGAAGAATTTCAAGACTCTACACGATCAAATCTCGTACGAGCACGGCAACGATTCGAGGGATGACATTGAGTCGGCCTCGCAAAGGAAAGGCAGTGTCGTCAGGGGCATGAGTCTGCATGTGGAAGATAGTAAGTTGTAAAGTGTTTTGAGCGTTGCTTTTCTCATGCTTCACGCGCAGTACCGTTATTGTCTTATCGTGACGAATAGCAAGATCTATCCTGCATCTCAATTTGGCCAAACCACTTCTTTGCTATGGCTAGACCGACGTCTGGTATTAATAATAATTCACGTTCGGAAGTGTTATTACCAACTGATCTGATGCCCGTTGCTTGAAACAAAGCCTCCGGCTTTGCCCAGGATACGGAGTTACTCGGTCACGGATATCCCTCAAGTCTAGACAGCCAATACCGATCAAGAGCAAATGAGGCATAAGATTTTTCAGTCCCATTAGCGTGTTAGATTGCGAGTCACGCCAGAATTTGCAGCAAGTGCAGCGGAACTCTGCGGCGGTGAAGACATACTAGTATCTGACAGCCTAGTCACGGTGCGCTCTTCATCGAGCATAGGTGTCCGGAACCGCATGTAGATCACAGGATATTTGGTGATTCTGCTCTAGAATCACCCGTCTGAGGTCAGCCAAAACCAATCGCTTTTCCTGAAGCTTACATACGCGCTAGACATCGCTGTCCAATCAGCAACTCTGACGCTTTTGAGTGAACCAAAGTTCATCCCTCAATCTTACTCGCAGTCCCTTGGCAATGGTGCAATCCAGTATTGACAGGATGGATAATGACATTTGTACAGTGAAGCCCACCCCGAACTAGTATTTTCACATCCGGGGACCGAAGTTTTGTCATTGGCAATGTCAACCTCTTTCGACTATATCATCGTGGATGGACGCACTGCGGCCGTAGCAGTTGCCTCACGTCTTTCTCAATATCTGCCATCCGCTCGTATCGCCCTCATTGAAGCTGGACCTAACGCTGTGGGCCATTCCAAAGTGAACGATGTGGCCGACCCTTTGGCGTGGATTGGTCTTATGGGCGAAGGTCTAGTCGTGGACTACTCAACAGCGCCGCAGAAGCATATGAACAATCGGGAAATCCCCAATGTAGCAGGACGTCTGCTTTCAGGTTCGAGTGGTGTCAACGTGGGAGATTGGAAGCGCGCTTCCAAGGCCGATCACGATCTCATGGCGAAAAGAGCCGGACACGAAAGATTCCTGTACAAGAACATGATCAAGTATCTCAAAAGGCTGGAAACTCACTTCGACACCACCATTGACACAGACTTCCATGGCTTCGGTGGTCCAATTCACACTATCGGTGGACGCAAGTATCCGATGCGCGAAGTCGTGTTGGAGAGCGCTGAGGCAATCGGCCATCGCTACAATCCCACTGCTACGAACGGCGATCCGATTGGACTTGCCGAATTCACCCAATGTTTCCGGGCGACTGGTGACGGTACAGCGACAAGGCAACACAGCGCAAAGGTGGACAATCTGAACAACGTTCAGGTCTTCTGCGACTCACCGGCAGTACGTATTATCCTCGATGACGGGAAGCGTGCGGTCGGTGTTGAACTTATCTCGGGTGCTACTCTTCAGGCTACGAAGGAAGTTATCGTGTCTTGTGGCACCCAGCGCACACCACAGCTGCTCATGCTATCGAAAATTGGCCCACGCACCGAACTTTCAAAGCACAACATCCCTGTTCTCATCGAATCTCCTGCTGTGGGACAAAATCATTTCGACCACTCCTTTCACACATCGTACTTCAAACTCAAGGACAGTTCCAAGGGATATAGTGTACCTTTCCGTGGCAAGGAGCAACCTAACTATACGCAAGGCATGGCAGTCGACTTCACTTTCTTCGGTGCCCTTCCTACCACAGAGCTCGTGGCCCATCTTAGAGCTGATAAGCAGGACCTCACCGATCATCCTGCACTAGTCGAGAACCGATCCCATTTCATGAGTTTCGTGATGTACTACTCGCTCCTTCTACATCCTATCTATCACCACAGTATCGTTACAGATCCTGAGGCCGCATATATCACCATTGCAACACTGCACATGCAGCCACTGTCCCGTGGTACGGTGACACTCAAGTCCGCCGATCCAAGCGACTATCCTGTATGCGACCCCCACCTTTTTAGCACCGACACGGACAGGTTCATCATGCGTGCTGCCATACGCGACAGCCTACGTCTCGCGGCGACGGCGCCCTTAGCTGACGAGATCGGTGACGAGATTGCACCTGCGGGGTTTGAATCTTTGATGCAGCGCAGTAGTGATGAAGAATTTGATGCGAAGGTCCGCGAGTTTGCGAATACAATCTCGCATCCAATGGGAACGTGTGCGCTGGGTGGTGTACTCGATGATGAGTTCAGGGTGAAGGGCGCTGTGGGACTTCGGGTTTGCGATGCGAGTGTTCTTCCTGAGCCAATTGGCGCCATGCCGAGTTGCACGATCTATGCTCTGGCAGAGATGTGCGCCGAGCTGATTGCTGGAGTGGAGTAGCAGAAAGACTGGGACGGTACGTGTTTCTCACCAAAGAAACCTAAGCATTAATCTACATGTTCTTAGAGCTTGTGGTGGTGAGCTCGTGGCAAGCTAGGAGCTCTTAGGACTCCGGCCGTTTTCAGAAAGGTATCGCAGATACACGCTCATCTGGTCTTCGTGAACCTTCATATTCACACCAGGATATCCTCTTAGTTTATCTAAGCCGTACTGAAGATCTTGCTTGGCTTTTGAGTCTGCATCGTCTGATCTCTCGCCACGCGGCAGGAGATGCAGAGTCCATGCAGCTACACATGCTAGTAGGAACTCTACCTGAGCTACCATACAGTCATCCCCTGACTCTCTAGTCGCCTTTAAGGACGCCTTTCCATATTCATATGCTGCTTTGGCATGTGCATTTTGTACTCTCGGTTTTGAGGCGAGGATGCTGCATTTGATCGAAGTCTGCGTGAGCTTTTGACAGATGCGTGCACGTTCCTTATGTGTGGTCTCAGGTGTACGTTTCGCTCGTTGCAGAGCCTGCTTGTACTGTTCGACTGCCTCGGTCATGACTTCGTAGGTGATGTGGTGCGCTGGTAAATTCTTCTTTGCGTCGCCGCGATTCATGAACTCGCCTGTACTATGAAATCAGAATGTTGACCGGCAAGAGTATGAATCCTGTGCTCACGGATCTCAGCTCTTGTCGCCTCTTGGCGAGAATGGTGGGTAGCCTGTCTAGCATGAGCGACTGACAGCAGCATACGGGGGTGACAGACACACCGGAACTGGATTGACATTGGTCAGCAACTCCCCCTAAACACAGTATGATTTTCACATACGCTGCTTGGTTTTGAGAGGTTCGACGCATTGCTGTAACCTATCTTTGACATCGTGTCTCTGAAGGTATGCAAAAGTGCCTGCTTGGATTTCATCTCTTTTGTCAAACTCTGCAAGCTTGACCTCATTTACTCCCTGCTCCACATTGAAACGGAAGTACCGAGACTCGTGACCGGGATCGTGCCATCTACGCGACACCTTTTGATGAGTTTTCTCAGTCTCCGTCGCTTCTTTCTTCAGAGCTTCAGCTAGGCGAACAATACCGCGATCAGCGACGCTATCGAAATCCATGCGTCCGGTTCCAAGGGACAAGAAGCACGCAACCTGTTGTTTAAGTTTGTTGCTACCACCGCAGAAGATGTCGTTTGCCTCTTCTTCAAGCTGCTCAGCTGGGTTGTTGGCTCCAAGAGCGCCATCAATGTAAGTGCTGCCCTCGATCGTGACTTTAGAGAAGTAAGTCGGTGCAGCCGACGTGGCAAGAGCAGCCTCCAATATTGTGGGATTGGAGTCGTTGCCCTCGGGTAAGCGGTAGTTACGTAGTCGAGTGACAATACTGACTTTTTGCATGACCGCACAAACGAACCTGGAGTTGAATTCAGCAAGTAGCTTATACTGAAAGTAAATCAATGTCGGCTCACACTTTGCATGTCGGTTCGCCGTCCACCAGAAGCTTCTGGTCCAAAGGAACGCCGAGCTTGGCAAGAACATCTGAAATCGCTTCTGAGAGGGCCGCTGACGAGAACCGCGATTTTACCCCACCAAGCATGCCCACTGGAGAAGAGAATTTGTTTTTCGCGAAGACCTTCTTCATGAGTGTGGTGTACGCTATGATGCAGTCCTCTACAGACATCTCAAGACGTCCAAGCATGATGGCTATGAGACTGCAAACTTGATCAGCTGGTGACGCGAGCGGTCGAAAGATGTGACGCGAACCCCCCAGTGCTAGTACCAGCCATCATGTCGAAGACGTCACAAGGCTTTATAGGTGGAAACCCCCTCTTTTCACGCTCGTAATTGAGCCTGTTCATGACCTTTTGGAGAACAAACAGAGTGGAGAGGCCCCGCACCCCTCCGCCATCAAGTGATAGAAGACAATAACCAGAACTTCTCATTTCCTGATTTGAAACAGGCATTCTTTGCGGTATTCAAGTTTATCGAAGTCGTCTGGGTGGTTGGACTGGCAGTGTATTGGGCTTTGAAGGTCACCAATCTCCTGGACCGTGTGGTCGACACACTTACACTGGGCGAAAAATTCCAAGTTACACGGCTGATCTGATGGCGGTGACGCTGAATATTGGGAGGCTTGTCTGGTCCGCATGGGTTTGCTTTTTCAGGTTGCATTCCAGCCTTCGGCTATCGCAACCACATTAGCGACAAGGCTCCGCCAAACCAATCGTATGGTCTTCAGTGTTGCACTAAGGAAATATGAGCTGAAGCAATATATTGGCTTAGCCAACGACACTTCTATCATGCGAGTACAAGCCATGAGGTTCTCTAAACCGTACGACCAAAGCGCCCAAAGTAGCAAATGGTCTAAAGCTATTCCTCACCGAAGATATGCTGACCGGTCGAGGTGTCGCTGTGCAGCACATGCTTTACTCCAATCATCGCCTTAGCTGTCGGTGATCGTCAAAGGACAACACAAAGTCTCGATTGTGTTGCGGCGCAGCCCTGTGACTAGTAGCCCCTGCCTCTATAAGGCTGAACAACCGTTGAGGCATGACCGCCAGATATCAAGGACGCATCAGGGGGTAGTGGTGAGCGCTGTAGATACTGCGGATGGGGTGGATGGTGTGCATAGTGCGGAAGTGGGCCAACGTTCGAAACAGAATCATCAGGCTGCACTTCCTTCCCTTGGTTGTTGAGAAGGGCGAGGTTGAAGGGATTCAAGTGCTGGGGACGCCGGGTGTTATTCCACTTGCGCAGTCTGAACGCGACGAAAGTCAAAACAATCGTGCCAAGAACAGCACCGATGACGATGCCCACTAATGCTGCCGTGGACATGCCTGACTTGTTGTTATCTGCTGATTTCACTTGCTCTGGGTCCCCAGATGATGTGGCTGTGGGTCCTGGACGAGACTTTAATGTAGAAGTCGCCTCAGTCAAGCCGGTAGTAGTCGCTGCATTCGATGCTGGTGCTGTCGCTGTAATATCATATCCCTTCTCTTCGCAATATCGTCGATAGATGCTGCCCGCGCTAGAAGCAGCTATCGAATGATCTCCCACATCGCAGCTCCGCTGAATGCATTCATCCAAAATGTCTTGTGCTGGTTGCTGGAAGTCCAAACGACAGTAGCAGTCATTCTTCGCCTGCCAGCTCTTTGTAGAGCATGCCATCGTTGCGCATCCAAGTGCGATGCCAAGCATATCCACAGGACAGAATTCGAGGTTCATCTGGAAGCATGTCTGTACGCATTGCGGCTGCAAGGAGAAGTCCTGTAGAGTGCTAATATCCTGAGTGATTGTGCCGACTTGTGCCATCACTTGATGAAGCAAAACGATGAATAGAGACGCGACACTATGGAAACGACAATTGATGCGGGGTTGAGACATGAGTGTACGGAATTTGATTGTGTTGATGAGAGTAGGTCTGATGAAGCAAACCTGAGTTTTGAGGCGCGGAATTTGGTAGCTAGGCAGAAGCTCGTTCAGCTTACTCTGGTATTATCGCGAACGTGAGTAGAACCTGAGACATTCCGGGGTACCCTGCTGTGGAGGAATTCATTGGATGTTAGCTACTGTGGAAGATGAGCAATTCGGTTAAATGATCCTTTTCCTGCTGCTCGAAGTGACACGAGTCCAAGCCCAGCTGAACCCAAGTCTGAGAAAAAGCATTACGCAAGTATGTCCACTGGTCCATAGACGTTTCCCAGAGATGTTCTCGCCCATTTTCCGAATTCCAAGGATATATTTAATGGCCTGAGACAAAGAGCCAGCCTCGTGGCCGTCTGCGATGGGATTTAAGCATGACAGCTTCGTCTTGGGAAGGCCAGACTGCGATTGGAACCAACGTTGCGTCTGGATCAGAACAGGACAGGGCTAAACGATCTAGGCGGCCACATCGCGGGTCTGGAAACAGTCTAATAAGCAATGGGAGAGGGTTTCAATATTAGAAGGCAGGATATCGTGGTGAGACGCGCTTCAATTCGCGTGATTCCAGTGTAGTCGCGTAAGGTTAATGTTGAGAGCCTCGGTGCACGAATTCTCACAGCACGAGGTAGCCGTGTTTGTGCACACAAGAATCGAGGTGATGACGTCACTGTGCACACTATCGCCCGCCAACAGCCGCCAATCCGCGGCTCCAGTTCGACCCGCGACTAGCTCTTCATGTTCTACTTCGTGTTCCATGCAGGAAATCACACATCATACAATTGTCATATCCTACACTGTCCAGTCTGAGAGACTCACTTCAGTTGACCGTGAAATAGGCAATCTGTGTCTGATAGGCTAGGCAGCTATCGTGCCTGCCTGGTTAATGCGGGCCGTGCATATGTACCAACTTTTTTGCCCGCTTATGCTGATTATAAACCGTCTACCGTGCACTTCGATCTGCGCATCTGGACCAAACATTGATCAAGGACAATGATCTCTATACTTAGTCTTTCCGCCGAGCGGAAGCTCGCTATCGTTGAGCAGCTTCATCACAAGTCTACTTCTTTCATCCCTGCTCCTTCCTCGGACCTACTTAGTCTGAGCAGAGTGTGCAAAGCCTTTCGTACGATAACCCTGCCTTATCTCTTCAAAGAAATCACCTTACTCAATGACAAGAAGAGCTGCTCGTCCGTCTCATCTATCATCAACAACTCGCATGCTGAACATGTGCGCACTATGCACTATATTGGCGTGATGCCAATGCCGCCAGATTCTTTGATTGGGAGCGAAGAGCCCATCCGGAGACCATCACTAGATGATCTTCCAGAATCAGTGGAACATGTGCTCTCGAGTCTTGTAAGATTGCCGAAGCTCGAGCGTCTTATCGTTGAATTCCGCTATGGCATTACCGAGGCTGAAGACGAAGAAATATATGGAAGCAACTACAACATTTTCGATGAACAAGAAACTCACGAAGAGATTCTGGAGGCTGAGAAGACACATGCTTTCCGGTCGTTGGCCACCCGATCATACGATGCGATTGCTCGAAATCCTACAGGCACTATTAAGGATCTCGAATTTCGAAACATCGTAGCGAAGGAATGTTCTGCTTGGAAATCTCCGATGTTTCATGACCTACTCAGTGGACTCTCAAAATTCACAATTTCTTTCCGAGGAGGTGACAATGGCGCTGGGTGGCAGATCAACATGGTTCCTGCATATCTTGCCTTAATCGAGGACTTGGACGAAATCTTCTTCTCGCATATGCCTGATCTAAAGCAACTTCGAATCTCAGCTACTACAGACGGCCCATTCGGTCTTGCCGATGGAATGAACAATGCAGCACTGCCCCTTACAGAAGGAAACCTCAAGAATCTGCAGCATCTAGAGTTAGAGCACGTATTCATTAGTACGGACCTGGCTGCTTTCATTACGAGTCATGCTAGTTCACTGAATACAGTTCAACTGAAACACTGCTACTCAGGCTTAGACGACAACAACTGCGCACCAGAAGTTGGGATCTCCTGGGGCGAGTTCTTCACTATTATTGCTTCGGGCGACTTGAGCACTCTGCGAGACTTTGAGGTTAGAGAATCAGACCTAGAGACGAGGCAGCCTCCAAAAGAGGGGGATTACGACTACGGCGAAGCTGAGAAGACTCAAGAGCTACGTACAAGATACCCTGGAAGGCGGATGTTTGACTATAAGCATTTAGATGACAAGTACGGGATGCTCTTTTCTAGCGAATTGGGTTTTGAAATGCTCGAGGAAGGGACAGATCATGCAAGTTGGGAGCGACTTTGTGCAGCTCTCGGACGAGCCGCTCAAACGGTGTCTTGAGCTCCTCACGAAATTAATTGAGGGAAGGTATACCCTCCTATACTTCCAATCAGCAAAGGGACAATATATTGTGGTTAAAGCTTGGTGTTACGACCTCTCATGTTTAAGTCCTAAGCTGTAACATCACCAACCTATGGCGAACAATACCCTATCATAGTCTTCAACTAAGGCATAGTAGTCCTAAATTCAGGATATGATCGGTTTCGGCGAGCCCCGTTTCAACTTATAGCCGCCAGGCTACAGATACTGGAAGACCTGCGCCGGATCATACTTTTTCGATATCCTCATCAACCGCTAATTCTTCACTGCACCATAGCTGCCTATTGGATCCTGGTATTTGGAGGCATAATTCATGTAGAAGAAATGGTTGTCCAAGTTCCTTTCTTGCTTCTGCCTTGACTACATCAATTACTTTAGAAATGACCTTGTGAAATTTACGTTCATCATCTCTGTTGTTCCACGCAGCGTTGAAGTTCAACACAAAGAACGGGCCATTGTTCGGACCAAGGCCTAATGCATTGCCTCCGTTCTTCTGCATGCCCTTTAATGCTCCGTCGATAATAGGCTGGACAGCCATAACAAACAGGATCTTCTCGACGTCGATCTTTGCTCCGCACCTGGCTCAGGCGCACCTTCATTGAGGAGATTGGCCATTCCAGACATGGCCCGTAGTCCAGATGTATCCATCAATGCATTGATATTGTTCCATTGACCAAATACCGGTGCATTAGGCGTCGGCTTTGCATAATGAAGGGCAGCGAAGGCAACTTTCCTAATTCCAGGGTATGTAGCAAACGCCAAAAGGTATGTCAGCAGTGATGGCTCAAGGCATGAATAGATGAACTTACAACTATTTGCGCAGCATCTGCATCTTTGCGCGACCAATCAACAGTACAGTCATGAATAGCTGACAAGACTTGAGGGGATGTATTCTCAGGGTAGATACGCTGGCCACCCCACATCTGACCAAGCGGGAAGGTGTTGAGCTTGAAGTTGGTGACGATACCGAAATTGTTTTTAAGTTCAAAGCTTGCAACGTTGTCACATGCCCAACCAAGCTTGTTCGCAAAGTATGAAATACCTCCACCGAGGTTTAGACCTGGCACACCAACTGGCGCCATCTGACCATCACTTAGCATTTGAAAACGATGCGAGGGAGTGGACTTGCCCGTCCGCCTGCTACACTGAGGCCGTTTTTTTTCGAGAGCAGTATGTACATCCACCCAACGCAAGCCCGGACCGACATCAACAGTCTTCTTGTCTGTGGAGACATCCGCTTGTCTGAAGTTCTCCAAAGAGACATTGATGCCATGTCTTTGCCGGTTTAAAAACACAAGAAGGATTGGATGCTCCTTGTTGGGCAGACCAGTATGCACCTACGAAGGATTCATATGCCTGGGACCCATTGGACAGGACTTGGTCACTGCCAAAGAGAACTTTTAGAGATTTACACTGCTCTTCTGATCAGCCCAAACTTCTTCTGCCGCTGGCTACTGCAGTAGCTTATGGCTAGCGAGCAAGGTGCAAAGAGGGACCTGATGTTGAGAGTGGGGGTGTTAGACGCGGGATCTGGTAGTTTCTCGATGGGTTCGCCCAAATTTGCAAGAGCTTTCGTAACGTTGAAGTCTTGCGGCTCAAAGCTATCCCAGCTACCTTGCGTGGTAGTACTTGCCGCAAGGGCCGCCAGTGAGACAATGTCAACAATCCTCATCCTGGAAAGCTCTGAAATGATGAGAGGGCTGGTGTCCAAGAGCGATAAGACAGTTGTAACTGCGTAAGCAGTGTCAAGTGGGTGCTGCGGGTCAACGCTTGTATTGCTATCTGTTCTCGTGTTGTGATGTTCTGATGTTCGTCTACAGGAGCCCTCAGCTCAGAGGTAAGTGCACTTGCCCACACCGGGCAGTGCCTGCTACAATAGAATATCATGTGATCTATGCCACGTGGTTACAACTTATAAGCCGGCGGAGACGAAGGCCGGCTAAGAGAAAGTCATTGAGCACGATGAAGAGCGTCTTGATTAGTCAATCGACCGTCGTTCTATTTAAAACCTTTAAAAAGGCATATGCAATTCAAGCTGTTTAGACATGAAGGTCGTGCCGGATTAATAAAGGACTTGCTGGGATGTTCGGCGGTAACGCCGATGACATCACTCCACGTACTGCCTCGGCTAACTACCGAGCCACTCTGCCAACAGCAAGACCAAGAGGCCCACTTAATCTGTCGCAGCATCATTCCTCCGATGCGGGGAAATTGCTCGCTAGAGGCGGGCCGTTAACACCATCGTGGATGCGATTCCGAATTACTCTTGGTACCTTCCCCGGATGCTGCATACCAAATGCCTATCCCTTCCCCATGGGTCTACCTTCACTAGGCTTTGATCCTTCATCGCGTGGCTGTTCCCATTCAAGTATGAGGAAGAGTTAGACTGCAGAAGTCTATCCCGGTCGCCCGCGATGTCACGCTGGTATCGCTGCATGTGGTACCCCCGAGAACATGGCGCGTATAAAACGTGCACACAGAGCTGCGCCAGTGTGCATCGGGTCAACAATGTCACTCTCACTTCTCCTCACAGCAGCCTTCGTGGCTCCGGCTGTGGCCAAAACCGTCCGCTCGCCGACTCCGCCCATGGGATGGAACTCTTACAACAGCTACAGCTGTTCTCCATCCGAAGAGAAGATCAAGCATAGCACCGATGGTCTGATTGCGTTAGGCCTCGATAAGCTCGGCTACAACTTCATCACTGTGGACTGTGGCTGGCCTTCCAGAGACAGAAGTCCCGAAGGCAAGCTGCAATGGAATGAGACACTGTTTCCTTCTGGTGGAAAAGCGCTGGGCGACTACATCCATGATCTCGGGCTGGACTTTGGCTTGTACTCGGGTGCGGGGTTCTTGCAATGTGGTAGCACGGACCTGCCTGCAAGTCTGGGATATGAGCAGCTCGATGCTGAGAGCTTTGCTGAATGGGGTGGCGACAGTCTGAAGTGAGGAAGAACTTTTTTCACCTTACTAGATGAAACATACTGACATGCCATGAGATACGACAATTGTTATTCTACTTCAAATACTACCATGGTCGACTCTTCTTCCACCGAGTCGCAGTCACCAGCACGCTTCCAACACATGGCCGCAGAACTGGAGGCTGTAGATCGTGACATCCAGTACTTCGTCTGCCAATGGGGCATCGGCGTTGATACCGGCGATTGGGCCTCCAAAATTGGCAATTCTTGGAGGATCAGCAACGACATCTACAATGCTTGGCGCAGCATCTGGCGCATCACTAACCAAGTCGTGCCTTATTATCGACACACCACGGTCGGCGCGTTTGCGGATATGGACATGCTGATTGTCGGTCTCAACGCCTTATCTGAGGAGGAAGAGCGCTTTCACTTCGGCATGTGGGCGATCAACAAGTCGCCCTTGATCATCGGCGCGGCAGTGGACCCAGAGAAGCTGAACAAACACTCTCTGGATATCATGTCGAACAAGGAAGTCATCGCAATTAACCAAGATCCTCTTGCTAAGCAGGCGCAATTAGTCCGTCGCTACACTGAGGAGGAGTACGACATCTGGCTGGGTGAGCTCTCAGGCTCTCGCCAGATCCTCGGTGTTGCAAATTGGAGGAACGACTCGCAGAGCGTCGAATTGGACCTCGCGTCTCTTGGCATTGACTCTGCGCAAGCTCGTGACGTGTGGGCTGCAGAGGATCTTGGGTTAGTGAAGGGAACGCAGAAGGTTGACCTTGCTGCACACGAGCTTCGCCTCTGGCTCATCTCTGATGCTACAGCCGCAGCGCCGCTGAAATCCACAGATTACTATGCTGCTACCAATGCTGCTCTCAGTGGCTCGGCAAAGGTAGTCCCATGCTCCTCTGATTCCTGTCTGCCTACTGGGTCGAAGGTTGGCGACATCGCCATCGGTTCCAGCGCAACCTTCTCAAGCATTGTAGCTTCTTCATCTGGCAAGAAGACTCTCGGTATTGACTTCGTGAACTACGACTATGCTTTCACTACAGCTTGGGACTGGGGTGACAATGCGAGGAACGCAACGATCGCAGTCAACGGTGGTGCGGCCAAGCGTTGGGCATTTCCTCTTTCTGGCGGTAACTGGGAGGAGAGTAGTCGTCTAGTCATTGAAGCTGACGGTTTTGTTGAGGGTGGCAACAACACTGTGGTGTTTGGTGGTTTTGACAGTGCGACGAACTGGGCGCCAGACCTTGTTGGGTTTGAGGTCTTAGAGTAACATGTTGCGTAGATACACAAATATTTTACGAACATATATACAAAATCTCCGCGCATCAACTGAGCAATATGTCACGAAGCGTCTGATCTCGTCTAAAGCCGTGTCCTCGCGTCAACACGTCCTGCGCGATCCAACAAACTCGTACAGTGCTCACTCAATGCTCCTTTGCTTTTGTCACACTGCAAGATATCATGATCGCAAAATAATACCACATTCACCAGGAAACTCTGAATGATACTAAGCGAAGTACCCCTTTCAGCGAAGGACCCGTGCCATCGTCACAGACGAGGTGAAGCTCTAGGCGCGTGCTCACTTCAACCTCGCCCTAAGACGCCAACAAGACGAAGGCCGTCGGAACAAAAATATTGCCAATCAAGACTTGGCTTATCTATTTACTGGCTTCACCATAGGTCAGACTCGTTGCGCTGCCGTCACACATCCCACGACGTGGAATGCTTTCACCTACACAACACACTCACATGCTCCGCGATTGATTGCACTTCAGGGCGAGGGTTAGTTCTATTGTTGGGTTAGCGCCAATTAGCACAATAGATTCCATAGTGAATAGTTGTGCCTGCTGTCATTCCTCCCAATGTGGGACGCTTTCACCTGCGCAACACACGCCCCGCAGTTAACTACACTTCACAGTGAGAACTGCTCCTATCGTCAGCCAGATCTCTATTGGCACAATAGGCTCGGCAAAGAATCGCAGCGCCGGCCACGCTCCAGCTATCTATATAAGAACATTTTCGCAGCGCCCACCCTCCTGCTTGACAGAAACCTCTTACTTCCCATTGCATCAGTCACACTTTCGATCACCATACACCAGCCTTTCTCTAGTATCTCTTCATCTTCCACCATCAGTCTGTTGTTTTTCTCGTACACAGCAGCTTCTCTCACCATGTCTGGCAACAACAATCACCGCACCGTTGCGCCCAAGAAAAGCATGACCGCCCACGCTGAGATGATGAGCCCTCGCCAGCGCGACAGCTCTCCCATCTTTCCGACACTAATCAAACACAAGACCATGTCGCCTACTCCATCTCCAGGCAGCTCCACCGGTTCTGGACTCAAGATCAAGCTCCGCGGTATCCAGGCGGCTTTGAAGGAGTACAACGACTCTCACGCTGTCACCTCTTCCGCCAACAAGCGCTCGTCTCTTCAAGCAACCCTTGATGATATCGAAGACAACGAGTCTATCGCCACTGCCTCCACCACTCATAAGCGCAAGTCTGGTCAAGCAGCTCTTGATGACATCGACGACAACGAGTCCCACGCCACCACATCCTTCACTCCTAAGCGCAAGCCTCGTCAGGCAGCTCTTGCTGACACCGGGTCTCATGCCGCCGCCGCTTCTATTCACAAGCGCAAGCCTCGTCAAGAAGCCCTCGATGACATTGACGACACCGACTCGGAGATCGACATCATGCCTCCTTCTCGCAAGATCTTACAGCCGGTCATCAAGAAGCCTATCACGAAGACGCCTGCAGTAAAGACTCCAGCACCGAAGATGTCCATCGCGCCCACCACCTCAAGCACCACTTCACGCGCAACCTTGCCCAAGGCCAAGAAGGTCAAAGCCACCCACCAAGGCAGCGACCACACCGACGATGACGCCATGTTCGATGCCGGCGACGAAGCCAGCTTCCAGACCGTCTCACCTCCCAATCTCATTCTCTCGAGCAACGTCCTCAAGCGTTCCGAGCGCATACTCGACTCCACCAACCCCGAGCATGCAAAGCTGATCGCCGCCACTCCAAAGGCTGGCCCAGAGTACTACGACAGCGACGCCGACGAGCTGCCCGGCAACGTCAAGGACACAAGCAAACCACACTTGTTCCGAAACGTGCAGTGGGGGTCACTGGCGACCGACTTCACCGACCCGGCTGCCTTCAGCACGCAGCCGGAGTTGTATGTTCCCCTCTCTCACTTCACTAACACCTTCACCCCACCCTCTCCTCCTCCCCTTTTCTACCCATCGCAGCTATGTATACACCTACTAACCTCACCACAGCACCCAGTTCGTGCCTGGCCGGTTCGAACGCCTCCCCGACAACACGGCGTCGGACCAGAAGCGCAAGCTTCTGGTCCGATTGACCGACCCCGCGGGACGCCACCGCATCTTCACCAACCCACCTCCCCGCGACTGGAGCGACCAGGCCGCCATCACTGCGCTGAACAAGCGCACAGTACAGCAGATCCGTCGCAACACGGCGGTCCGCTTCCGTGAGGTGGTCGAGCCCTATGTCGACGTCGAGCGACAGTGGATCCTCGATCACCTTGCGGGAGGGAAGCCGAAGGGGGGGTGGAAGAAGTTTGTGGAGGCGTTCAACGGGGCGTTCGAGGGGAGGCGGGTGGACGGGGTCGACGGGCTTCGGCCCAAGAGGAGCCACAGCTCCTTGACGAAGGAGGTGGAGAGGTTTGGGGGGGTGTACAGGAGGGGGGAGGTGCCCCAGGTGGGGGGTGGGAAGGGGGGGAAGGGGAAGGAGGGGAGGGGAGGTAGCCAGGAGTAGGAGGGGAGGGTGGGGGAGGGGCATGGAGATGGGTGGAGTGCTTGGGTGGTTTGCGGAGGTGGGTGGGTGGGGTGGGCAGCTGGTCTGTCCGCCCACCACCCCCTCCATCGTTAAGTAAAGTGATAGACCAATCATTACCAACATACTTATAATGCTCCTCGCTCCTCTATCCACTGTGACGGAATACTTCTATATTCACTGATAGTAGTAGACTACCCCATCAAACAACCTTCTCGCCGTGCGCGAGACGCTGCATCGTTCCACTACTGCCCAATCCTCTGCGCAAGCTGCTAAAACATCGACCCCGATCGCTCCCGATGAGTGGAAGATGGTCACCTTCCTCGCCTTGGGTTGTAGATGCTCGGATGGAGGTGTGGAGTCACTCAGCTCTTCTGATGTGTCACTCGAGGGGCTCGCGGGGCTAGTTGTATCGCTTTGTGGAGAAGATGTGCGATCAGGTGAGGTGATACGGTGAGAGAATACTGTATAAAGGTTGCTCTCTTTGTGCAGAGCCGCGCTACTGGTAGAGGAGATACCATGGGCAACGGTGCCGCTGATGCACACTGCAGATGCTAGGCATGCAGCACCTGTAAGTTGGAGACTGGGATGCGTTTTGCCCATGCTGAATGCCAGTACCTGAATGGCCAAGCTGCCATCGTCTTCCGAAGCTGCGTCTGATGGCGTGGGCGAGAGTAGAGCGAGCTTTGGTGTTCCTCGTACTTTTGCGGCAGCCTCTGTGCTGCTTGCAAGCCCCATCAGCACAGCGCCTGCCCTTCGGATAGATTCCATGTGCTCAAGATACCCTGACGAGTTCTGCTTGCATGTCTTCAGATAGGATGGCAGGGATGATGCGTCGATGAGGACGAATGGGTTCGCAGCGTCGATGAGTGTTGCCTTGACGGAGAAGCGTACTCCGTTGCGTTCCTGAACGGTGACTATGTCCTGACGCTGCCCTGTAGGGAAAAGTTTGCCTGTCATGCTGCCAGCGGGGTCGAAAAATGCGACCTTGATCTCGCTACCCGTGCCCTTGACACCAGGAATAGAATAGTCGCCGTCTTTGGTGACAGTGCCGTCGCGGCTGACTTCTACAGTGTCGATGATGACACGAGAAGAGTTAGTGTTGTAGATTCGTACGTCAAGCTAAGGTATGTTAGTCGTGGGACAATCGTCGAAGAGCTGGGACATACCCTTCAGTCGTCCAGATGTGGGCGCACGAGGCCCTCTTGAGCGGCAAACAGTCCAACGCCAGCGCACATGTTTCCACACTTGCCACTGAAGTCCACACTTTCTGAGCCAACAGCGACCTGAACGAACGTATAGTCGACATCGATGCCAGGCCTGGCGGACGGCGAGATAACGGCAACTTTGGAGGTTGTCGAGGTTGCTCCACCTACCCCATCAATCTGTCTGGTATCTGAGTTCTGAGAGCCCATAGCTGCGAGTAGTGGACCGGCCCATAGTGACTCAGAAGCTGGCAGTTGGTGACGGTGTACGAACAGTCCTTTTGATGTACCCGCACGCATCAGCGTCGCTGGGAGACTGCATCGTACCCTCTTCCTGAGGAGAAAATCTTCTGTAAGTTCGGAAGGCATATTCAAGGTTGTAGGATGGTATGTAGTCTCCATACTAGAACGATTTAAAGTATGAGCAGGCAAACGTTTGGCAAGTGTGCGGAGCATTTACGGCCTGCTTTTGAAAGATGTTCAAAGCTTGTACCACGAGGTTCACAATATGCTGTCTGCATGGCTGTGATATATACGAGCATGTACACATTGTAACAGACATTTTGGGATGGAGCAGTGTCGGTATTCGGCCGGCGTGCTTGAAGCGGGTAGCTTGCCGTATGCTTTCCGTATCCACGGATGTGTTGCGCGGGGCCGAAGATCAGCCGCGGAACCTACCGTGTCCGTGCACCCAATGCACGGGTTCAACCAATGCACGGTTCAACGCTTTTAGTAGCCAACACAAATAAGGTTGTAGAGCTACGTACATTAGTTGTTATTGCAAGATATTTTAATAGAGTATTCTATAGACCTATATAACAAGGTTCTTATATAAAAGTTATATTATAGTAGATATAAGCAGTATAAGAAGATTTAAAGATTAAACTAAGGTTGTATTATATAAAGCTATAAACAGTATATATATATAAGTAGCTATAAACAGCGCTAGTGCAAAAGAAGCAGCTTTGTTTTACTAGAAGTAAGGTGCAAGTATATATAAAATAGAAGATACTCTTAACTATAGTATACTTCTTAGCTAGTATAAAGTTATAAGTAGAAAGTTAAAGATAGCTAATTAGTATATATAGAGTCTGTTAAGACTGTCCCTATTAACTAGATATAGGTTCTTTAAGTACTTACTAATATTACTAAGATTAAGTTAGTAGATAAACTTTTTAAATTTCTACTTTAGTAGTATTTTTATAAGTTTATTAGTAGGTATATAATTAGTAAGTACTTATTTAATATTAATATATAAGTAGGCTAGTAAATAGGTAGAAGTTAGGTAGAAGTCAAGGTAGCATATAACAGTACTTAACCTCTATCTAACTTCTACTTACACTAAGTTAATACTAAGTAGGTAGAAGTTAGGTTAGAGTTGCTAAAAAATATACTAGAAATTAGCTTTGCTAACTCTAACTAGGCAAGTAAATAGGTAAAGATTAGGTAGAGGTTAAAGTAGGCTAGCAAATAGGTAGAAGTTAAGTAGAGGTTAGAGTAGCACGTAACAGTACTTAACCTTTACCTAACTTCTACCTACGCTAAGTTAATACTAAGTAGGTAGAAGTTAGGTTGTCTTTACTTAAAGTAGAAGTTAGGTTAAGGCTGCTAAAAAAATACTAAAAATTAGCTTTACTAACTCTAATTATATATAGAAAAGATTTATAAGATTCTAAATCTATTATCTTTTAAGAAAATATCTCTATTAGATATTAGAATTATAAGAAATTATTATTATAGTAGATTATTATATTAAGTAATTATTAGTTTAGAAAGAGTTTACTATTACTCTCTATAGACATACTTAGAGAATTAGAGTTAGAATATAAGTATATACACTAATTAGCTAAATAATATTTTACTACTACTAAAAGTACTAAGCTTATTATAGTATTAAAAAGGTAGCTTAAAATCCTTTCACTAAATAGTAACTCTCTTTATATATATAGTATTTAGGTTAAGATTTAATAATATTAGTACCTATGTTAAATTATATTTGTAAATATATATACTTTTAAAATATTCTACTAAGAAAGCTTTGCTTACTTTTTAAATAGCTTTAATTATAGAGTGTTAGAAACAAGTATTGCTTATTACCTAGATATACTGTGTAATTTTAGAAACAAGGTGTATAAATAGCAGCTTATAAAAGAGAAGTTTACTACCTTTCTAGTAGTAATAGATTTTATAGAAAGTAATAGCTATAGAGAATTAAAATAGTTCTGTAATAATAGCTTATAATAACCTACTACTAGACTTGTAGTACTAGAGCTTGCAAGTAAGTTTAGTATATAGAAGTGTTTTGCAGGCAGCTTTTATAGTAAGAAGCTTAGCTTTTAGCTTCTAAGTAATAGCCTATATACTAGCTTTGTTTATAATATTCTTAAACTTTAGTAGTATAGGAGTAGTTATATAAAGTAATAAAATAGTTATAAGTAGTAAGTAGAGAGTAGATATAAGTAGATAAATAAATATTTTATAAATATCTTAAATCTAAAGTAAGTTTATTAAGCTTTATAGCTTTACAGCTTAGTATATAGCTATACCTATAACAACTAAGTATAATAATTATTTATATATATATAACTAAGTACTTTTAAATAAGCTTATTTTAAGATAGATGTAACTTTAATTAAGTAAGTTCTCTAAATATACAGCTAGATTTAATAATTATTAGATAGTAGAAGAAGTAGAGTGCAGCCTAGCTTAGAAAATCTGCAAGTTGTAACGATACAGAATACTAGAGAGGTCTAAATTGCATAAGTATCTGCTACAAGGTATATAAAAGCACTAGAATAAACTATAGAACTAGATCTCTATTTCTATAGGTCTTGTATAAAAGAATACTTTAAAACTATCTATCTAAACTCTGTAAAATCTTCTTTTCTTATACTTAAGAGCTTAGAAAAGACTTTACTAAGGAGTAGTTAGAAGACAGATCTAAGTTAAGTAGTTATTAGGTAGTAAAAGGTACGCTTAAAGAACTAAGCTTGTTCTTACATTACTTTTCTTTTTATAGGTAGATTGTCTCTAATTCTACAAAATCATAGAAGAATTCTTGTGCTATAAAGGTTTAAAATTTAGTAAGGCATAGAATATATCTTACTCCTATCTGTCCTAAGACTCTAGTCTTTTTTTACTATTATTAACCTTTATTTAGGTTTTTCTACACAAGCTATATTAGCTACTCTATACTTATCTATTCTAGGTAAGCTCTTTAGTAATAATAACTAGGCAAATTAGATTATTGCTAAGCTTATAGCTATTATAAGAGCCTGTACTATAATAGAGTAGCTTTTACTAAAGTTATAGTAACTGTAGAAATGCGTTTAATCTACTTTTTAACTAGGTTAAATTGCTTACAGTGTGCTTCTTAAGTAAACAACATGTACTTTGCCTATTTCTATTCTCTAACAGATACTAATTCTTGCTATAAGTACCTTAAACAACTTTATGTAATTGCTACTAACTATTACTAGACTTGTTTTTTAGTTACTATACTAATACCTGTCTTTCTTAGCGCTCTTATAGTAGCCTATTAGGTTATCTACCTTTGTTTAATTTAAGCCTTTATATAGGAGAATATAGTAGTATACGCCTTTAATAAAGTATTGTTATTAAAGTGTACTTATTACACACTTTAGAATAAGAAGTATTATCTAGTTTAATTACTATTACTTTTTTTTATTAGTTCTTAGGCTAACTTTTAAATAAGTACTAATTTATATAAGACTTAAGTATAATACTTTTTAAAGTAACTTTGTTATATAAGAAGAAGCTATAGTAAAGAGAAGTAAAGAGTTAAAAAAGCTAAAAGTAGTAGCTACATAGGCTGTTTGTAAGACTACTTAGAATAACCTCTGTTAGTTAGCCTATACCTTAGTAAGTATAGTACAGGTAGCAACTATACAGCTTAAAGAAGTGTTAGCTGCTAATATATTACTTTATTAGTACTACGTCTAGCTTATTACTAATTAGGCCTTAATAAAGGTAATAGAAGTGCTTACTATATAGGTATAGTCTTTACATAATAAGGTAGTAGAGCTAAAGCAGGCAGTAGTATTCTTATAGGCTCTAGTAGTTAAGGCTCTATAGCAAAGCACTAGGAGCAAGAGTCTTAAGCAAACTATGCCTAAGAAAGCTTAGCTTCCTTTAGATACTTTTATAGTAGACGCTAAAGAAGAGATAAGCAACGTTAGTAAGGCTCTAGCTTAATTACTACCTATATAGTAAGGTAGATATTTTTCCTTATTACTTAGCTAAGTTAGTAGAAGTTTAAAGTAGTCTAGATTTTCTTTATCTTTTATTTATAATATACTTACTTAAACTATTACTAGCTGTTTTCTTCTTAGAATTTAATTTAATTTAGTAACTACTTTAAGAGACCTAGTAATTAAAGATATATATTATAAAACACTCTTAGCTTATAAAGAGTATTCTAAAAGTTTTCTACTAAGTACTAGGTAGAGTTAAAGGTTGTGTTCTACCTAGCTTACACAGTACTTTAAACATTGTTAAGAAAGCTTGCTTGCTAGTATCCTATATACGTCTTATTTCTTAATTTCTTAGATTAAGATACCTAAAGGTTTTAAGGCTTCTTATCTAAGTAAAAAGTCTGCTAAGTCTTTATAGAGTATATCTAGAGCAAAGATATTATAGATTTATAAACTAAAAAGAAGTTTTAAATACTATAAATAACTAACTTATATAAGAACTTTAAATAGACCTTTCTATAGGTTAGATAGCTTTTAGCTAAGACGCTTAATAGCTAAGTTCTTAGTTAATAAGTATACTTTATTACCTACTGCCTAGTTAACTAAACTGCAGTGCTTGTTCTTAATAGCTCTTATTTACAGCTGCGCCTTTTCTATATTTTCTTTAGCTACCTTCTAAGCTTAGTGTATACAGGTTGCTAGAGCAAGTATATCTTAGTAGTTTAGAATATTATAAGAAGCTATATCTATATTAAGTCTATTCTACTACTAGCTCTATCTAGGTTTGCTTCTAAACAATACTTAATAGAGAGTTATTCTAATACTAAAATAAGGTAAGGTAAGCTGTGTGTATTTAATAAGCAGTTGCAATTTAGACTAGTTATCTTAATAGTATATTATAAATAGTTGTAGCTGCTAGTTAATATACTTGTTTATAATCTCTGTTTAGCTGTTAGTTTTCTTATAGTAAGTAGTAGAAAGCTTAACTTTAATACTAATAATCTAACAAAACTTAGACTAGAAATAGAATATAAACTAAGGTCTATAATTAGATACTATTAACTTAGAAGTATAATTAAAAGAATAAACTTATTAGATAAATAGAAAAGCTTTTTCTTATGTAGTTATTATCTTGTAGTATAGAATAGTAATTACTTGTTTTATTTAACAGTTAATAATAATAAGTATTTAATTAAATCTAGCTTTATTCTTTAAAAAATTCTTAAAATCTATATATAGGTGCTATATAGGTTAATTAAAGATAGGTAGCAAGTAAAGGTACCTGCAGAGTTAGGTCTGCTTTAAATACCTATAGCAACAGAGGATATAGTTTTATATATATTGTTTACAGCTAGCGCTTATACCTTGCTAGTAATACTATTAAGATAGTAGCTAGTAGGTTTTCTTTGTACTCAAGTAAGCAGTAGATACTTAGTTATAAGCTTCTTAGATAAGGCAAGTATACAACACTAAGTCTAAGACTATATACAGACAATCTTAGTATAAAAGCAGACTATTATAGATCTAATAACTAATACTTAAGAATTTTTACTCTTTCTTAAAGGCCTAGTAATTATGTTACAGTATAGCTTTAATTAGTTTTAAAGAGTCTAACTATATCTCTAGCTGTAAAGTATAAATAGTATGTACTAAGAAATATAAAAGATAGACTTAGGTAGAATTAAAGTTCATATAGTTGTAAAGTTATTAGAGTCTTAATAATACCTAGAAGCAATTATCTTCTTAAGTTGTCTTAAGGTTAGCTAAGTCTTACTTTCTTTAACTAAGAATATTAGCTCTTTTATTATTCTTCTCTAGAGTGTACTTAATTTAGAAGTTAAACAAAGTAAGTGCTTCTACTTACTTAGCTTGTTAAGTATTTAAGACTTTAGTAGTTATAAAATATTCTAGAGATTAGTAGTTAGAGTAGATACAGATCTAATTTAGTGTAAATATTAGCTTAGCTTTCTACTTATTAAAGGCCTAGAAGATAGTAAAGAGCTTTTTATTATAGATCTCTTAGTTAAGCTCTAAACCTAATAAAGAACAGCTATAAAACGCTGTAAGGTACTAGCAGTTGTCTGCATATTTCTAAGATATAATAGTAGCTACTACTCTGTCTAATATATTAGTCTTAAGCTTTGTTTTAAGGTCTAGGTTAAAGTAGCACAGAGTTAAGATAGCTAATAGGCTCTGTTTAAGCTTCTTAAAGCTAGCCTAGTAGTTTAAAGTCTATTTAAAGGTATTTAATAGACTTTATAATATAATTAAAAGCTTTACTACTTAAAAGAACTTAGGTATAAATTGTTAATAAAAACTAGTAAAGCTTAAGAATACTTTTACACCTATTATAGTTGTAAGTAGCTTCTAGTCTACTTAAACCTATACTTTCTTAAGATCTACCTTAATACCTTTGTTTATAAGAATATACCTAAGGTACTAAGTATAAGTTATATAGAATTTACTTTTCTTAATATTAACCTGTAAGCCTATAAAGTAAAGACGTTCTAGAACCTTTTTAATATATATCTAGTAAATCTAAGCGTCTTTAAAGTAGAAAAAAATATTATCTTAGTAAGTAATATAGAAGTTATCTAAGTAGTTATTTAAAATATTATTTATATAGTATTAGTATATAGCAGAGCTATTATACAAACTAAACAGTAAGACTTTGTACTTATATATACTGTAACGCGTCTAGAATATAGTATACTCTTTAAAGGCAGGATCTATATAGATTTAGTTAAAAGCTAATTAAATATTAAACTTAGTAAATATCTTTGCCTTAGATACTCAGGCAAGTAGCTTGTCTATACAGAGTATTAGATAAAAGTCTTTATAAGTTAAATTATTTAATTTATAATAGTCTATATAAATATACAGGCTTCTATTTAGTTTTTATATATACAGTATAGGTAATATAAATAGGCTTTAGCTATATTTAATCTAACTATAGCGCAGCTGTTCTTATACAAACCTTTTAGTAGCTTTAAGTTCTTTTAAGTTCTGTTTATATAAAAGAAAGTAATAGTTTAGCAAGAGTTCTTCTAAAATAATCCTGTAGTTGTAAAGGCAGTACTTTAAAAAGCTTTTAGCTTCTACCTTACTAAATATATTTGTTTACTAAGAGTATTAGGCTAGTAAGTATTCTTAGATTAGTTAAGCATTATTAAAATTGTCTTAGTTACACTTTTATTCTATAATATAATTTATCTTATATAGATTAGTTATAAAGAACTTGTTCTATAGTTTCTTTATTAAGAAGTAGAAAGCATTAGCTAAGAGTGCAGTAATAGTAGCAACCTTAGTTAGACTAGTTACAGAAGTGTTTACTACTTTGTTAAGTAGTACTAAGAGTTACAAACAAAACTTAGGCAACCTTAATATACTTCTTATATATTAAACAGTTGTACTAAGGCTGTGTTATTGCTAATACTCTTTTTATTTCTATAGAGCATCTTGTTACTCTATATCTTATTAGGCTTTGCCTTTTCTAAAGAGTTGTTACAAACTTATTAATGAAAGCAGTACAGGATTATATGATTAAAAGTATTTAGTAGGCTATATTAACTAAGACTTATCTATATTAAGTTATAGCTTAAAATACTTTAGCTACTTAATTTTAATAATATAGTCTTGTAATCTAAGGTCTATAATAATAAAAAAGCAGTTATATACCTTCTAGCTATTAACTGTAAGGTATAACTATATATACTAGGTTACAAGAGAGGTAATTTAATCTTAGAAACCTTTAACCTAAACTAAGAAAAATAGCTTTTAGATAGGTTTATAAAGTAAAGTAGAGATAAAATATACAATGTTAGAGTTTAAAAACAAAAATCCTTAGGTACTAGTATTAACTAAGGAGCAGAGTTAAACACTAAGCCTTTAGTTGCAAAGAATAGTAGAAGTAAAGAAATAAAGTCTACTAAACAAATAAGATAGTAAAAGGTTAGATAGATTATATTAGTTTAGGCCTAGAAAAAGTAATCTTCTTAGGTAGGACTATTTCCTATAGAGATTAGATTAGTCTTGTTAAAGTCTTCTTTAGTGTTAACAAAATCTTTCTACTTTACCTTAATTTTATGCATATAAAGTACTGTGTAATCTTTAGTAAAGTGTTCTAGCTTTCTACAGTTATAGCAAGCTCTTAGAGTTATATTCTTTTTAGATATAGGTATATTAGAAGGTTAGCAGAGTACAGAAGTACTCTAGGCAAAGTAAGTAGATTAGCTAAGAGAGAAGTAATCTTGTTAATCTATTATAATAGAGCTCTATTTTGCATCTAAATAGTAAGCTTTTATTAATATTAAGAGTTATAAAATAGTATAAGTTAGTATAGTAGAGTTGTTTCTTCTTTCTATATTATAAGCAGTTAAGTATTATACTATTTAAGAGAAGAAATTATACTATTACTACTTAAAACCTAGATTAAGTACTTAAATACTTAGAGAGATTTTAGTCTACATATAGTAAAACTACTCTAATTAGAGTACCTTTTCTTTAATAGCTGCACTAAGGAAGTAGCTCTTAAAAGTAAGAAAAGCTTCTAATTTCTCTATTTAGAGTTAATTAAAGGCTGCTTAGCTTTCTGCCTGCTTGTTCTTAGTAACAAAGTATGTCTTAAAGAGCGTAATTATCTCTTCTGTAGTGTAAAAGCAATCTACCTTATTATTAGAGAAGTACTAAGGTTCTAAGTATTCTTTAGCTAATATAGAGGTATAACCCTAGACAAAGGCTGTACAAGCACGTACACTCTAATAGTAGTCTGTATTAAAGCTAAGTTAGTTTTAAATAAAGGCACACTATTACTAAAAGGTAGAGTTACTTCTATTAGTAAGAACCTTAATATTAAGAGTCTTTTTAAAGAGCTTCTTGCATACTATAAGTACTAAGCTAGCTTCTAATAGCTGCTTTATAGTAGATTAATACAGTATACCTATTAGTAGTGTTTCTATTGTAGGTAGGAAGCAATCTGCTAGAGCAAGACTAGCACGTAACTAAGCAAGTTTCTGCTGTAGTTAAGCTATCTCTTCTAAGAGATTATAGTAAGATAGCTCTAAATTAGATCTGTTGTTAGTAGAAGACAGTTGTACTAATACAAGGCTCTAAGGGCGTCTAGCTCTTAATTAGTTCTAGGACTAAGTATTAGGTTCTAATAGATTTCTTAATATTAAGGTTGTATCTAAATTAAGTAGGTTATTAATAGTCTCTAAGTATCTATCTTAGCACAATCTAACGTAGCTTTTCTAAAGTTAATCCTAGAGTAGTAAGTTGCAGAAAGTTCTAAACCTATAGGCTTTAGTTGTTAGAAGATCTCTAGTATCTTAACTATTAAATAGATAATTTAAAGACTTGTTTAGTTTAGGTGTAATACTCTAGCTACACTTATTTAAATAATTAAACAAACTGTAGCAATATTATTATAAGGCTGTTACTAGCTAGAACAAGTTTTAAAGTATAATATAACAATACAAGATGCTAAAAGAGTCTAAATTATATAAGTATCTACTATAAGGTATATAGAAGCACTAAGATAAACTATAGGACTAGATCTTTATTTCTATAGGTCTTGTATAAAAAGATACTTTAAAACTATCTATCTAAACTCTATAGAGGCTTCCCTTCTTATACCTAGAAGCTTAGAAAAGACTGTACTAAGAAGTAGTTAGAAGACAGATCTAAGTCAGGTAGTTGTTAAGTAATATAAAGTAGGCTTAAAGAACTAGGCTTGTTCTTACAAACGTAATAAGATATTTACTCTGCTAAGTATATTATTAGATCTTCTAGACATAGACAGAGATTTTATAAACTACTAGAGACTAACTTCTTAGGTTGTTTATAAGGCTATTATTCGTCTACTTAAACTAATACACACTAGTTAATTAGAACCTTTTATTCTTTATAAGGTTCTTAACTTTATAAGCTACTTTATAACACTAGACGTTACTTGTTTTATACTAGCGTTAAGGCTAGCTGCAGACTCTATACACCTTTACCTCTTCTTAGGATATTAATCTAGTAAGTTACACTAACTAGAGCTTAGGCCTCTAGCTACAGTACTTTTAAACAATCTAAAACAATTACTATGTCTATATATATAATGTGTAGATTTGCGTAATATACTAAACTACTAAAATAGCTTACTTAAAAATAAGGCTATACAGCTATATATAATATTTATTAATATAAGATATTTTATTAAAGTACTCTATAGACTTATATAATAATATTCTCTTATATATTCTACTTTTATAAAGTTACTGTTTAGCTGCTATAAGTAGTATAAGTATAAGTAGGCAAAAGAAGTATTACAGGTAGAAGATAACTATAAGCACCTACTATACAATATATAGGCTTCTTTTTACTATAAAAGCTTTTAAAGATATCTTATTACTTTTTTAAGATAATTATATAGCTTCTTAAGTATTATAAGCTTGCTTTTAATGTTTTTTTTTAGCTTTGTGTTTAGCTACTTCTTTTACCTTCTTAGCTTTAACATAGTCTTTTTTTTTCTTTTCTCTTACTTACTACTTATATTTCTCCTAAGCTACTTGCTTTTTGTATAGCTTATTAGCATGCCTAAGTTTAGCTATCTTTACTTTTCTAGCTTCTTTTACCGTAACTTTTTATTATTTTATTTGCTTATACTAGTGTACTTTATTAATTCTATAAGGAGAGTAAAACACTACTCTACTATAATACTTCTTAGGTTTCTAGAAGTTAAGAAGTTTACTCTTCTTCTTATACTTCTTCTAAGTCTTAAGAACCTCTTTTAGGCCTACTATCTTATAGTAAAGTAGCTAGTTTTTATTAGCCCCCTAGGTTTATAGAGGCTGTAAGGCTAAATAGCAGGGCCTATAATAAAGGCTAGAGGTTTGCTGTACTGTTTTTGCTTAAAAGCAAACAGTCTACTGTCTACTAATTAAACCTGTACTTAATCTCTAGATATTGTACTACTTGTTACTTTAATACCTTACTTTTCTTTATACTCTTAGACTATAGGTTCTAATATTTTATTTGCTTTTATATAAGAGAGTACCTTGTTAGAATTTAACTATAAGTTCTTGTATTAGCCTAATTATAAGAGATTTAACTCTAGAGTCTCTAAAGAGATAGCTTTAAAGGCTTTAGAGCTAAACCTCTAGACAGACAGTAGTAAAAGCTTTAAAAAAGAGCTTATTGTCTTCTATATAAATAAATCTTAACTAACTAGCTAGTTTAGCTTAAAACTATCTACAAGTAGGCAGAGCAGCAATAAACGCTCTGCAGGAGCCTATAATAGACTAAGAAGAGCTAGTTCTTAACAAGCTAGACCTTAAACTGCAAGAGCTAGAAGTATAGTATAAACAAGCTATAAAGCAGCTTAGAGTAGCGCAACTTAGAGAGTTACAAGCTAGGTTCTTAGCAAGTAACTTAACTGTGCTTAATACAATTTACAACAGTCTTATAGCAACTATTATAGTACTAGCAGTGCTAATTACTAGCTTTTTTTAACCTAAGCTTCTATATATATTTTTAAAATATAATAGAGCAGACTATAATTATTAAAAGTATAACTATAAAAAGTGTTTTTATAAGCTACTAGCTAACTCTTTATAAGAAATATAAAAGGTTAATTTTAGTATATAATTTATCTTAGAAGTAATAAAAACCTTCTAGAGCGCATACAAAGTAGATTAATAGAGAATCTTCTTTTTCTAAGAACCTATCTAGAAAGCTATAAAAGTAGTTATGCTAGGCTTACTAGAAATTCTCTCTTAGTAAAGGTAGTAAGTATATAAAGCTTTAAATAAAGCGCATATACTTTTTTATAGTACTTTAATAGAGTTATTAGACTATATAAGACTGTTCTAAAAAGAGTTAAGTACTACCTATAGACTTAAACTCTAGGTAATATGTTATCTCTATACCTTGCCTAATAATATCTAAAAGTAGTTATTTATACTACTAAAAGATTATTGTGTAATACTTACTTAGATAGAAGAGGTTATTAATATTATATACTGCTAAAGAAATTACTTAAAGCTAGTGCAGGACAAAAAGCTTATAAAAAAGTAAGATAGGTATAAACAAGATTTAAAAGGCAAGTAGAGAGGCAAAAAGACTTTAAAAAAGCTAAAAAAAGGCAGTCTAAGCTATAATAGCTTAAAAAAGGCTAAATAGGCACTACTAAGGCTAAAGATCTTAGCTCCTTATTATTAGAAGTGTAAAAAAGTTAGACATTACTAACTAAACTGTCTATATTCTAAAAAGTCTAAGAAACCTATTAAAAAGTTAGACTTAGGAAAAGAAAAGAGGTAAAAAGACTAAAAGTCTACTTTCTTGCCTATATCTCTTATATTTAAGAGAGTAAGAGCCTTAGTACTCTTTATACTACACTATACTCTTAACTAGTACACTTACTTATAGTTTAAGTAGTTATAAGATTATTAAATATAATAGAGTATCTAGTTAATAAAAGGTCTTAGCTACACCTGCTGTCTACAATAATAGCAAAGAAGCAAAATCTCTAAGTTAATTTCTTGCTTAAGCTATTAGCAAAAAAGGTAAATAGTAGCAATGTACATATATATAGTACTACTACTGTTCTAGCTACTATTACTAACTCTAGAAGTAATAAAAGAGCCTAAGAGATACTATTTATAGTTACAAACCTAAAAAAGTACTAAGTATACCTTAGTCTGCCTTAGATTAATATATGTTAACTTAAACTAAACTATATTACAAAGCAAATACTATTTATAGGAGAGAAGACTAAAGAAAAGCTTTCTTTCTAACTAGTTGCTACTAAAGATACTAAAGAGTTTAAGAATATAATATATAACCTTATAGTAGAGGTATATATATACCTTATTAATTTTGTAGGCTAGAGTAAGCTATAAGTAACTGTTACAGACTACCTTTTCTTATAGTATACTAAGTTTTTTAATATCATATTAAAAGACAACTTAAAAGTTTTTTTTAAATATAGTTTAAATAACCTAGCTATTTATATAGCAGAAAGTAAGAGCCTGCCTTTTAAAGTACTCTATAGTCTCTTAGAAGCTAAGTTAGTAGTGTTGCAAAAGTACTTAACTAACTTTAAAGTAAGAAGTTAGATACAATGCTTAAGATTACTAGTAGGTACTCTTATACTCTTTGTAAAGAAAAAAGATAGCAGCCTGTGCCTTTGTATTAACTATAGAGGCCTTAACAAAGTTACTATAAAAAACTACTACTCTCTGCTCTTAATATCTAAAACTTTAGAGCGTCTTTTATAAGTAAAAATATATTTAAAGTTAGATATTAAAGGTACTTACTATAGAATTAGAATTAAGAAAGAGAATAAATAGAAGACAACTTTTTATACAAGATATAGCTATTTTAAATATAAGGTTATACTTTTTAGCCTTACTAACACTCTTGCACAATTTTAAGCATATGTTAATAAAGCTTTAGTAGGTTTAATTAATACATCTTGTATTATATACTTAGATAATATCTTAATCTTTTCTAATACAAAAGAAGAGTATATACTCTATATAAAGGAGGTACTTAGAAGACTCTGCAACTACAGGCTATTTATTAAGCTTTTAAAGTGTAAGTAGCACACTTAGCACACAGAGTACTTTAGATATATTATCTTACTTATAAAAGTAAGTATTAACCTATAATAAGTTAAAACAATCTAAAATTAGCTATTACTAGCTATAGTATATAATATCTAGGTGTTTATTAGATTTATAAACTATTATTACTAGTTTATTGCAAGATTTAGCTGTATAGTTTTACTACTAACGTTTCTTACTAAGAAAAAAGCAGAACAGGCCTAGGGCAGCTCTGCTATAAAGAAGAAAGAAAGCTAAGCTTTATAGCTTCTGCTAAAAGCAGTTAATTTGTTTAATTAGCTAAAAAACGCGTTCTTAAAAGTTCTTATCCTAGCATATTTTAAAAAAAAGAAAAAGACTAGACTTAAAGTTAACGTGTTAGGCAGTGCTATATTAGGTATTCTAAGCTAGTATAGCCTAGAATCTAGAAGAAAAGACTAGTAAAGACTAGTAGACTTCTACTTGTATAAGTTAATTACTGCAGAGTACAACTATAACACGTATAACTAGAAATTACTTATAATAGTTAGTAGTATTAAGTATTAGTGCTACTACTTCTAAGAAATCTATTTTAATATTCTTACAGACTATATAAACTTTAAAAAGTTTATAAAAACTAAGGTATTAAATAATAGACAAGTAAGGTTATACTTAGTATTAAGCTAGTATAATTTTGCACTTTCTTACTAATTAAAAAGTATAAATCTAGCTAATAGCCTATTAAAGCAACTTGACTATATATTAGAAGTATAATATCTTTCTTAAAAATATAATAAGGCCTTTATATAGCCTTTTAAAGACTTGCTTGCAGGTAAAAGAAATACTAGCTTGTAAATCTTAGCAGTGCTTACTAGATTAACTAAATTAAAGACTCTACTAAAGAAGATAAAGCTAGCTCTAAGTAAATTCTTAAAGGCAGAAGAATAATTAGCTAAGGCTCTAAAGGCAGCTAAGGAAGTAATTAATACAGAATCTAATAAGGCAAGTATAAGTAGTAAGAGTAACTTAATTAAAAGCTATAAAACTATACAGTAGCCTAGCAATCTATATAAAAAGCTGCTTAAACTTATAATAATATAAGAAAAGGCCTTTGTAATAGAAGAGTATTATAACAGCCTGCTTGCTAGTTATTTTAGTGCAAGAAGGACACTAAAAAAGCTCTAGTGCTAATATTAATAGAAAGAGATAAAAGTAGATATAAAATAGTACTATTATAAGTATATACTTTGTAAGAAGTTAATACCTGCTTAGTATTAGCTTTATAGCTTACTAGCGCTCTTTTCTCTACTAAATTAAGTATAGTAAGAAGTAATAATAGATTTTATTACTAAACTACTACTAAGCAAGATAAATAGCATTGTGTATAATGCTATACTTGTAGTAGTGTACTAACTTACAAGAATAGCACACTATATACCTGCAAGAAAAAACTAAGATAGTATTAACCTAGCCTAGGCTTAGATTAAAGAAGTAATTTAACTTTATAGTATACCTAAATAAGTAATCCTAGACAGAGGTCTCTTAATAAATACTAAATACTAAGATATATTTTAGTACTACCTTAACTTAAAGAGAGTCTTCTTGTCTACTTACTACTCTTAGACAGATAGACAAACTAAAAGACAAAACTAAACACTAGAATAGTACTTTTAGTGCTACTATTCTTTAAAATAAGATAATTAAGCTTTATAGATATTAATTGCAGAGTTTATATATAATAATAGTATATATATAACTATAAAGAGTACTTTATTTGTAGTAAACTATAAAATAACTTCTTACAGTGTAGATTAGCTTATAATACTTCTTAAGCAGAAAGAATTACCTTTAGAAAAGTAGGTTGCTATAAAGGTCCTAGAAATATAAAGAGAATATAAAAGCAAGATTATTACTGCTAATACCTACTAAGAGGCATACTAGAATAAAAGTAAGCTTACT
Source organism: Stagonosporopsis chrysanthemi (assembly GCA_022560025.1). NCBI lineage: Eukaryota > Fungi > Ascomycota > Dothideomycetes > Pleosporales > Didymellaceae > Stagonosporopsis > Stagonosporopsis chrysanthemi. Next base: position 37,168 of record JAFISE010000217.1, read on the forward strand.
ATACTTTTTAAGATTAGAGACTAAGTTATAATCTCTAATTGCTATATAAAGTCTACTAGGCTAAAGTAGAAGCTAGACAAGAAGTATATTAGACTAGAGCGTATAGTAGCCTAGATTAGGCTAACAGCGTTTAAAGTAGACCTCTTAGGCCTATAAGTAGTATATCTAGTATTCTATGTATTATTACTTAAGCCTTTTAACTATAAAGAGTTAATTATATACTTAAAGGTTAAGATTATAAATACTTTGCATATTTTTGTAATAATATATAAAAGGTAGAAAGGATAATTAAAAGAAAACAAGATAATAATAGCTAATAGCTTTATTATATTAAGTAGGTTAGTTACTCTAAGTCTAAGAACTTATAAAAGCTAAGAGTAAACATCTTCTTTAATATACTTAAATAATTCTAAGATAGTAATAGAATACTCTTAAGAAAGAAACTTTTAAAAGTATAGGCTAAAAGGCAGCTAAGTTAGCTGCTTAAAAAACAAAAATAAACTTATAAATATTAAAAAATCCTAAGTATAAAATCTAGAAGTACCTTTACTTGTTTTTTCTTACTAGGTTTTTAGGTATTTAATAGTACTTAGATTTATCTAAGAGGTATATAAAGTATTATAGCCTAGAATAGCCTATAATATTATATAGCAGGTTATAAAGATTAGAAATATAATTAAAAACTCTATTAGAAACTAAAGATATGCCTTATAAGGGCAGGTATACTAAAAAAGGCTTAAAAAGAGCTACTATTAACTAGAACACTAGAGAAAGCACTTTTATACTGTAAAATAGCATAGAATATCCTACTAGACACTAAACTACTATACTACAGCCTAGAAGTATATAAAAAGGCACTGTCTTTCTTATACTTAACTTTGTTAATCTTATTAGTAGTAGTGCACTTTACTTAACTAGAATCTCTAGCTTTATAAGTCTCTAGAGCAGTAATCTTAGCTTTAAAAGTGTTAATCTTAGCTAAGAGAAAATACTTTTCTAGATTAGCTACACTAGCCTTGCTTTTGCCTTATAATATCTTAGAATATATTATTCTAGCATAGAATAGTACAGAATAGCTTAGAAAAAGCAAGACTAACTTTCTTAGATAAAGAGTTAGTTATAGAGTTAATATCTACCTTAAGCTTGTACTTAAGAGCTATAAGCTTAGCCTTAGTAGTTGCTTTATTATACTTATAAGTCTTACTATGTACTTTAGATTATAAGTTATTATATTTACCTAAAGCACTAGAGTAGAAGGTAAAGTAGTTAGCTTAGAGCAAGTAGTTGCTATAAGAGTTAATAATGCCTTATTCTAGCTTAGAGTAGGCCTTCATAACTTACAACTAGATAGTCTTAGTAAAGGTAATATAATACTTTATAATATAAGGAGAAGGCTTAGCAAAGTAGTAAAAGATATAACAGTATAGAGAGAGAGGAGGACTGCGCTATATTAACTATTAACGTAGGCTGAGCTGCTTATATGCCTGCCTATACACAAGCTATCCTAACTCGTACTAGAGTAGGCCTAGGCAGAGCCTAACTGTTACACTCCCCCCTAGCTGCTGTAGACAACAAAGCTAGCTAGTACTAATGCTATAGCTCTGCTGGCTCTAGAGTCTCTACCTAAGTAGTAAGGAGCTAGTAAGTGTTCTTAAGTCCTAGCTACCTTACAAACTCAGCGTGTTTCTGCCTTATAAGAGACTTAGTAAGTCTATCTGCAGGCATCTCTGCTGTAAGGCACTACTTAACATAAAGTTGCCTGTTCTGCACTTCCTGTCTTACCTACATCTAATAGGTGTCTACGTGCCTTAGCTTTGTGTAAAGCTGTTTATCCTCTTTCTTAACTATTCTAACTGTCTGCTCATTGTTGCAATAGATAATTGGCTGAATCTCTAGGTCGAACTTAACGTAACAAAACACACAGTTCTACTACTCTATCTCTCTACCTGTAGCTGACAGAGCGATCAGCTCTGCCTTAGTAGTCGATTTAGTGACTAATCTTTGTTAGGTAGCCTTCTAGTTGATAGGCATCCTATAGAGCTTGAACAAGTATCTATGAGACGATCAACAAGTATCTACATTATTAGCAAACGCTGCATTAGATGCTCTATAGAAGAGAGACTTGTCCCAAACGTAGGACGAGCTCTCAGCTATCTGTTGACTAGCTCTGATTGCTAGGTGTCTTATGCTATATAGGTATCTCCAGACATGCTTCACTGCAGCAACATGCTTCTACCTAGGATTCTAGAGATGCTGAGCTAATACTAAGCAGGCTTATACTACATCAGGTTAAGTAAACGTCAAGATGTAGGCCAGCAACCTAACAAGCTGCTGGTACAGCTGAGTACGCTCGTAATTTGACTCTTCTGTTGATTGGACCAGAGAGTTCTCTACAAGTAGGACTACTAGGTATCTCCCCCCAGTCTTTAGGTCTAAGTCAAACTTCTTAACTACCTTGTCAATAAACGAGTCCTAGACTAGCCAGATTGTACCTGCTGTCCAGTCTCTTAGAACTTGAATACTAAGGAACTACTTAAGTTCTCTAAGCTTCCTTAGATTGTACACGTCACCTAGTTGGCTCTCAAATTGACAGTGATCGTCGAGATAGTCAGGGTGCACCAGCACTACGATATCATCTACGTAGAAGAAGACTATTAGTCTTTTATTGATAAACAGACAAAGGACGTCCTTGACTAGTCTCAGACCTAATCTAATCAGCGTCTGCTTTAGATGCTTGTACCAGAGCAGTGGCGCGTTCTTGAGCCTATAGAGAGCTCTCTTGAGCTTAAGTAGCTTGCCTAGCTGCTCTACGTACAGTTCTAGAGTCTGTACGTAGATTATTTAATCAAGGTGTGCGTTTAGGAACGCATTCAGCACATTGTACTAATATGCCTTCAGGCCAAAGGCTGCTGCGAGAGCTATAAAGAATCTAAACACTTGCGCAGCTAGCGTCGCTGCGTACGTGTCTCCCTAGTCGTCCTAGAGATCTCTTCTTACAACAAGTCAAGCCTTGTACTTGTACAACAGTCTATCTTCGTTGAACTTGTACGTAAATACCCACATCAAGAGCAGCACCTAACTATCAACCTCTAAGACTGACGTTGCCTCAAAGCATCCCTTGCTCTAGCAGCTTTTGAATTCTTCAGCTACTGCAACTTTAAACTCTTGTCCACATAGGTGCTTTTCTAGGTCTCTCTATCTCTTTAGTGGAGGTAGAAGCTGGTCTCTGTGTAGCTGAGCTTTCTGCGACTCTGCTGGCTGCAGCGCTGCTGCAAATGCGACAAAGTAAGTCCCAAACGTCTTTCTCTGCCTCTTCCCTGTCAGCACGTTCGACTCGCTGAGGTGGCTGCTGATTTCTTCGCGTCTTGGGGCGTTATTCGATCGTCAATCTGGCGCTTCTTCACTAGTTGGGATAGGCTCCTAACCTCGCGGCATCTTAAATGCCTCTGCCTCAGGCTCTACCTCGGGCTCTGCCTCGGGCTCTGCCTCAGGTTCTGCATCAAGCTCTGCCTCTGGGTAATCTCCCTGAGTTATTGGTTCTGGAGTGTTCTCTGGCGTCGGCAACATGCAAAGCGTATCCTTGGCATGGCTTACTTGAGCAGCTTGCTTAGGTTGGTCTATTTTACTCCAGTCTCTGTGCGCTGACTGCAGGAGCAACTCAATCTCCTGGTTGGTCTCTTCTGGTGGTTCTGGAACATCCAGGATTGTTACTACCTCTCTCAGAGTCTGTTGGTCTGGATAGACAGGCTCTGTCCTGTCATCAGGCATGAAGATGACGTCTCTTGTCCTAAGGACTTGTCCCAATGCTGGCATCTACACTCTGTAGATGTTTGTGGAGTCGTAGCCAACTAGCTGTCCAACCAGCGCGCAAGACTTGAGCTTCTCTCCACGCTTTAGCTTGTTGTTCAGCACGTAGGCTCTAGCTCCCACAACATTGAGGTGAGCTGCTGACAGCTTCTGTCTACGTACTACTTTGTATAGGGTCCTCTATCTAAGTGCTTCTGTTAGTGTTCTGTTGAGTAGATAGACTGCTACAAGACAACACTTATTTAAGAGCTCTATTGGCAGTCGTCTATCAATCCTAATCGCTCTCCTGCGAATCACGATCATCTTCCCAGCCTGTTCTGATAGGCTGTTCTGCTCCTTAACATACTCTGCTCAAGGCTCTACGACGATGCCGAGATCCCTCAGCATATAGAGAAGCTCACTGTAGCCACGCTCGCTGTCAAGCCTCACGGCCATTACATCAGCACCAAACTAGCGCTTGATCTTAGCCAGCAAGCGCATCACTGTACGCTTGAGAGTACCTGAGCTCTTGTCCAGCAAGCAGCAGGCCTCATGCCATTTACTGTACAGGCATACAGCGTAGAGCATCTACAGGTCTCTATTGTAGCAGCGTTCAGTTCTCTCTCTTAGCTGCACTAAGTCTATACCAAGTCGGTGGAATAGACAATCTGCTAGCTCACTTTGAGCTCTTCTGCTCACAAGCCTGTGGAGCTTTGTTTCAACACAGACTTTACAGTCTTTCCACGTCAGAGCGATCGATTGCTCCTCAACGCTGATACTAAGCACGTGATCATTCAGGTACCTAACTGCTTTTCAGCCAACGTGGCCAAACATTCGATGCGCTGCCTCTTGACTAACACTGAGATCTTTTCTTAGTTCTCTTAAGGGCTTCGCATACCAAGCAGCGTACACTGACATCAACGCTAGCTTAGCTGTCTAGTTCTTGTCCACGTCAACTAGCTAATAGCTGTCTCTGTACTAGAGTAAACAGACCACGTTTAAGGCCTTCTTCTAATACAGACAGTCCCTGCCTGAGTCAAAGTAGATGCCAAGAGATCAACTCTGTGACAGCCTAATAACGCTCGTGAAGAAGCTAGGGATGTACGCCACCCACGTGAGCTTTATCTAGGCTTCTCCTGTCAGCGACTTGATCTGTATAGTCATCTCTCCCTACTCTTTAATCTGAACAAGGGTTCCGCCAGCATATACAGTGTCTGTTAGCCTGCCTTTCTTTGTTGTAATCTAGTTCTGCCCCTTTGTGTTTGTAACATAGCAATTTGAACCAGGGTCAAGGATCCACCTTGTAAGCAGCGGTGGGGCAGATAGCTCTGAAGCAGCTGCTGTCTGCAGCACTGCATTAACGTGCAACAAACTACTAGCTGGCTGTCCGTCGTCCATACTGATCACAGACTCTTTCTTGTCAGCCGTCTGATTCTTGTCCTTCTTGAGCCTCTTCTCTGCTGCCCTTAGGGCATTAGCTGTCAAGTTAGAGGCAGGACTGCTTCGAAGCTCTGTGAACTTGTCCTGAATAGACACGTCTAGCTTCCAGCCCTTTGTTCTGACTGTTTTATTGACGTACAGACATGCATTAAACCTGTAAATCTCCCTACAGAGGCACTTTCTTGTCTAGGTTCCTAAGACACCTCAGGCCGACTATTAGGCTGCTACATCTTCCTAGGCTAACTGTAGGGTTTTGTAATCCTAGCTCCTAGCTGCCTCAAGAGTAGCAAAGGTGCTAAGTCCTGATGCTATTAGACGAGTTCAGCGATAATATAACTAAAACTCTGCAATTAAGTCTGTAGTTAGTGTGAACTCCTCTCCCTTCTGCTCCTTCTTGACTAGCTCCTGCAGCTGACTAGCTGCCCGGCTGTCATCTAGACCACGGATAGACAGGATAAACTCTTCTTAGGCTCTGCTGCCAGCTATCTCTAGCATGTTTGCCTCTGTGAGGAGTCTGGTAATCGTCACCCACTCATCAAACCAGGAGTCCAGGTTAGCCCTCTTTGGCCTTGCGCAGGCTGCTCTGTAACGAGCTCTTAACTGATAATTCCTTTCTCTAATTAATAGACAGAGGTGCTTCTTCAGCGTCTTTAACTGGCTGTACAGGTCAGCGCAATCAAGGATCAGGTCTAGGTGCTTGACGTCAATAGTCTGTACAATCTCTAGGCTCAGGTTGCAGAGAGCCTTCTCTTTGGTAAGCCACCTGGCCTTATCTTAGTCGAATTTTCGAGCCCAAGAGTTGAACGCTGCAAGCTCTGTCGCCGTCAAGTCTAGGATCTTAATCTGCTCTTCTAGCAGAGGAGACCTAAATCTCCTTACTTTAAGCTCTACTAGTCTCTTGTCTTCTAGTTTCCTTAGCGTCTCTAGCAAAAGGTCTAGATCAACGTACTCCTACAGACTATTCTGGTCTGCAGATATCTTCCTTATAAACAGCCACTTTGACCAGTCGTCTAGCTTTCTGAGGATAACCTTATCACTACCTGCATGTCCTGCTCTTGAGTTGCTATAACTTTCTAGCTGAATATGCTCTAAGTATTGAGTATTGTCAAAGAGTGAACGCAGCAATTTAACTAAAGGCTTCTAGGCTCATAACTGTAACGGTGTAGAGAGAGGGGAGGACTGCGCTACATTGACTATTGACGTGGGCTGAGCTGCTTATATGCCTGCCTATACACAAGCTATCCTAACTCGTACTAGAGTAGGCCTGGGCAGAGCCTAACTGTTACAAAAGATAACGTTAGGTTAGAAGGGCTTGGTTGGTTGGTTGGTATTCATTTTACGTCAAGTTGATAGGGATTAAGTCCACTGTCTCGCCTCCCGAAGGGCATATACGACGTGCTAAGCTATGGAATTACAGTGCAAACACACTACCTTAGAAAGCATTTCTTGCCTGCGCGGGTATTGCTA
>JAFISE010000218.1:0-43746 GCA_022560025.1 Stagonosporopsis chrysanthemi
GCCTCCCGAAGGGCATATACGACGTGCTAAGCTATGGAATTACAGTGCTAACACACTACCTTAGAAAGCATTTCTTGCGTACGCGGGTATTGCTACCATTTCAAGCGACAGGTCCGCGTCCAGTTAGGGAGACTGAGCAATTTGTGTACATCAGGGTGGATCCCTTGTGTGTGTTCAGAGGCAGTTGAGTGCCAAGAGGGGGAGTAGGAAAGTAGGTGGGTGTGGAGAGCCGGTGCTCTGTCGAATTGAAGCCGTGGCTCTGCGCGAGGAGAGCCTTTGTACTAGGCTTGGCCATGCCTGTGTCGAAGGAGATAGGTGTAGTAGGAAGGCAGAGCCAGGCCTGTCCTTCTTCTTTATCTCCAGGGTTGCGAATTGTAAGGCCATGCTGGCTGCCTTGTTTGCGTGTTGAGAGCCGGTGCTCTGTCGAATCGTGCCGTGGCTCTTCGCGTGGAGAGCCTTTGTGTTTAGGCCTGGCAGATGCCCATATCTTGCAAGAGCAAGGAGTGGCAAGATTGTCTCCTTGTCTTAGCGGTGGTTGAGGCCTTCAACCGAACGTGTAAAACTGAGTGGCGCACGGGCCATTTTGAAAAGATTTCAGCTCAGCAAGAGCTGAAAGACAAAATAGGGCAGCGCGCCGGCCACAACGCCTGCAGCAGAGAGAAGACGTTGGGAAACAGATTTACGAAGGCATTTGAGTCGTGTTTGAACGAAAAATCGATATCACTGTCTCCTTCTCCTAGCAGCGTCTCGGCGTATCGAGCAGGCCCACGGGATTTGGAGCGCTGCTGCGGCTTGTGTGGCGGGAGCGCCCGTGGCGGCGCGTGCTATTGCTCCCGTTCGCGGTCGAGGAGCCTTCTCCTTCGCTCTCGCCTATCTGCACGTCTGTCCTTCCCTCGGACTCCCGCGCCTGGGGCTGCTTGTTTTCCGCACGCATCACTTGCTTCCTCCCTTGCGTAAAACGCCTCACCACCTCGCGTCTTTGCTTTCGAGCACGCGTCGTCTGTCTGCCTCGCCGACATGGCGACACCCAAGCCGTTCTTTGATGCTCGGTCGCATGGATTCTGCAGCGGAACGTTCAAGCTCGCCACAGTCGTAGACGCCGAGAATCTATACGTCTGACGCGGACGCCCCACAACAGTGTGCTGCCAGCGCCGGACGATGGGCGCAAACATCACAGATGATCCCGTTCGGTCCCTTGGTGGCGGGCAAGCCAATGGAGGCACGTGTCCACGGGTGGGCGCAGCCTAGCTCGCGCGCTGGTGACAGGACGCGACTCTGTCCGGCAGACTGCTGCAGTCTGCTGCAAAGGGCTGAGGGCGATGGAATGCATCCCGCCTGCTGCGCCACGCGGCTTCGTGCTTTCATCGTCTCACTTCCCTTCACAGCCTTTATTGCCTTCTCGTCTCTTACCGTCTCTTACCTCTCTCTCACCACCCCACTGCTCCCACCGCCATTTCTTGCGTCCGCTTGTTTCTTACCGCGCGGGAAGGTAGATGTAGGGGTAGCTCCCCTCCCACGTGCCTGCTGCTTGGGGTCGCTCTATCTAAGAGGTCATGACGACTTCACCAACGCTCCATCCACCACACCTTGATCTTCTCCCTGATTTGGGTGATTGGACTTGGTCTTCATCCAAGGCCTACCTATGACAATGTGTTTGACGGCGGAAACCCTCTCCGCAGAGATAGCGCTTCACGACAGCGCAGGGCTGAACCGTTTGAGCGCAAGTGCATGTGCATTGTGGACAGAGATCGACAGCAAGGGGTTGCTGATGAGGATATGATCAATTCCGAGTGCGTTGCTCTACGCTCTCACGCCTCATAGGCACTGATGGCAATGGGACCCTTCTGGTGGGTGAAGACAGCTATCCGACGACCTCAATCACACGGTACCCAACCATTGGCCTGAAGGGTTTACAACACCTTGACGAGCGATTCAAAAACCGCCTTGGGCACCTCGCTGGCGCGGAAGTCTCCACATACAGGGCCAGTGCGAACAATCTCGACGTCATCTTGTTATTGCCCAGTACCTTGCGTCCCTGGTTGGGCTAGTAGCAAGCAAACGGGATAGTATGTAGCAGTAGCACGTTTTGTGTAGAGCTGATGCTGCTAGGCTCGACCGAAATGAAAGCTGTAGACGATCTGGTGAGAGCATCCATTCTACGCATGCCAGAACACGGATGAGACCATCAAGGGGACTGAAAACTCTGCGGAGACCGGAGCAACAGATCCTGATCGACGACTGACAATGTGCCCAACCTCAACGACACTAATGCAGACGGGTCTTGTTTCAATATCGAACTTGGCGTTCTCATCGTCAGGCTGAAGCAGCTTACTCGCACATACAAGGGCCAGATTAAAAAACAGAAAGAGTTGGTTGAGTTAATATAGGAGATTTTCCGCTTTCACGATGGGCGGAGTGTGCAATTAAAGTGTCTACTCGGTTCTATCTTCGCAGACAACCTTTATGACCTGGTCTGCACTTTGCGCCACCCGAAGCGCACGCTTCACGCTGTCCTGCGTATAGCAAGGCGCGGGGAATCATTTTGGAATGCTAATGTTCACCTAGGGAAGCCACTATCTCTAAAGCCTGGCGTGTCCCACCGACAAAGAGAATGGAGGAGTCAGGTGGCTCGCCACAAACAGCACAACAGAACCCTGTCATAACTCTACTGGTCTCATATCTACAAACCTCTACCCTCAGTATTACAGACAGTATCAGGCCATGCATGATGACTAAAGATGAAGAACGCAGCTTTACCGCCTTCAGCCCGCTGCGAAGCAAGACGGCAGCTGTACTGGCAGCGTTTGGATCGCGTAGGATCGCAGTAGTGTGCTTATGTTGCTGGGGGTAGTATGACCCCACGCAGACCACGCTGCTGAAGCTGCGCTTTGCTCTACGCCCGCAGGTTTCTCGCCAGGAAACAAGTTCAATCAGCGAGCTTCCGCGAGCTCGTGCAACTACAGGAAGCCTGCGGACCCTCCCTCTTCCTTGACTTTGACGACCGCCGCAGCGCGCTTGCCAAACCCTGGTCTGTAAAAGAGCTCCTCTCCGCTAGGCCTCCCGAGCGCCCCTTGAGCTGGTGCGCGACTACGACGACAAGCCACCGCTATGCATTAAGCGCTACCACGGCTTCAAGCTGTGTACACGACGCGAGCATTTTCCAGCTCTGAACACCCCAAACACGGCCGTCTTGCGCAAGCCTGGTCTGCTCAAGCTGTCCATAGTGTATCAGGCCTCTCTGCAACAAACTGCCATGTCTAAGCCTGTCTTAATTTTTCCTTCTTTATTCCACAATTATATTCTATGTTCTTAAGATGAGTTCTACTTAAACAGCATGTCGACTGCAGACAGAGTGCAGAAGAAGTTTCTGTTATACCTAGAGAATTTTTTGTTTAAGCGTTCCTTTCATTCCTTTTGATTGTTAGAATGTTATCATGTAATTCTATGAACAATAACTTCACAGACTTTGACCTAGTATTCAATACTGCTTTACTCTTCTACATTACACTAGCAGTTTAGGCGTTGTAGACGCTTAAACAAGCTTTGTTGGCAGCATTGCCTGGCGTCTAAATTTAAGAAGCCTTTGGATTTTGAATACTAGTGTTTTGTTCAGCTATATACGCAAGGAGCAGCTGCTTGCTTGGTTTTCTGTCTTGCATAACAATACTATCTTCCTTAATTGTCTCTACTGTGCATTCTGTCTTACCAAGGTAATAAATCGCTTACTCACTAAAGTCTAGGTCGAAGCTGATGACCCCAAAAGTTCGACCTGAGTTTCATTAGTCAAGGTGGGTTAGTTTTGATGTAACGTGAAAGCTGGCAGACTTTGCTAATTGCGTAGTGCGAATATTCAGTGCTCTACACAAATAAAAGACATGCAAAACTTGTCTTGTTTATTTGTTAAGCACTTGCACTAAGATAAGTGAAGCTATCATTTCTCCTATAAAGAGTTAACACTAGCCTTTCTAGCTAGGAGATGCTTCTCTATTAACGTTCCCGCTGCTGCCTGAAGCGCGAGAGCCGAAGCCCCTAGGACCAGGCCACCGCTGTGACCGCGACACCAGCGTAGCAAATCACTGTCAGGATGGCCCGCACTACATCCGCAACAGCAACCGCAACAGCAACCGCAACAGCAACAGCGATAGCAAATACTATTAGGGCAAGTGACTTTAGCAACGCTTACAAGTAACAAACGCGTTCTGCAAGGCCAGCATGAATAAACACAGAAGAAAAGCTAATATCAGCAACGTGTCAATCTAGCTAGAGCTATCAGTCCTTCTATACTGCTCTAGGGGGGTGTTTATAATATAGTGACATCTAACTGCAGGCTAGATTTACATAATTTATAGATCTCAGGTAATTAAAGGCACATCATCCAAATTCTAAGGCTAAAATATTTCAAGAGCTGGCATATAACTGCAGTCAGACCTGTACACAGATAACTACGTACACTTCACGCCGTGCACGCAAGGATGCAGGTATTCACAGGGGTTAAAACTCAGCGCTGCACGCGTAGGAAGAACGTGCAGGCCCTTAGTGTGGGTAGTGAGGGAGTGAGACCTTACCCGAGTAACAGGACGCATGGTCCTTCTCTAGCAGAGAGTATATATCCTGCTCTAACAGCTAGCAGGAGTCTATCAAGGTAGGTAGGGTATAGAGGTAGAGAGACTGCTAAGGGTTGAGATCTAGCAACGCTTGATTGAGTGTAGAGATCAATCGGGGCCTTTGACATAGTCTTGACAGCATTTCGACCATGACATGGTCTTGTAACAATATCACATTGTGCAGAGAGCGGGCAAAGCGCGACGGCTTGCAATACCTGTTGCATTGACAAGGCGAACAAGGCTGAGCACTCGTTGGCTAACTGTCAATGTTCCCGCATCAACAGTAGGCTTTCATTATACCACGCGGCCTACACAAGTCCCTTCGTGTACAATTTCGAGTTTACAGACTAGTGAGAGACACCAGCCTCGCTCTTAGTCACTAGCTACTACCTCTTTCTTTTCAGTCTTAATGCTACACTTCCGTCACAAAGAATCAGATGGCGGGGAACAGCAGTGTCTTAGGTTTCCGACTTGCTTGCAGACGCGGGATCTAGGCGGAAAGCTCTATTAGCTTGACAGTGCCTTTCGGCACTTCTCCAACACATATAACGAGCAAGGAGATTGACATGTCTTGGGGCTGCAAGAAGATGCATCTGCATACACTATGAATGCGCCACTCAAATCGCGTGCGGTCCCTGCATCAGCATAGATAAAATCGCGTTACGTAGGCAGGTGGCCGCCAGCAGCCTCTCGCTGTAGATAATAAGGGCCTGAACAATAGATAACAGATTCTTAGGCCATCCTGTAATCCTGTTCACGAAGCCAGCGAGTCTTAGTGAGGTTGATAAATCATGTTCATTATGCATTAGGTGGTATTTTTTGCAACGGTGTAGGGAGAGGGGAGGACTGCGCTGCATTGACCATTGACGTTAGCAGAGCTGCTTATATACCTGCCCATAAACAAGCTATCCCAACTCGTACAAGAGTAGGTCTGGGCAGAGCCCAAACCGTTACAGTTTTGATCGTGGGATGCGGGAGACATTTACTTCGATAGCCAGCATGTCTCAACATCGAGTCCTCCGCTTATGCCGACAGTAGCAAGGGCAGACTGGACGGGATGATTGATGAAATAGTCGTTGCAATACTCCACACTTTCTCACCATGTTGCTAACATAACAAGAGAGAGGTTTTAAAAAGGATAATTGTAAGCCTGTTTACACAGTATCCATCTCCTATATCCAACTCCTATAATGTCCCGAGTATTGGCGACGCTAAGATACTAAACAAGAACTGAAACTTTCATAACCCAACGCGATCAACCGCTTTGCTAAAGCACATGACGGCATGCGTAGTGCATGGTATCTACAGGCGCGCTCACAAAACGAGCCGCCCTTTTCTTAGGCTTTGACTCTATAATGCCTGCTAAAATGTGCAGACCTGCCCCAAAAATAGGACGCGTTACAGGAAGCCCTGCTTTCAGAGGACTCCCTGCATAAGATATGTAGGGTGAAGATGTTAGACTACCTACAGTAGGTAAGGGGCTGGTAAGCTACTATATAGCTAGAGCCTAGGCAGAGTCTATGACGATACGTGTGACGTGTGTGATGATACTTTAACCTTAATAGATGGATATGATATCCAGTCTGGTTCAGAGACTAGTACCATAGCAGAGAGGCGGGGGAGAATTGAGTACCGCGGAAGAGAGGCGGGGAAGTGGACCTAGAGCTCCGTTGTCTTGTTGTCATATTAGATGGGTATTCAAAAATGAGGTGATTGATTGATTGATCTTTATCCTCAAATTGAGGGGTACATCTGTGTGGTTACACCCGAGTTCTTGTGTAACAGTGCTTAGGTTGAACTCTAGCCCTTAGCCTATATTGTCGCCTCAACGTTCTTTCTTGTCTGACACTTGTGCACATAGGGATAAGGCTACCCTAGAACTACTCATAAGTGACCTGATCTAACAGAGTCCTTAGGTATCTTGCTGCGTTGTACTACTTTCTCTCCGTCCTAAAAACCTGGTGGGTCTGCACATCTTGGCAAGCACCAGTAAGCCTGTGTCCGGCACCAGATTGCAAGTTAGTATGATGAACAGCTGCAGCGATCCACACGAATCAGGAACTAACGTCAGTCCATGTGAATCGAGAATCCCTGTGGGCCGAGAATGGCCAATGAGACAGAGCACTGAGCTGGAAGATGTGCGATCCTCGCGCTCTTATTGGCCATTCTCGGCCCACGGAAATTCTCGATTCACATGGACGGACGTTAGCAACTTTGGTCCAATGTAATTCAAACCCGTATAGAGTGCTTAATAGATTACAAATTCTCGGAAAAGAGTTTAGGGCTTTGCATGGGGTTTTCGAGTCCTAACGTTACACGCACTAAGTAGCAGGTTCCACTCAACGGAAAACATCAACCAAACAGTGAATCGCACTGCCCCCAGCCAGTAATCAACATAAATTATGAGAAGAAGTAGGTCCCCGGCCTTGCCTTTGCAGCCAGCCCAGCTGAACTCTTCACAGCCAACACGTCCATTGCCCTTATATGTGACGGTTATGAGAAGCAGATCACGTGTTGGTGGTCTGGTGTTGCTTCCTCATCTTACAAAGCATCTCTTGCCTCAGCTACATTACAGATACGTCATGTAAATAGACCCGACTGCTGCTTCGTGGAGAGCAGAACAACACAACAACAACAGAATAGCAGAATACATGAAATTGCATTCACCGCAACAAGTTCTGTATAAGTGTATGTATGTCCGCAACACGTAGCGTCCTTACGACAGAGTGTCATGTTATCCATCAACATCGTCACACGGTATCGGGTTCGGTAGCGGGACATAATACGGATTTGACGTTGTTCAGCATCCTGGAGATCTTGTCCATTTCCCGTATGGAACTGGCTCTCTGCGGCTGCAATCTCTCCCACGACTCAGATGCGACTTGCAGCTGCCGGCGGAAGTCTTGGATGACAGCGTGGGCGGACTCTAAGTCGGCCTTCTTGGCCGCAAGCTCGTTCTCCGCGCTCGCCCGGAGCTGCTTGGTCTCCGTCATCTGTGCTTGCCAACGTCCGCACGCCTCGATGGCGTGGATATGGTCTTGCTGTAGCAACGCTTGCTTCTGCTCCAACTGCTTGATCGTGCTTGTGAAACCGATGTCGACCTCTGTCAGGCAATCAGGCGCTCCAGTGGCTCTGCCGGCGCCTGTACGGACAGCCTCGAAAGTCTTCCCCACTCAAGCGTAAAGCTCCACGCACGCCCCCATCGTGTGTTTACTCGAATGTTTTCGGAACAGACGTGCCTTATCTGGCATGTAGCTCCACATACATGGTTCGTCGGGGCCAGTGATAAGTCTAACTTCCAGAGGGTTAATCCGGAGATCCAGCTACTGCTCTTGTCCTTTGTCAGCGGCTGCGCCTACCTGGGTGCTTCTCCCGTACTGATGTGCTGTGCGAGCTTCTCACGGCAGCGGCATCTCCATCTGGATCGCTCCTCGTTCGACCTTTTGAGGCAGCCATCTATCCTCGTTTTGCAGAACAATTCGCAGGAGCTTAGTTCAGCCCGATGGCGGACAGTCTTCCCGTTATCGCTGCGTTGTGTGACTGCAACTATCACGGTATAGAACTGTACTGTCTATCACGGCACTGTCCAGCGAAAGAAGAGGGCTGCGGCATGCAGGTAACAGCTCGTGACCTCGCATGACCACCGTTGGATGCAGGATCACAGAGGATGGATATTGCTGAGGACAGCAGGTGGTTGCAACGGTCACGTTACTGCACTGTAAGCACAGGTACTCAACGCCCGCCGGAAAGTACACATGAATCTTTGCAAGACTGCTCCGTGTTTGTTGACTTGCTAATAGATCTGTTAGCGGCAATTGTGGCAGTGCTTCGCTTTTCATCTTCTGTGCAGTATCGAGAAATCTTATACTTATAGAAAGTAATCGTTACAGCAAAAACATACAACTCTTTCGCTTTGGAAGACGTGCACATCTTCAGCCAGGACCGATCCTATCAGAAGTGCATATTTGGCGGGGCTATTGCAGAGCTGTAGCGTAATGAAATCTGGCTCACTTGCAAGATGTTGCCAAGAGGGCGTGTTGACGATCACGATGAGCTCAGGAACGGGCACCAACCTGGGTACACTCAGACAATCGCCCGAATTCCTCCTGAACTCCTGTTTGAATTCGTAGGTATGATAATGATCACTGGGCAAAGATATCGTCGTTCCCGATGTGGATATGATCCCATCCCGGCCCATCAATTAGCGAGTACACTCTCGGAAACAGAAGCGGAAAGGCAACAGCCTGTTCCCCATCTTCCTCCTCCAGCGCAATCAATGTTAAATACCCTGTAGCGTCTATCGCAAAAGTTTCCGGCCCTAGGCCCTCCAAAACCATATCCACATCATCCTGCGTAACTGCGACACAGGCCTCAAAGCGCGGGCCGCCGTAGATGCCATGGGGATGCTGTGCCGCGTACGTTCTGAAGCGCCTGCGCGCGAATTAACCCTAACTTCCATCTCGCTCGCGATATCGAGTCTACACGGATGCAGCTACTCACCCTCGCACCGTCTCTTCATCAGCATCTTGCAGCCCAGGATCACATTGCACATCCCAGTCGATATGCAGGAAGACGTCGCTGTTGCCTTCTTCCTCAAGGTTGAGGCGTACACGTGTGTTAAGGTGGTCCATAAAGCGCGCCCATTGCGCATCGGAAGAGTACGTTAGTCTGTAGATTGTGAAGCCAACTTTGACACTGGGGTATAGTGAAATGTGCTCACGGATGCAGTCTATGTCGGGCATATTGCGGTTGGGGAACAGTACGGGTGGTGTTGTGGCTGAGATTGGTTTGACGACTAGGTAAAGCGATAGCAAAACACTGAGGGAAATCTGCGGGTTACGTTCCGGACTTATGGCTCAGGCACAGTGCCGGAAGAGTGGTGGGTATATTATTAGCACACCGTAGCGCTGATACGTGGGGGCCGTAAGTTGTCGGCCTTCGGTGTCCGGTGCGCAACATCATACCAGCCACGCCACCGCAAGGCATACGTAGTGTGGGTACTTACTAATCTGGTTGGCGCTAGTGTCCGAATTGGTAACTAATATCTTCACTGTAAGAGAGACTTCGCAGAGTTAACTCAAAAACCGAGCGCACATCCACAGTTGATTAGTTAAAGTGGGAATACAACTGACGTCAGCTCAAGGACTTGATCTCTTCGGAATTTAGTGTCGTATACAGTCGCATCGGCGTGTCAGCAAGGCCCCGTTCGCCCTGCACGTCCAACATTCAAGGAAGTCCAGTCAAATCTGGTGTCTGAACTGGTCATTGGACTGCAGGAATCTAGCACTGGACTTCAGTATCATTGAGACCAGCAATTAGTCCAAATTGACAAGATCTACGAAAATGGTAGAATTTGACTGTGCTGGACGGTTATGAAGTTCCGTTGCACAGTATTAATATGAGGGTTCCTGTTAGTCTCTGATTCTCTTACTACTTATATTCGCTTTCTCTTCCTGGCTGAAGCACCCCTCTTTTACTTAAATTGTTCTAGGGCAGTGCCTAGTCTATTTATCTAGCTTTCAGACATGTTGCACAATCATTCTCTTATCTTCCTATTGGCGTTAGGATTTGTTAATGCAAGCACCATTCCAGGAACGTTGTAAGTGCATGCAGTCTTAATTCACATAATCCTGTTACTAATCTCTTAAGTCGTAACCGCGAGATTTTGCAAACGAGAAGCACCCAGGATAGCCCGCTGACGGTGCTGCTCGATACTCGTGCTCTACCGCCGAAAACCCCCCCAAAAGCCACACCTAAAAACCTGACGAATCCTGCTGTAGAGTTGGACCTAAGGACTAGGACAAAGCTAGCGCAGCCAGCTCTAGTGGTTGGAAAAACACCAGTGTTTCTACAACTGCCAGTTCCTTATAACGAGGATGCCACTGATTTGTGCGGCATTTATATTGATTGTAACAATGAGGTAAAACACTCTATGCATATTACTGATAGCTATATAGATGTGCTAACGCGCTGTACCTTTAAAGGAAGATAATTCACTACTAAACGTAAAAGCTTGAAGGGACCTCTATAACTACTACGACAGATATAATCGTGCGGACAATAATAATTGAGTTAATCTGTCTAAACGAGCTTAGTTAAGTGCACCTAAGCTGCCAGGCAGAGCATTAGCCCTCACCGCGTTGGGCTACCTACTGAGCAGTCAACTTTACAGCAGTCTACGAGACAAGAATCTAAAAGAAGTGTATGACTTTAAAGATAATAAACTCAGAACAACTGCTATTTCTGAGTCTACATCTCTTGCGAAACCTTTATCTGAATACGCTACTAAGCACATTATCAAGGTAAGTGCGTTCTCCTACGTAGACAGAATCTCTAATAAGTAGACTAGCTACAAACACTTAGAATGTTCATAGTGTATACTGTAACTGCGTAAGCAGTGTCAAGTGGGTGCTGCGGGTCAACGCTTGTATTGCTATCTGTTCTCGTGTTGTGATGATGGTCCGGAGTTGTCCGGATCGCAGCGGAAGCACCGGGTAGTACCTGTTACAATAGCATATCATGTGATCTTAGCCACGTGGTTACATATACTAATAGAAAAGACAAAACTTTAGAGGCATTTTTCAGAAACAAGTTTGTAAAGACAGTCCCTAGACCTTTAACAGTAGAAAAGCGACTAAATCTACCAACTTACAAGTTAGGTACAGACACAGCTTGGGACTCGCTTATGCGCCTAGTCTTTAAAGCAATAGGGTCTACAATAAACCCAACTGATTTTATCCTCTGTAAATTGGCAATTAACTCGTACAAGATGCGAGTCTGGTCTCTCGAGGATCCTATAGGGGTTGGTGTATACAATTCAGCCCTGAATAAGGCTATAGCAGGTACTGTCCCTTTAAGCAACTTTCTTGGTGCTCTGCGCCTTGTAAGTTCTGCTTTCTCGCACTTTGGCTCCCAACAACTGACTCACTTGCTAGACATTTAGAGTTTACAGCTATATGAATTCAGCTAGCGTGGTCACACATATAAGAAACATCAACAAGAACATTAGGCTTGAGTTGGCCAACGCAGGAGCACTTTACAACAAGCCAAAGATTGATCTTGTGCCAATTTGGGACAATTTTCTCGCAACCCACTTTAATAGTATGGACACAGAAGCAAAGAAATGGGTGGCAGCTCGTTTTCCCAAGACCAAAGCAGGAATTGCGGGAGCTATCAAGAAATACACCGCTCTAGCTGAAACCCTCAAGAAGCAAGAAACGGGCAAGGACGCCGCGAAGCACGCTGCCAACCAGAAGAAAACACAGAACACCCTCGAGTCGACGCTGACAAAACAGAAGAAGGATGTTGTCAACGCTGATCAGAAAGTCAAAGATCTTAAGAAGCAACGAGACGCGACCCTAAAGCCGGCTGGTATTGAAAAAAAGATCACAACAGCTAAGAAGGCTTTGCAAAAAGCGCAGAAGGAAGCAGCCAAGACTCAGCGGAGTATTCACGAGCTGTACTCGTACTCAGTGAGCCTGATTGTTAAGAACTTGGGAAAAGATAGCCAGCGGGTCACAAACTTCGAGAAAGATCTGGCCGTCTTGAAGTTGACGCCTCCTTAGCTTACGGCGACCTTGGCACTCACAGTATACTTTTCTCTGGATTGTGTCATGACGGCTGCACGGATTTAAGGCTCTTAAAATCTTGGGGCAGTTGGCCAGAGATGGACGCCCGAAGTCTTCGCGAAACCACGTGGGGGCTAGAGAGCTACTCGGTGTTGCCAGACCAGCTCTTCAATCAAACTCACTCTCGCGACCGACCCCGCCGAGCCGGAGATCACAAGCCGGCACAGGTGTCAAGGCAGCGCACACGACCGGCATTTCGAGCGACAGCTTGCGGCTCTTGATCCGTTAACGAAGTGTGGCCAAACCCCTGCAAGGGCTGGAGGCATGGCTGCTCGATCTCAGCGCAAGCAAACTCTCTGAGCTGGGGAGGTGACTTGCGTTGGGCGCGGAGTCGTTGGGGGAGGGGCGACGTCTGCACTGCTTCAGAGCGCACAGGGAGCAAGAAGAGATGGCAGAAGCAGAGCGGTATCCTCCCAGGACATGGAGTACCGGGTCAGGCTCAGATGGCCAGGAAATGTTTTTCACAGATGGATCATCTCAGCTAGGAAGTATCGAAGTCATATTGCAGTCTCCAAAGATGCTACTCTACTCTATTCTCTCGGGATCAATGCAACGCCTTGCCTCAGATGGAGACGAAGACAGCTTGTGGCTATCTAAAATCCAGCTAAGACTGCGCTGGTCACAGCCTTGGCGATGCATCCATCACCCCCCTGGCGAGCTTCTTGTGGCTGCGTATGAACGTACCGTTGGCGATAGCGGCACAAGTGCTCACGTCTAGCGCCAGAGCGAAAGCTGCAGTGAGACCTGCAAGGCGCTGCTTCATGCTTAGACTGCGTCATTGCAACAAGTATATTATAATAACTAGTAAACAAAGCTTTTATGTTGTAAGTATTATTATAATATTAATTTAAAAGCTATTGTTAATTTTTATATTATAAGTATAGTAGAGAAATAATAGATTAATCTACCTAACTTAATCTAATAAGCTAGCTATAATTCTATAAAGCACTAATATATAGTTATTATATAGCTATAGCGTAGTTACTATAGTATAGCCTTATATTATACTATCTAATTCTTTATAGCTATTATCTTAACCTCTTTATAAAGAAGTTGCTTCTTCTATGTTAATTAAAGTTAGTAGACCCAACAAAAACTACTAAGACAGCACAATACGCTGCGGCTGCAGCAAATAACTCATGTCTCTTCGCTTTCGTGAGCAGCGACATAGCTGCAGCAAACAGCAGCGTGAAGACCATCAAAACCCCAATAGCTGCAAACACGCATTCTGTGGTCTTGATAGTCGAGAGACGGTACATCGCCAATACCGGAGCTACCAGCAGCAAGAAAAGCGCAATAGTAATGCAGAGATTTACCAGCGTTGACACTCTTGAAGGAGCAAAGTAGTAATTCTTCTTATCCGTGGATTTACGCCTCTGATCATCGGTCCGGAAGAGCCACTACGGGTTGTGAGTAAAGCCTGGAGACCCGAAATGATACAGGTTACTCACTTGAATGGGTCGGCTATCTATCTTATGCAACATCGCTTCGACCATGCCGTCAAAACCCGCCCACTCTCTCCCATGTCTGAGCGTCACGATATCCTCTTTCCACAATATATAATCTTGCTCCTCGTCGACGAGGGGCGCACTGTTGTGGAACCAGTTCCTCACGCTCTGGTAATCACGTTCGGTCGGCCTTTGGAAAGAGATGAGCTCTCTCGCTTTGATCAGTAGCTCGTCGTATCGGTTCACTTTAATTCTCAATTCCTCTAGGATATCTTCTCGCGTCCGGACCTCATCTTCGTCTCCGTTTTCCTTTGCTTCCTCTTTCTCTTGTCTGCAGACTGCGACGTCGAGATCCCAGGATCGCAAGCGTTTCTTGTAGGCCTCGGGAAGGGTGTTATGGAAGCGGTCAATGTCGTCTAGCTCGGCTTCGAGCTTCTGGATACTGGCTTGAAGGCTTAAGAGGAGGCGTGCGTGAACGTTGCTGAAGCCGCGGTAGAGCATGAAGTTTTGTTCACTTGCATTAAAAGCTGCGAGTCGTGCGTAGCCCTCCGGACATTTTTCGAGTGTTCGCACTTTGGTTGGATACGGTCCTGACCCACCGGGTGGGAAGATAGACCCATCACCGTCTTCATCATCTTCGTTTTCGCCAACGGCAGAGTCAGCCTGTTGTTCTACATCGGCTGGCTTCTTTCTCGGTAGCAACAGTCCGAAGCTATTTGCTACGTGTCGCAGTGACTTGAGAGTTGTGCTGGAACGAAGAGTGGATGATGATGACGCATTGGAGTGCCTTGTACAGGGGCTGGAGAACTCCTTCTCATTCGGTGATGCTGGGGGAGAACTCATGATGTAAGAGGCTGGAACACGAAGATATCACCAGACGATGAAGAGATAAGAAAAGTCTTGGACAGACGAACACAGTTGACATTCTCAGCTGGGGACTAAATATCGATGAGCTTCTTCACCGGTCAAGCCTCGTTGTGCTGATTGGCTCAGGTGTCTCAGACCACATAGACTTGATCCTGAGGAAACCATTTCCCGTCCATGTAGAGTTTTGTGGTATCGCCAGCCGTCTCAGTCAGTTGGTACTCTATCTTCTTGTTCAAGGTCTTTCGGCTGAACGCGACATAAAGCTTCTTCTTCTTTTGCTTCATGGCGATGACTTCCGTGATTTGAATCTTGTTTCCGGGAACGTATTTTGCGACGGTCTGCGACCAATCAGCGTTTAGGTTTACTTGACAGGGGCGCGCATAGCGCTTACTTCAGCCCCCAACCCTTTCTCTACCCCACCACGCTCTCTGGCGGCCTTTTCCATCTACCCCTAGTCAGTGCGCAACACACAACATACTGGTAGATAGGGCCATACCTGCTGTTGGGCATCGATCTGCACCTCTGGCGTCGTTTCTCGTCCTTCGTCGGTCATGACTGCAAGTAAGAAGAGTCGGCGATAGGCCTGGTTGTCAGCCTTTCATGTTAGGCTGAGTCAAGGCTTTTATCGCCCTCTCCATATTCAGCTGGAGGTCCCTCACTGTCTCGAGTGGGCGAGGTGCAGCGTGCCGGTGAGCCACTATTGCTTTTCTCACAGGCAGCAGTTTGCCTATCGTTACTGATCGTTCGCCTATCCTGACCCCACCAATAATCGCAAGGGACTAGACGTTCTACGAGGCGGAGTCCGAGAAGTCTTAGCCCTTTAGGGCTTGGAGGACCTCCCGTATGATCGTGTGGCTAGTATTACCTGCATGCTAGCTAATCAATATCTTGAGTGGCTAACAGGCATGATGGGGCCGTGACCAAGCACAGCCTCAGGTTCGCGGCCCCCAAAAGTGCATGACAAGGCTAGATGTGCGAACTTGTAGCACGTTCGTCAACAAGAGTCAACCCTGATCACCACTCGCACTTCCAATTGTTCTCGCATCATGACACCGCTGAATCGCTGCAACTCGCTGTCACCTACATCGTCGGTAAACAACATTAGCTCCCTTCCATCGCCGTTGAGTCTCAACCCTGGAGAAATTCGCTATCCTCAAGATGATCAGCATGAAGCGAAACTGCAACAATGCTGGGACAAGTCAATCGCAAAGCATCTGGATCTGCCAGATGGATACCGCAATGTACAGGTTTTGGTAATTAAATGGCAAGACGCGATAGACCAGCTGGACGTGCGGCAAGAGGTATGGAAATATCCTTCCGTGTGATCATCCTGGTATTATAATAGTAACTCAACATTCACTAGGTCGATGACCTAACGAACGTCTTCAAGAAGGTATTCAATTACGAAGTGACCGAGCTACAACTAGAAGAGAAGAACCCACAAGTCCAGCTTGAGCTTGAGATATATCGCTGGGTGTACGAGCACGATGATCCCAACAACCTACTCGTAGTATACTACGCCGGTCATGGTGTCTACGACAAAGCTCTCAAGGTCCTTGAGTTCTCACCGTACATAACCCAGCGCAAAATACAAGGACCTTAGCTAACAGCAATACCAGGACTGATGATGTGGAAAACGACCTTCGAGCAATCTGGAACGAAGCCGAGAGGACCCTGATCGAGAAAGTAAAGGCCAACGTCCTCACCATCATGGACTGCTGCTACGCCAGCGACCTTCTCCGCAATGTACCCGAGCACGGTCGAACATTCGAGATGATAGCCGCTTCGGGTATCGGTGCGCCCACCCCTGAGCCCGGCGAGAACTCTTTCACTCGCTGCCTCATCAAACACCTGAAGGTTTTAGCAGTCGAGAGCTCTGGTGGCTATGGCAGTTACTTTGACACCCACGATCTTGTCGAGCGCATGGCAAAGGAACGCTTTGACTCACCCCCGAGACTATGGCGGCGCATCCCAGGGAGTAGTCGACACATTGAGTTGCGAAAGCTCAAGCCAAAGAATCAGCGTCCGGCGCAGAAATCTAGCATATCGTCCCACGCACGCTTTCTGCATCTGGGGTTTGCGCTGAAGAATGAGACCATCAATGAAGTGCAGATCCAATCCTTAACGAAGGACCTTCCGGCCTTGTTCTCGAAACAAGGGCTACCGTTAGTTAACATCAAGTGGCTGGGATGTAGGAAAGAAGGCAAACCGACGCTGAAGGATATCGCGCACTTCGTATCGAAGAATCGGAGAGAGCTTTCTGCGATCACGCCACCTTCCTCAGAGAAGAAGAGGAGCGCCGATGAGGCGGATTTGAATGAGTCTACGTCTAATCGACGGTGGTGTAAGCAACCGATGTTGAACACATATGCCTCTCTTGGGGAGTAGATGTTACACTCGAACGTTATTCCTCTTGCACACCATATTGTATAAATAACGTCACGTAATTACTTGCTGCCTTCACTAGTTCCAAATATACTATGTGTTAGCATATGAAATTGACTTCTCTATCTATGTGTTCTTCCCCTTCCTTATCCCCTCCTCTATGCGCTATAGTAGACTAGCTTGAACTAACCTACTACTTGCAAGCAATAAGATGTTAACGCTTTAACCTCTTCCTCTTATATGTCTTCAAGATATCCTTGCACTACTGCTATATTATTAACTAAACATAGTTTAACTAACTACTTTCTTATAGAGTACCTATATATGTCCTAATAAGTACATAACTATAGATATAGTAGACTAGTCTTTTCTAGTAGTATATATCTAAAGAACTACTATATTTACGTATAGGTCTTATATACAATTACTAACCTAATTAGAATAAGAAAGTATAGTAATAAAGTATTATACAAGCCTAGTTAAATAGTTCTTAAGTAATTACATGTCTGTGTGCATTGTTTCTGCTTCTTCGTACTTGCCTAGGCTCTTCAGCACATTTGCCAAGTCACCTATGCTTGCCAGTGTGGAAGGATGCTCAGGCCCAAACACCTTCCTCTTTATTGCCAGCGTCTCTCTGTGCATCGCTTCCGCCTCCTTGTACATGCCTTGTTTGTCCAGCACGCTCGCCAAATTGGACATGCTTGTTACCATGTCAGGATGATTAGGTCCAAGCACTCTCTTCCTTATCCCGATAACCTGCATAAATAGCTCTCTAGCCTCGCCCCACCGCCCTTGATTGCTATACGTTAACGCTAGGTTAGCTATGCTGCTTACTGTATCAGGGTGCTCGTTGCCAAGCACTCTTTTTATTGTCTGTATTACAAGCTCAAATAGCTGTTCAGCCTCGCGCCATCGCCTTTGATTGCTGTACGTTGATGCCAGGTTGTTCATACTAGTCAATGTGTAGCAGTGAATGCAATTTCATGTATTTTGCTATAGTGTTGTTGTTGTTGTTCTGCTCTCTACGAAGCAGCAGTCAGGTCTATTTACATGACGTATCTGTAATGTAGCTGAGGCAAGAGATGCTCTATAAGATGAGGAAGCAACACCAGACCACCAACACGTGATCTGCTCCTCATAACCGTCACACAACGTGTCTGGATGATCAGCGCCAAGCACTCTCTTCCTTGTCTCCGTTACTTGCACATCCAAGTCTTAAGCCTCTTTCCATCGTCCTTGGTTCCTGTACGTCGACGCGAGGTTGTTCATGCTGCTCAACTTTTGAAAATGCTCTTGACCAAGCACTCTCTCCGTTACCTGTATCACAAATAAGTCTATCTCTTCAGCCTCATTCCATCGCCCTTGGTTGCTGTACGTTGACGCTAAGTTGGCCATGCTCATTAGCGTGTCTGGATGATCATCGCCAAACACTCTCTTCCTCGTCTCTATTACTTGCAAGTCTAATTTCTCAGCCTCATGCCATCGCCCCTGGTTCCAAAACGCCGACGCCAGGTTGGCCATGCTCATTAGCGTATCAGGATGGTTGTCACCAAGCATTGTCTTTGCCATCTCTGCCACCTGAATCTGCAGCTCACCAGCGTCGCGCCACAGCCCTTGATTTCAGTACGTTGATGCCAGACTAACCATGTTGCTCAGCGTGCCAGGGTACTTATCACCAAGCGCTCTATTTTTCGTCTCCATCACTAGCTCGTGCTGCTGAGCGAACGGCTTAAAGAACACACCGGCGGCCTGCGGTAGACGACTGAGTGTATTCTTATGCCCTAGCGTTGAGCTGTCAACGACCTGTTCTTGCTCAGAACTTCCAGCTCTGGCAGGGTCGCCTTGCGAAGAGCCTGGCGTGATATGGATCCCAACAAAGCCTTGGCTGGTGTGGTCTTGTATGCTCGGGTGCATCCGTATAGTGTCTTTGGTTGAAGTCCCGTCATCCATAACGTCTGATGGATTGTCGTCATGTTTCGAGGCAGGAAGGACGAATCGCGGTGAAGGAAATGGTGCCGGAACACCTTGACCCTCCTGAGAGATAATTTCATGATCATGGAGATATTTCATGTCAGCCTTGAAGACCCATTTGATATCCTGGAGGATATCAACCATTGGCACAATGTGGAGACCTCCAAATGCGTCTTTCGCTACAATTTGTCCGTATACGTGAACATGATCTTCGCTTCCTCGAACAATCCAAGAGCCAGAGATGCCCTCAGTATCGACTGCACACGTTAGCAGATACCCTCATCTTGCGACATGCATACGTACTTGGCGCTTCATCGAACGAGAACGTATAGACACTGACGGGACGGCTTCCACCAGGAACAATAGTACTCGTAGGCGCAGCGTTTAGCCGACAGGTATGCGCAGTTCCACGGTAGACGACAGAGACTGGTATCGAACCTTCAAGTGAGTCGAAAGTTGCCACCTCGAGGTGTCCTTGCGGCTTATTTCCCACATCAAAACTACTCAACGGTCGCTCTACGTACTCGATGAGAGCCCAGTCTCGGTTGCGAGCAACGTGTGAGAAGAATGTCTTTGGTACCACCTTACCAAGAGCTATTAATCTCGAATCACTCGTTGCTGGCACACCTCCTTGAGACTGTTGTGAGCTCGAAGGAACTGCTTTGATACTTTCCCAGACGTCCAGTCGGCTTTCAGCTTCACTGCCCTGCGATGAGATCGTCGGACTGTCAGGATAGATGCTTCCGTCTGTCTCGATACTGCTATTTGAGTACTCCGATGCAGACTCACTGTAGGAGGATGCTGCATCTTCGGAATCGTCGTCCCTATAGAGGTCGAACAAGTGGTTGACAGTAAGTCCGTACTGCTGAGAAGATCCATTGGAATAGCACAAGGTTACGTTTCCTCCAATGGTCGCAAACTGAGCTCTGCCATTGTGGTGGAATTCAATGAAAATGCTGCAGGACCTGTCTTGGAAGGCTTCAGTAGCCGCAGGCTGCGGGACCGTAGTGGCTATCTCAAGCTTGAATCCTTCGCCCCGTTCTCCTTGCCAGATAGGCTTGATACGCTTCTTGTAGGGATAGTTGCTCACGCACTGCGCTGACTTCGGTTCGCAAGTCAGGACGATATGTGGTTCACTATTGCGCGGATTGTGGCCCAGCATCATCAAGGTCAAGGTCAGACCTCGGTTGGACTTATTCTTCTTCTCGAGATATCTTCGGAGGTCCTTGATGAGTTTCGCTTCGATGTTCAAATACTGCTTTTGAACCTCCACCGCAATATCGCGACTGTATATGGTTTTTGCATTGACCTTGCCCACAGCAACGACGCTGTTTTGTGTATGGAGGTTTGCGGTATTCTGAATATATTGTGTCACAGACCCTGAGCCTGTTGTAGCTGAGTCCAGCGCAGTCGAGACCAGTGAAGGATTTGTAGCTTGTGAAGTGCCATCAGTTGATCCTTGCCCTGTCGCAGTGCTCATTTCAATATTCGCACTTTGTGGGCGGCAGGTTGAACCAAAATTCACGCTCTGTGGAGCTATTGTAACCGCACTTGTCGCACCAGCAACAGACAAAGACCGCACACCATGTATGCTACTGTCTGCATGGGACGGTACACTCAACGTCGGCTGGGGAGGCAGATTGTAGAGATCATGGATGGCTGCATCGTTGTGGTCAGCGATGGATACAGTTTGTGAATTGGATGCAATGTCATGTGGATGAGAAGGCTAATCCAATACCGGTCGTGGGGGCGTGGCTTGCGATGTTGCTGCAGCACGTCCCTGCAGGACAGTCAAGCAGGACCTATTATTGTGGTTCTTGATGCATTGGATGAATGTGCAGAGTCAGAGTCAGAGTTTGAGGAGCTGATGCGCAACATTGAAGGCCAGTCTTACCATAGTCATTCAAGTTGTGGCGCGCTGAGATACCTCATGACTAGTCGCCCGTACGAGCAGATCGTAGGGAGATTCCAGGCTCTACTTAAGTCTTTTCCACGCATCTACATACCTAGAGAAAGGAAGTCTGACACCATCAGTCATGAGGTTAACCACGTCATCAAGCACTAGGTTGAACGGCTAGCGGGAGATGAAAACCTTCCAAGCAATGTCCAAGCTGGCCTACAAGATGAATTACTCAAGATTGAGCACCGCACGTACCTTTGGGTATACCTAGTGTTTGACTACCTCAAATCTGAGGGGTTCAAGAAGACTAGAAAGGGAATTGAGTTGGCTACCAAATTGCTACCAACAACTGTCAACCAAGCGTACAAGAAGATCCTAAGCAAGTCTAAAGATTAGCTAATAGTCTGCAAGGCCTTAGCTATTGTCTTAGCAGCAAATTGGGCACTAACGCTCTCTGAGCTAAATGTTGCCACTAAAATAAAGGAAACAACGCAGTTATAGCAAGAGCTCAACCTTGAAAGCGAAGAGGATTTCAAATCAGGCCTTAGGTTGTGGTGTAGACTGTTTGTCTTAGTTTAGTAGGGGAAGGTTTACTTTCTTCACCACACAGCTCGCGAATTTCTCTTGGCAGATGCGTCATCACCTAGTAGTCTGCCTCAAGGGGTGCAATGGCAATACTCTATTACCATGCAGCACGGGCACAGGATCCTCGCCGAGCAGTGCGTTCGTTATCTTAGCTTCTTTGGCCTCAGAATGGTCTCTACCGTGAACTCAAGAAGAGGTCAAACCAGTTCACATTAAGGCCCAGATTCTATGCTGAAATACTTTGCTGAGTTCTGGCCAATGCAGTTCCGCGAAGCCAAATTAAGCGTCAGTAATGTAACCACGTGGCATGGATCACATGATATTCTATTGTAGCAGGCACTGCCCGGTGTGGGCAAGTGCACTTACCTCTGAGCTGAAGACTGCTGTAGACAATCATCAGAACATCACAACACGAGAACAGATAGCAATACAAGCGTTGACCCGCAGCATCCACTTGACACTACTTACGCAGTTACAAGGATCTTGATGTATCGCGTCTTAGACTGGGAGTGTTGGATCTAAAGTCTATTTCTTTTTCGATGTAGTCTAAGATTAATTCTAAGGCTTAGTACGACAGATTCAGTAATAACGGTCTGCATCTTGATATTGTGTCTTTATTTGGGCATGAGGTGCTTGTAGAAATGCTGCTTGACAAAGACGCCAACGTCAACACGCAGGGTGGACGATACGGCAACGCACTGCAGGCAGCTTTAGCTGAAGGCCACGAGCAGGTAGTCAAGATGCTGCTTGACAGAGGCGCCGACGTCAACGCGCAGGGTAGATACTACGGCAATGCACTGCAGGCAGCTTTATCTGAAGGCCACGAGCAGGTAGTCAGGATGCTGCTTGAGAAAGGTGCAGACGTTGATGCGCAGGGTAGACGCTATAGCAACGCTCTGCATGCGGCTGCGTATAGAGGGCATACAGAGATACTTGATCTCTTGTCAACAGGGGTAAGCACATTACAGTTTCAAGATGATTATAGACAGACCCTGCTCTGGTAGGCTGCAGCTAGCAGCAAGGCCTCTACTGTAGAAGCACTGATCAAACAGCATTATATTAATCCTGAAAGAGCTGATAATTTTAGGCAGAAGCCCTCTTAGATAGCTGCAAAGAAAGGGCATGCTGCAGTATTAACATTTCTTCTTACACATAACAGAGAACCTAGTATTAAACTAACAGCACTATATAAATTAGGCAATAACAAACAGCACTTAGAATATAATGTCTACACTTTAAAGATTTTAATAGATGCTTTTTATTTCTATTGTAAAATCTACGCTAGTAAAGACTAGAATGTGTACAAAGACTATAAGAAGTATAGAGGTATATGTATAGAAATAGCTTATATTCTAGTTAAGTAGATAATAATTAATAGACTTTAGTCTAGGTTAGTAGCTAAGCTTAGCACACTATTATACAAAATATAAGAGTTAAGATATCTTACTTAACTTTTACTTGCTTACTACTTTCTGCTTTCTCTTTACTATAAACTACAATACTACTTCTACTTTTTTAGCACGCTGTAATCTCTAGGTAGACAGAGAAAGTTAAGCCCTAATATATTGCTAGTGTAAATTTACTCTTACTACTGTAAACTCTTAGGTTACTACTATAATAACACAGAATGCTAGAAGAGTCTAAAAGGTATAAGTATCTACTATAAAGTGTATAGAAGTACTAAGATAAACTATAGAACTAGATCTCTATTCTTATAGGTCTTATATAAAAAGATACTTTAAAACTATCTATCTAAACTTTATAGAGACTTCTCTTCTTATACCTAGAAGCTTAGAGAAGATTATACTAAGGAGTAGTTAGAAGACAGACCTAAGTTAGGTAGTTATTAGGTAGTATAAAGTAAGCTTAAAGATCTAAGCTTATTTTTATATTACTCTTTTTTTTATAGGCAGGTTATCTTTAATTTTACAAAATTATAAAGAAAACTCTTATACTATAAAGGTTTAAACTTTAGTAAAGTGTAAAATATATCTAACTTTTATCTGTCTTAAGACTCTAGTCTTTCTTTACTATTATTAACCTTAATTTAGGTTTTACTATACAACCTATATTAGCTACCCTATACTTATTTGTTCTAGGTAAGCTCTCTAGTAATAATAACTAGGCAAATTAGATTTTTACTAAGCTTATAGCTATTATAAGAGCCTACACTATAATAGAGTTACTTTTACTAAAGTTGTAGTAACTATAGAAATATATTTAATCTACTTCTTAATTAAGTTAAATTACTTACAGTATACTTCTTAAGTAAACAATATATACTCTACTTATTTCTATTTTCTAATAGACACTAATTCTTGCTATAAGTACTTTAAACAACTTTATCTAATTACTACTAACTATTACTAGGCTTATTTTTTAGCTACTATTCTAATACTTATTTCTTCTAGCACTTTTGCAGTAGCTTATTAAGTTATCTATCTTTGTTTAATTTAGGCCTTTATATAGAAGAACATAGTAGTATACACTTTTAATAAGGTGTTATTATTAAAGTGTGCTTATTATATACTTTAAAATAAGAAGTGTTGTCTAGTTTAATCTTAATACTCTCTTTCTATTAGTTCTTAGGCTAACTTTTAAATAAGTGCTAATTTATATTAGACCTAAGTATAATACTTTTTAAAGCAACTTTGTTATATAGAAAGAGGCTATAGCAAAGAAAAGTAGAGAGTTAAGAAAGCTAGAGGTAGTAGCTGTACAGGCTGTTTGTAAAACTACTTAAAATAACCTCTGTTAGTTAGCTTATACCTTAGCAAGTATAGTATAGCTAGCAACTATACAGCTTAAAAAGGTATTAGCTGCTAATATATTACTCTATTAGTACTACGTCTTGCTTGTTACTAATTAAGCTTTAATAGAGGTAATAAGAGTGCTTACTGCGCAGCTTAGTAATATAACACGTTATTATAATAAGATAATATATTAGATAAGTAAGTAAGCTAGGTAAGTAAGTAAGCTACTTTACTAAGCTTACGCACTTATTTAAGTATAAATCTTAACTACCTTAAGAGAATATATATATATATATTAATATAGTAGACTAAGCTATATCTAAAATATCTTTTTTATATATATATAAGTTATACCTAGGCTTTCTATATTTCTTGCAGCGTGTAAGAGCCTAGCAGCTAAGGCTTAATTACCTTCTACCTTAATACTGTTTACTCTCTATCTGCTAGTTAGCCTCTCTCTAGGTAAGTATATCCTTTCTTTCTTTCTTTGTTAAGGTCTCTTACTTCTATATTTACTTCTTTTTACACTGCCTACGCTTTGTTACTGCTTTATTAGCTTTCTTAAGGCTAGTAATCTAATTATATATTAGCTTAGCTAAGAGTGTTATTACTTCTACTCTTTTCTTAAGCTAGCTAATTACCTTAATAATTAAGGCTAGTAATAAGCTCTTATACTACTGTACGCAATTATAAATTAACGTTAATTAAGCTTTAAGCTTATATATATTACTTAGTATTTTAGCTTCCTAGAAAGCTTCTAGCAGAGTAACTAGTGTAAGTATATAAAGCTACACATCTAGCTTTAATAAAACAATGTCTAACTAGAGTAGAACAAGGCCTGCACTTTAAAAAGCTAAGTAGATATTAGTTAATATAAACAATTACTTAAAGGCTGCCTTAAAAGCTAGTAGAAATTCTAGCTTTGTAATATAGTTAATATAGTAGCAGATTAAAGCCTTAATTTTATAGCTATACACGTGCTTTAGCACTAAGAAGTAGACTATATTAGGTAGCTACAGCAGGTGCAACAAGTAAGACAGTATATAGAGTATATAGATATTGTTCTCTTTACAGAGCTTTTAATACTTAAGAGACTAGTAGCTCTTATAGCTATTAAGAATAAGCAGCTAATATACTCTAACTACTTATTAAGGTTGTACTTTAAGTAAAGCTTATAAGTACTATTTAATTAGTTTTTAAAGATAAATATAGTAATAAAGAGCTAAAGAAGTTCTATAGTAAAGAGTATAAATACTATTTATCTATCTTAAAAGCAAAAGTAATAATAAGTAGTATAAAGTAGACTGTCTAGCTTAAAAGTTAAAGTTAAGATCTAATAACTTAGATTATTACTTAGGTTAAATACAAACTATAGAAGTTTATATTTCTACTATACTATATACTATAACTATAAGATAATTATTAATAAGTAACTAGAGTTAGTCTAATAAGATTTAGTTATAGTTGCTTATTAACAAGTAGAGTTGTATTATGCTTGTTAACAAGCAATAGTCTGTGCATGCTTGTTAACAAGCAAGTTACATAACCTATAATTACTTTGTCCTGTGCCCTAACCTCTAGCTCCTGTTAGGATTCTAGTTAGTTACTTATTACACTGCGCTGCGCGCAGCCAGCAGCTTATTAGCTATATTACGTACAGCTGCGTACGTAGGCGCAAATCTACGTTGGTCTAGGTTGAATATATACTAGACTATTACCTCCTCTTCTACTTAGGTGAGCTTCCTTGAATTAGGCTGGCAATCGCGTTAGGCAGGTCTGCCAGCACGTTGGCGGTAGAGAGTAGCGCAAGAGACTGCAAACGTTGCTGCAGCGCGCCTTTCAGTCTAAATGTGATTTGTATCAAGAGCTAAGATTGCAAGGTATATATCAGCCTTATAAAAGGCGTGTTAGGGCAGGCTTGGTGGAGCCATAGTCCATTCAAGGTGACAGGGTGTAGAAAGTTGGTGGGGTGGCTCACTCGCTTGCCTGGCTCACTCGCTTATCCAACACGTTATCGAAGATTTAAGGATATGGTCAGAGCAGAAAGATGATCGGGTTTTCGTGCATGGTGATTATCACTTTCTCGTTGGCTTTTCGGCAAGTGACATCGAGCTACAAGAGAAGATGACTCTGTAGATGTGCTATACTTAGGGTTGTAAATTTTCTTGTACGGTATATACTACACACGTATTCTGTATGGTATATACAGCAGGTTCCTTATTTGTACGGTACAAGGTTTTCAGCCCTACAGTTTGTCAGCAGATAGGCCTAATAATAGCAGCGGATAAGACACCTCCCGGGGCTGTAACCCTCGCGTTAACTTTTGCCAACACCCGTTAATATTCTAGTGACCTAAGGCATAACAGAGACTACCTCCTATATCTTAGATCGGCACACGTACGGCGGACTCATCGCGATAGTAAGGAGTTAAGCGCGGATAAGGAGATTTTTGGAGCCTCAGCAAAGGCAGATTCAGACAATTCAGACAATTCAGACAAATTAGAGCCTTTACTAGGGCCTGTACAAGAAATACAGTAGAATATGTTACTTACTATACAATACATTGAATTTGCATAGGATATGCATGTGTACAGGATGTACAGCCGAGTAGGCGAAAATACCTCACTTTTACAACCCTAGCTATACTAGAGCCTTGTTAGATAGGGCATTGTGTTTATACGAGTTGTCGAGGGAAGATACAGTTTGGACGAGCGGACCGCTTCTACCTGTCTCAAGGAGGCTTTCACTCTTGACGCACCGCCTCAAAGTGAATTGCCCTAGAGTTAAAAGCATACGATTCGTCCTGCACAGATCGTTCAAACAGAATCGCCAAGCGGCTTTTCTTCTCAGAGTCCTTCCCTACGCCACTATATACCGGACCCACTTTGAACTCATCATAAACCTCGGAGACTCAAAAGCCCTGCGTCCTCCCATGTGTTGCATCGGGTACGAACACGCAAACTTTTCGAAGACCATAAGAGTCGTAGCTCGGGTGCCTGAGCTGGTATCATAGTCTAGATTGTTGCATAAAACTAGACGTCCGATCATACTGCACGCGTGCTTGGTCCTCTGTCACTTCACTCTTTGCTTCTGCGTGCGATTTCTCTCCTCCGCCCACTCACTCGCCCGTTCGTTCATCTGAATGTTTTATTTTCCCACCGGAGCCATATACGGTACTGTCCTAGGCTTCCTTCTTCTTTATTACAGGCTCCCTCGTATTTTTCCTTACGCTTCGTTTCTTTCTATATCGCCTAGCTTATCTCTAGAAACTCCTACAATGTAAGATTCTAATCTACACCCCTTCACCTTTATGAAAGATCAGTAGTTGAGCACGTAAAGGCACGCATTGGTAGTAACAAGCAGTAAAGCTGTCCTGCGAAGATAATGCAATTTCGTATGACATAAACTATGTCTATGAGAAACTATTCTAGACTTGCATGCTGTCGGGAACGTTAGTAAAGATTCGCTTAGGCATTTTCCTTACTCACTTAATCTGGACAGTCTTTGTCTCCAAATAAGCGGACAGACCGTCACGCCCTAACTCACGTCCAAGCCCACTCTGTTTCCATCCGCCAAACGGTGTCTCTATAGCCGGCATGAACGACGTATTGACACCGATTGTACCAGACTCAAGTTTACCGGCAACACGCAGAGCACGTGAAATGGACGATGTAAACAGAGATGCTGTACGCAGTCAGTACCCTCATGTCAAAAGCTATCACAGTGTGTCATGCGTACCTGATAGACCGAACAGTGTATCATTGGCCAGCTCCACAGCCTCTTCTTCCGTGGTGAATGTACGCACAGTACCTACTGGTCCAAAAATCTCCTCCTTGTAGATCTTTGCATCAAGGCCAGGGTTAACAAACAACGTCGGCGAAATGTAGTAACCCTTGTCACCAACACGGGCCCCACCTGTTGCGAGTTCTGCCTCACCCTTTCCAGTCTCAATGAACGACATGACTCTCTCAAACTGTGAGCGATCAGCGAGGGGGCCGAGTCCTTGTGTTTCTGAGAATGCTGTCTTCAGGGCTTCGATGAACTTCGGTGCAATGTCCTTCTGAACCAATGTTCTCGAGGACGCTGTACTCAATTAGCTTGACAAACCGGATTGAGAGAAAGTGTGACGCTACCTATGCAAACCTGTCCCGTATTGACAAGAAGTCCAGAGGTGCAGCTAAATATGCCATCAGCTGAAGCCTGCTCGAGGATTTCTGGATCTTACTATTTGACAGCATTTTCAATATCGGCGTCGTTGAAAACGATGGCTGGCGATTTTCCACCAAGTTCCAGTGTAACACGTTTCATGTTACTCTTCAGAGCCAGCTCCTGTACCCTCTTTCCTGTCCCGACAGACCCAGTGAAACTGATCTTAGCAATGTTCATATGCTGCGCGAGCAACGCTCCCGTGCTTCCAGGACCTGAGAGAATCTGAATCACTCCTGGAGGAAATCCGGCTTGCTTTATGAGGTCGCCCATTGCAGCGAGACCCAAGGGCGCCTTTTCGGAGCTCTTGAAGACGACCTATGACCCAAATCAATCACAGATCCTTTGGTCTAGCCAAGTAAAGCCTTAGTAAGGTTGGGGACACATACCGTATTTCCGGCTGCCAACGCAGGTCCAGCTTTCCAAGCAAAAGTGCTATATATCTCATCAGCAAGACAAACACATCGGATTCGTGAGTGGCTACTGACGAGTGGCTTGCGTTCCATGGGGCAATGCCCGCACATACCCCAATGGGCTCATACGTAACGAAAGTGAATGGTTTGCCGCCCTGAGACTGGAATGCCTGGCCAGGGATCTTATCTGCCCAGCCAGCGTAGTCTATGAAAACGAGGTCAGTATAGTATCACTCGTGACGTCATTTTCACTTACAGCGCCAAGCGTCTGCGGTCATCTTAATGATGAATTGGCTCATATACGCTGGAATACCCATAGCGACTGTTTCCAGCTTATGCAGTTCTTCTCCGTTCTCCTCGATCAGATCAGCAAGCTTCATCATACAGCTTGCCCGTTCCGCTGGAGTGAAGTCCTTCCATGGGCCAGATTTCAAGGCTTTCCTGGCACCCTCAACGGCTGCATCAACATCTTCCAGTCCAGCTACTGGAAAGTCGGATGTAACGAGCGTTTCGTCCGCTGGATTATAGATCGAGATCTTCTCTGAGGATATCGGATCCACATACTAGGGAAAAGTTACAAGTCAGTAAGAGTGCTTTAAGCTGTAGCTAGAAGCCAGATCACAGCCGCTTTCAGAACCTGAAAATGTCGACTGCTGTGACCCGAGGTGGCCGTGAGGAGGTTTAGAACGACTGACTTCGTTGTTGATGAAAAGTTTCGGTCTGTACAGAGCAAGCTTCGAGGAACTCATCTTTGCGGTTTTATTGCGGCGCTTAGACATGAGCAAGACTCCTCTTAAATACCCAGACTTGACTCAACGGATAACCGGCGCAGATATTCTCCGTACCTGGAGATTCTATCAAAGACAGAAAGTGCAAATAATGTGCAAATAACATGCAAATAACGTGCAGATAAAGTGTAAATAACATCCGTCTTACCTCCGCTAGCTAAACTATGTATGTCTATCTCCGCCTCATCCCAATAATGTGGCATCCCATCGTCATGTGGAGATCCTTTGTACCAATCAGTACACAGGAGCCTCCAAACTTTGAAACGGCCCCATAGCGGACCGGGCCGATAGGCCTGTACCTCAGTTGGAGCGATGTGTAGGTATTACTGATCGGCCGGGTTCATCATACTGTATGGTAGGGGTACGTAGGTATTCGGAGTGGGTCCAAACGTTATTTTCGAGGTGGCCCTCCACATCAAAAGCACTCGCGTATTTCGTAGATTTGATTGGATGAGACAGCTTTGTAAGAGAATTACTCTCGCTTGTGTGTGCACATCCGGACCCACTTCGAAAACCCTCCCCTACCATTGTGTCACGAGCAACCTGATTATGTATACTAAAGTCTCAAATAGTCGTCGGGGCGGATACCGGTAATGCGTCTGTTCCAAATCCGAATCGGGAGCATCGGACGGTATGAAGCGCGTAAATCCGACATACCTGGCTAGCAGTGTTGGGTTTGGTCAATGCCCTTGGCGGATGGCATCGGCAGACTGCGGTCAGATAAGTAGTCGAGCTTCCATGTCTTGAATCTTCTGAACTCTACAGCAATTGATACGTACAAAGCCAGTCAAAACCTCCCATCACAATGGCAGCAGAAAACACTACCGACGTCAAGATTCCGGCGAGATGTCTAGCCGGTGTTGTAGTGAACGAGGGGCCCGATTTTTCAATGGAAATAGAGGAGGTTGACGTCCCAGAACCAGGTACGCAAGCCATCAGCCCTGCCTTCGTTGGTACTAATTGAGCAGGACCCGATGATATCCTGATCAAACTCAACGCTTCCGGCCTCTGTTATTCTGACGTTGCGTTAATGGCGGGAGAATTCCAATTTCTCATGTCTGCCTTCAACTGTAGGACTCCCGGCCATGAAGGTGCCGGCGTTGTTGTCAAGCTAGGCTCCAATGTAAAGAACTGGAAAGTTGGCGACCGAGCTGGAGTTAAGCCAATTCGCGACGTTTGCGGCACGTGCGACTCGTGCTGGAATGGAGTGGAAAATTACTGTCGAAATGCTACCAATAGCGGCACTACAGATACTGGTTCGTATGCTCAACTGGTGAGGACGTGCAATGGCTTCTATTGACTAACACATTGAAGGTACCTTCCAACATTACATTACTCACGCAGCAAAGTATGCCACACCGATTCCAGATGGAGTTTCTGATTCAGTTGCGGCACCCCTCATGTGTTCTGGACAAACGGCTTATAACGCATTGAAGAATGCTACGCTTAAGCCTGGCAATTGGGTAGTCTTCCCTGGAGGAGGCGGGGGTGTAGGGATCCAGGGCGTAATGATCGCCAAAGCTATGGGGTTCCGGCCGGTAGTCATTGACTCTGGCTCCCAGAAGCGAGAGCTCTCATTGAGTCGTGGTGCTGAGGCCTTTGTGGACTTCAAACAAAGTAAGAACGTAGCAGAGGATGTTATACGTATCTGCGATGGCATTGGAGCCCACGGTGTCGCAGTGACAGCGTCTCAAGCTTACAAGAATGCTGTTGAGTATGTTGGAAGCAGAATTGGAGCCACAATCATGTGCATTGGCCTAGGTGAGTATCATTGAGGAAAAGACTGTTGGTGGAACCTTGCATAAACTAACTTTGGCACAGCTAAGGAGCCCATGATTGTAGGAGCGGATCCTTCTGATTACGTCTTTCGCAACTTAAGTGTCACTGGAACGGCCATGGGAACACAGAAAGATACCATCGAGGTTTTGGATTTTGCAAAGAGGGGACTTCTTCAAGACGTTAGTGAGGTCAGGCCTCTGTCCATGTTGCCGCAGTCGGTCAAGGATTTGCGAGAGGGTCGCGTACCTGGGCGCATTGTTATTGACTTCAATCTCTGAACGGTAGTAGAACTCGAAGCAAATCTCTAGCAATAAACGCGCATCATTGGTATCTTTACGTTCCTAATTTTTACCACACCCTGTGAAGAAAGATTTAGTCTGTGCAGCAGTTGTCAGCCTGAGACGCATGATGGTTATGCACGAGAAAGAAGCACATTGAACAGCCAGGTCATCTGTACGAGACTGCCTTGATAACGCCTCTATGCAAGGTATTCAACGTGATTCGAGCGTATAGATGTGACTTAAACTCTCTCGAGGGTCCGTTATCGTGTTACATCGGCGTCAGATGGATAAACAGGTGTGAATAGATGAGATAGCAGACCGCGAGCGCCTTAAGAAGTGGGCATTCGCCACTACTTCGTTAGCAGCCAAGAATTGGGGGCTAGTCTAGCTGATTGAATACGGAGATACCCTGGCTATACCTACGAAACCAACGGTAGTGAATAGCGGAGTCGATAGGGGATATGTTCCATTGGAAGTCGGTACAGGTGGCAGTGGTTACCGTCCACCCCCAAGCAATTTATGCAGCCAAGTAGAACTAAGGGCGGCGCCGCACCAAATCCGATACAAGGGGTGGCCCAGGACGGATCGGAATACGATCTTGCTTGCACTGAGCATCTAATGATCTTTTACAAGGGAAACCCCCACAATGTGGCGAAACCGTCTTCCAATCCGTTCAGGGTCACCCCTTGTAACGACATTGACGAACTACTCATGTGGCGAACATCAGCTCTCAGAACTTAACTCACTGTTCTTGCAACTCATGTAGTTTGATGAAGCAGCCTCGTTTGACTTCTCCTATTATTTTCCGTACACACCAAACTCCAAAAACGCCTCAGGCGGTGCAAATACCAAGTTAGCCCTTCGGACGGGCCATATCCAAATTGGTCTGGGTGAGACGTGTCGAGTCTTGGCCTGTCGATCTTCGCTTGATGTGTAACGCTTCCGGGAGAGCCCTTTCGGACCGAGCATACCAAACAAACCTGGGGTGCAGACCAACGAGACAAATACGCTATCCCAAATATCTTCGATGACGTCTGAGACTCTGAGCATACCGTTACGTGCTCTCCATTGTGAAGACGCATGGTAACGAGGAAGAGGACTTAATCGACAATACTCCATCAAGCTTGTTGACCCTTGTGAGATGATACCTGCACCCCCCATTTCCGACAGCGGAGCTGGAACATTGCGATACGCGTCCAGCCACGGCACGACTGCGGCGGCAGCTATATTAACTGGGTCTTGCATGCGTAAGTCATCACAGATTTCGACTGTCACGACATCTGGCAGCCGGAAGATATCTCGTTTGCTTAAGATTGGCTCAGAAAAGCTGGGGCATAAGACCGTCCATAATCATTGGGTGTAGGGTGCTCACGGAACATAGACTGCGTGCTACATCAACATAAAAGGGCTCATCGATCCCCTATGATCAGACTACATGCGCTATGAGGCTCAAGCTCACCCACATAGTTCCCTTCGCCTACCTCACTTCCGTCTTTGCATGGCAAGAGCCTAAGGACCGATGCCCTGGAACGACTCACGAAGGCCCCGAAGCAAAAACAGGTTTGAATAGTAGCGCTGGTAAGTAAAGTTCTGTACATACATGGTCATTCTCTCCATCAATACTGGCATGTCGTAACTCAAGCCTGTCAATCAGATTCCGAGATGGAAAGCATGAAGCGTGGATTTCGCTTTCGTCGCGAACAGAACAACCTCTTCTACACTGTTGAAGGGTCTGGAGACCCAGTCCTTCTTCTGCATGGATGGGGTTGCGATCAGAGCGACTGGGTTTTCCAAATCCCTTTCCTTCGAGATCACGGGTTTAAGGTTATCGCTCTTGATCAGCGTGGCCACGGACGAAGTTCGGATCTTTCGCCGCCGACCAATTCCGATAACTCTAGTTCTTTGCGTTACGATCCGCAAACACTCGCCGACGATGCTGCTGCTCTACTAGAGTATCTTGGGGTTGCCGGTAGACACGATAAAAATAAAACTGCGATTGTCATTGGACACAGCCTTGGCGGAGTCGTTGCGACTGAGCTCGCCTACCGACACCAGAGGCTAGTCCGTGGCATCGTGTTGGTCGACCCAGCATACTATGGGGCACAGTCTCAACTTGAGCAGATACTCGATACCTTGAAAGCATCCCCAGAGATTGCACCAGAACTTGCTGCAGACTCCTTCGACCTGTTAGAGGCATCCGTTCCAAATAGGCCTTCGTGGATAGGGGCATGGCGTCGCCAACGGACATGGGGAATGCCTGCGCACGTTGTAGTCACAACCTTCGAGCAGCTTACATGTTTCCTAGGGAACTGGAGTACGGGTATTGATTACATGAAGGAGAGGAAAGTTGTCCCACGGCTAGCGACGTCTGCGAGCCAAAGTGGGACTGACATTGAGGAAAGTGCCGGGCTCGGTGTAGAAGATAGAGTTGAAACGATACTCTCTGGTCATTGGCATCATCAGATAGATACTGAAAGGTTCAATAGTATCTTGGAAGAATGGTTCCAAGCACGGGGCTATCTGCCTGCTGCTTAATCAATCTGCCCCACGCCTTCTTTCACATCAGTACGCAACACTTCGGTATTACCTGTTCCTAGTATATCTTATCTTTGTGATTCTTGCATTTCACTACTCTAATGTTATTTATTTCCATTCCATGCTACAATAATCGAGATTGCTTAAGGCAACGAAATAGCACTATATTAGTTTTGCAAACACCCTAACGTAGCTCCCATGCGAGCGGTCCAACCCAAGCGAGCGGTCCAACCTCACCAAATGCAGCCTGCTATTAACTTGCTGAATAATGCCATCACAACGCAACGTGCAATCAACCTATACTAAAGGGATCTTACAGCTTGCTATTCAAGCTACTATTGAAGATTGCGACGAAAGCGAACAACGCGTTATTGCAGCCTTTACTGTGCCTCGTACTACTGTCCGCCGACGACGCAACGGAGCTCTCTCTTGACGCGATTGCGAGCCCAACTCAAAGAAGCTCACCAAGCTTGAAGAGGAGGCGCTAGTCCAACGTATACTTGACCTTGACAAGCGAGGAATAGGCGCGACAAGGGCTATGGTGCAAGATATGGCCAACGATCTGCTTGCTGAGCGTGGTGGAAAGCCTGTTGGCAAGCACTGGGTAGACAACTTCAAGACGCGTACACCAGAGATCAAGCTCAAGAGGAGCCGTCCATACAATCGTCAGCGAGCTCTAAACGAAGATCCACGCGTTATAGCACCCTAGTTTGAGCTGGTTGCTAACACCAAGGCCAAGTATGGCATTGGTGATGACGATACATACAACTTTGACGAGACAGGCTTTATAATAGGGGTTATACAGGGTCAGATAGTCTTCACAGGGTCTAAGAAACGCGGCAGTCCAAAGAGGGTACAGCCTGGCAACCGTAGGTGGGTTACAGATATCCAGGGAGTCAGCGCCAAAGGGTGGGCTCTACCACCCTTTCTTATCTTCCCAGGCAAGGTCCTAATCACGTCCTAGTTTCACAATCTACCACGAGACTGGGTAATCAAAGTTAGCCCTAACGGCTGGACGACAAATGAGCTTGGTCCTGCCTGGTTAAAGCACTTCAATACCCACACTAAGCCGCGTAGTGTAGGTGCCTACAGGCTGCTGATTGTAGACAGCCACGAGAGCCACAGCTCACATGAGTTCCATAAATACTGTAAGGCAGAGAAGATTATTGTCCTCTGCATGCCTCCTCACTCGTCGCACCTGCTGCAGCCGCTCGATGTGGGTTGCTTTTCGCCTTTAAAGCAGGCATATAGTAATGAGATCAGTAGCTTGGCACAGTACAGCTCCAAGCAGATTAAGAAAGAGGCTTTCCTACCAGCCTTTAAAGCAGCTTTTAAGAAGGTAATTACAAAGGAGAATATCTGCGCAGGCTTTAGAGGCGCTGGACTGGTTCCACACAGCCCAGAGACTGTAATATTAAAGCTTGATGTGGTCCTTCGTACGCCAACTCCACCAAAGCCAGAGGAGACCCCATAGGAATCAAAAATACCAAGCAACCTCCGTAAGGTAGAGGCTCAATCAACTCTAATTTGTGAGCGCATACATCTGACCCTATACGGTTTTACAGCTTCAACAAATCGTATAGACCCCGCCACAGCGTTGGATCTGGATGCAACTTGGCAGCAAGGTGCAACACAGCGCTGCGAACAATCTGCACTCTTTAGAATTGCTGCGCAGCGTTGGCGTTGATAGAAAATTGATAGCGCAGTAGTAGGTGTTAAAGTTGGTGTTCAGCAGCCCCGCGCGACTGTAAGCGAGCGCGCTAAGAGGCTGCCACCTGCCTGCCTGCAGCAGACCACTAACAACAGTGAACGCACCAACCAACCAACAGAGTAACCTGCAACTGACGCGCCATTGCCAAACAGATCGCCCTGCCTTCGCTAGAGTTGCAGGAAGGAAGCAGCGTGCTCGCAAGACAACGGGCTTCTGAGCGCGCGCGCGCCTTGGCCAGGAAGTCACAGGCGCGGAGATAGGGCGCGTCGACAGCGTAGTAGAAGGGCGTCTTCTGCCTCTTCTTGTTGACAGCGTCCTGTTTGAAGAGCCAGGAGATGAGGCTCTTGTCTTCAGCTGGCACGCCGGCGTAGGCGCTGCGCTCGTCGTTGTTGGCCTTGGTGTCTGGCGCCACGAGACCAAGTTCGAGGTCGCGCTCCACCTGAGCCGCTTCGTAAGCCTTCCTGCGCTGCCTCTCCGCGGCGCAGTTGCAGTTGGTCACTGTGGTGATGGCGGGCTGGTCCTCTGCAGGCTGGTCATTGTCTTGCTGGCTACTGTCTGTGGCTGGCTCTGACAGTGGAGGGTTGTCTGCAGACGCTTCGCCTGCTTCTTTGCGAGCGCGCTTTGGCGACGACAGCTCTTGCCTAGAGGGCGCCAGCTGCTTCTTGCCTCGAGGCGCAGGGGAGGGAGACAGTCTCTGCGCTGACAGCTTCTGCGCAGATGGTAGCTTGACCATGCTGTCTTCCGCGAGCGATTGGGCTGCGCAGACGAGGCTATCCCAGGCGTTGTTAGAGAGAGCATTGTCTGCGAGCGTCAGCTGCTTCTTGCCTCGAGGCACGGGGGAGGGAGACAGTCTCTGCGCCAACGGCTTCTGCGCAGATAGTGGCTTGACCATGCTGTCTTCTGCGAGCGATTGGGCTGCGCAGACGAGGCTATCCCAGGCGTTGTTGGAGAGAGCATCGTCCGCGAGCGTCTTGCGCAGCAGCTAGATTGCCAAGAGGACAGAGTAGGCGATGAAGACAGGCTTACAGACGCTGTTGTTGTCAGGGTTAGGTATCAGCCATCCTGCGCTGCGCAGGCTAGCCAGCGGTTGATGTTGCAGGGCCAGGGGTCGCAGTACTTCGGGGTCCACCAGCTGGGCGACGACGGCCCAGAGGCGGTGCCTATTGACAGCAACGCAGCGTGGGCGCAGGTGGGCAAGCAGATGGCCAAGGCGTAGGCGAGCGTAGAGACGCAGGCGCAGAACACCATCTAGGCAGGCAAGAAAGACAAGGTTAACCTGCGACTAGAGCGGACAGGGCTAACGTGGTGCTAGTAGTGCCTGAGTCTGTGGTCATGCCAGCGTTTGAGCAGTTTGTCAACTGGCAGCGGTCTATGGGTCGACTCAACCGCATTGTTATTGACAAGTGCCACACCGTGCTTGACTCTGTCCAGGGCTGGCGGGCCAAGCTCCTCTGGCTGCGGGACTTGGTCAAGGCAGAGGCGCAGCTCGTGTGCTTGACAGCGTCGCTGGAGCCGGCCAAGGAGAGCGAGTTCATCCGGCTGATGGCGCTGCCGCCAAAGGAGCAGTGCGAGTGGTTCCGCGCGCCCACCAGCCGGCCAAACCTTGCCTACACGGTGCACTGGTACAATCAGCGGGCGGAGCGCGAGGTGGACGTGCTGGCAGCGCTGGTGGAGGAGAAGAAGCGGCAGTACCCGCCGCCCAGCCAGATCGTGGTGTACGCAGACTCCAGGCCGAAGACAGAGGCGTACGCAGCGATGCTGGGGGCCGTCTGCTACC
Organism: Stagonosporopsis chrysanthemi; assembly: GCA_022560025.1. Lineage (NCBI taxonomy): Eukaryota > Fungi > Ascomycota > Dothideomycetes > Pleosporales > Didymellaceae > Stagonosporopsis > Stagonosporopsis chrysanthemi. Next base: position 37,632 of record JAFISE010000218.1, read on the forward strand.
ACCGCGGGGTAGGCACGCCAGAGGAGAAGCTAGAGCTCCTAGCCTATATAAGGGCGCGGGGAGGACACCGAACCGCGGCTCAATACGGCTAGCGTTAGGGTTCGCTCCTTTTTGAGCGATCTGCTTTGGTGGTCCCCCGCGTTACCCTAGAGCTATATGGCTAAATCTACTCCCCCCTCGTTCCAGTTTTTCAAGCGCTGATTCGCTCGCGCACTAGGTAGGCTGCACTGTGCTCGCGCTAACACTCGCCTCACCGAAACTCCACGCCACTGCAGCGGGTGTGAGACCGACTGCGTACAATCCAGCACCGCCAGACTCCTCGCAGAGGTAGTCTTGGTTTACCAACCATGCTATCATGCTCGCAACAGTATTAGACTTTTGCTAAGACAGTGCCTGCAGCTTCTAATTGTGCCTGCCGTACAGTCTCTTCCTAACAGCACGATAGCCTGTAGCACAAACGCATAGGGGAAATTGCAACCAGCCACTTCTTTTTACACCCGTGTTTATTAGGTTTAAATGCCCAAAAAGTTGCAGGGTTGCCGCCACAAGAGAGGCGAACGAATTGAGTCTACTTTACGCGTTGCTATAGACCTTTTCCATTACCTTGCAGAGTACCAAACGTGGGTATGCATCCTGTGCGGCATGCCTTAAGACGACCGGAAAAACATGGATGGAGTTGGCCTGTGCTTGAAAAGAGGAAAAGACCTGCCTCTCTACCCACGGCCTGCACTAGCGAAGGCAGATACACCAAAATCATCAGTATGCACATGAGGCAGGCTGCGCCGTGTAGCGCTCGACGGAGGGGCGCGACACAGTTATGTGCGAGGACAGGGTGCAGCTCCACCTGGAGCCTGATCGTGATGGGGATGGGGATGGGGAGCCTCATGGCGAACGCGTCGCTTGCAGAACGCTTGCCTGCATTCGTGCAGCGAGTGCCGCGCCGACGTTGAGCAGCATCTTCTTAACAAGTGACCCGCACCATTGTGGACACGCTCTAACTGTGTTCCTTCGCAACAGCACTGCGACTCGGACAGACCGCCTTCTAGCTCGTCGCGTACTGTGATTCACGTCGCCGTCGATCCGGGTCTGGTCCCCGCGCGGGTGTTATGCGCTGGTTGCGCAGGTGAAAGCGGGTCGATCTTTGGCTGGGGAAATAGTGTACTGTCGCAAGCCTGACGTGGGCCTCGCAGGTTTTGGGGAGTGGGTTGCCGGCGCGCGCCACATCGACTCAACCCAACAACACAACGCTTCATCCATGCCAGCCGCCGTCGCGCTCGAGCGCAGCTACGTATGCCATTCAATCTGCCACGACCTTGACCCGTCGCAAGTTGAACTGTTCAGTACATACTTGGTCCTTGATTTGGAGTATGTCAGGGCTTGGTAATGACGGGTGGCACGTACCCAGTGCTCTGCTACCTCTCAGCTTGGCCGCAACTTGGTTTCGCACTTATCAGGCGCATTGATGACAAGCAACTCCATCTAGCCGCGACAGTGGCTGCAGAACAAGGTGCAGCCACTGGCCGCGCAGTGGCGTGCAATGTTGCTGCGTGCAGCAATAGCTTCTCAGATGTGCTGCCTAGACGTTAGTGTACTGTGGCTCAGACGGGCGCTTGCGCTCCCTCCCGCTGCTAGGCTCATTGCTGCAGACCATTTGCGGCCCATATTGATTAGCAGCGAGTACCGCAGACTCTGGTGTTGATTAGGCACCGTAAACTAATGAAGTCAAAGCTCTGAGCCAATTGCAACCTCTGAGTCTTTATTTAGCCGTCTTTATTCGTCTCTAGTCGTCTCTGTTTGTCTCTAGCGACCAACTACCCGCTGCTTAAGCCCAGATCTGGCTGTGCGGTTGGCTCGGAGCTTTGACTTAACTAGGTTACGGTGCCTATCAACACCAGATCCTATGATAGTGAGAGTCAGATAGAGGCGGGTGCGGGGGGCTCAGGCACAACCGTAGTGTATATTCAAGCAGCGGGGCTTTGCCTTTTTGTGCAGCACGGCAACAACAGACCCAGGGACAGGCTGACGCTATTAAGAGATAGGTTTTCCTCGTCAAGTATTACCTACGTCGCCGCTGCCAGGTCGACAGGCAGAGCACATATCCATTCCACTGTGTACGCTGCTGCAGGATTGAGATAGCGCTGAGACAGACGTGCGCATGTGGGTCGGGTTGCATCTGATGCAAGAGGGCGCAGGAGCAGCTAGACGTAGGTGCTTGAGGGACAGTAACCAATTACCTGTGCCCAGGACTTCTCCGCACTACGTGGCTTCCTTGGCTCTTACGACAATTTCCGTTCCTACCTGTACCTGCCGCTCCCGAGTAGCCCAATTGTATCAGCTTGTTGTAGAACTATATACCACTCTTTCAGCAGCATTATATGTTGCTCTTAGATAAGACTGTGCTCTATCGTGCAGTTATATGTTGTTAGGCTTGCCCGGCCAGGTTCCTGTTACGGTGCAAGCAAGCTAACCACCCTATGATGGCCGGGCTCTCACTGGGTCAGCCTGTAAGCGCCTGAAGCTTAAGGCGCCAAGCATGTAACTAGGGTAATGGACACTGCCCCAGCCTGATTATTAGTATGCGACTTCCTTGCCTTGCTCTTTCAAATTCGCCTCCACCTTACAGACACACCGTCCCTAACGAAGACTAGCAACAATAGACTACCAAGCCTTGTAGAGCCACGGGAGTGTTAGCTGGCAAACAACCTGAGCCTACCTAAGTGTACGTTGTACGTCGCAGCAGCACAATGTCAGACCCTAAAATCTACACTGTTGGATGGATCTGCGCCATTGCGACTGAATACGTAGCTGCACAAGCCTTCCTGGACGAGAACCACAAAAGACCAGACTATGTGTCGACTAACGACAACAACGACTACGCGTTAGGCAGGATCGCAGAGCACAACGTCGTTATTGCTGTGCTGCCTGACGGAGAGTACGGCACTGCATCTGCCGCCGGTGTTGCGAGAGACATGCTGCACAGCTTCCCCAACGTCAGAATTGGCTTGATGGTTGGTATTGGTGGCGGAGCACCAAGCGTAAAGCACGACATCCGCCTAGGCGATGTTGTGGTGAGCGCGCCGCGCAACGGCAAAGGTGGTGTTTTCCAGTACGACTTCGGGAAGACGATACAGGACCAGAGCTTCTCGACGACCGGTTTCCTGAATCAGCCGCCAACTGTTCTGCGAACGGCTGTGTCTGGACTCAGCACTCAATATGAGATTGACGGCCATCAGATCAAGGAAAGAATTGATGATATACTGGCGAGCAAAAAGAGGTTGAAGAGGAAGTATGGGCGGCCAAGTTTGGAAAACGACCGACTGTACATCTCTTCAGTGGTCCATCCTCAAGACAACAAGGGGGCTTGTGCGAGTGTGTGTAGTAATGGCCCCTCAGACTTGGTTTTGCGAAACGAGCGGGACGAAGACGAGGACGACCCTGCTATCCACTACGGGCTTATTGCTTCTGCAAACCAGCTGATGAAGGACGCTGAGCTCCGCGACAAGCTGGCTAAGGAGAAGAACGTGTTGTGTTTCGAGATGGAGGCTGCTGGACTGATGAACCACTTTCCGTGTCTTGTCATCCGCGGCATATGCGATTACTCAGATTCACACAAGAACAAGGAGTGGCAGGGCTATGCAGCAATGACAGCTGTTGCATATGCAAAGGATCTTCTTTGTCGGATCGCTCCTAATAAAGTTGAAGCTGAGCAAAAGCTTAGCAATCTGCTGACTGCAGGTTAGTCAAAATTTCAGCCCTGACTCTTGAAGCAATAGATTAACATAGAGGAAGTCAATAATTGTGTGCATAACATAGGCGAAGATGTTAAAGACGTAAAACTGCAGCAAAGACACGATCATATCTTCTCCTGGCTATCGCCGCCAGACCCTTCGAGCAATTTTAACAAGGCCTTACAGCAGCGACAAGAAGGTACAGGCGAGTGGCTGCTACGAACACCTGCGTTTAAGCAGTGGAACACTAGACAAAACTCTTTCTTGTGGCTGCATGGCATCCCAGGATGCGGAAAGACAGTATTGAGCGCTACCGTTGTTGAGCACCTGAACACAAGCAGCCCTGCTCTGCCTCTTTTATACTTCTACTTCGACTTCAACGACACTAGTAAGCAGACGCTTGAAAAAGCTGTTGCTTCGCTGGTTAGTCAGCTTTACAGCCAGAGTAAAATTGCTCAAGCACTAGTAGACGCGCTTTACTCTTCACGCAGAAATGGATCCCAACAGCCAAGTTGCGAAACAATTTGCAACGTCTTCTGGCAGATGGTAAACCAGACAGAAGAGTTGTTTATTGTTCTAGATGCTCTTGATGAATGCAGCACACGATCTGGCCCGTCGACATCAGGACTACTGAAGTGGCTCAGCTCGCTTCTCAGTGGCGAGCAAACGAACATCCATCTGCTAGTAACGAGTCGGCCTGAGCAAGATATCACTGCAGGGCTTAGTCACATAGCGACTAGCGAGAAGAATGTCATTCCTATACAGAGCGATCTGATGAAGAGCGACATTGATAACTACATCCGCATTAGGGTCAGAGAAGGAGAGGGATTGATACGTTGGCAGGGCAATGATGAAGTTCAGAGCGAAATTGAGAGAGCCCTTGTAGAGAAGGCAGACGGAATGTAAGTGAGCTGTTACGGAATCTAGCACAACTACTGTTGTTATAAGATATACTAAGTCTGAACAGGTTTCGCTGGGTAGCATGTCAGGTAGACGCTCTAGAGCTATGTCTTGACTATAGAAGCCTAAAGCGTGCCCTTGCTTGTCTTCCCAAAACGCTGGACGAGACATACAGCAAAATCCTGTGCGGTATACCGCCTGAGCAGAAGTCAACTACTCTGAGGATCCTCCAGCTTCTTACGTACACAAATCGGCCGCTGTTAAGAGATGAGCTTGTTGATGCAATTGCTGTTGATACAGAACAACGTCCTTACTTCAGCCCCAAGTACAGAATGCCTGATCCTCAAGAGATCTCACGCTACTGCTCAAGCTTAGTAGCAGTTGTGACCAACTCATCACCTGCGAATAACAATAATAAATTGCGGGTAGAGCTTCAACTAGCTCACTTCTCAGTTAAGGAGTATCTTACGTCAGATCGAGTCGACAGCTCCGTTGCGAACGATATGCGAGAGGAAGTTGCAAGAGGTTCCATTGCAGAGGTCTACCTAGCCTACCTTTTGCATTTCGAACAAAGTTATGCAATAGAAGAGATTGTCACAAAGTTCCCCTTAGCTAAGCCCTCTGCAGAAATGTGGATGAGAAACGCAACAGTGGCTGGAGAGCAGAACCCTACACTTCAAGCAAAGATTGAAGAGCTTTTCTGTAACCAGTTTGCTAGTTACACAGTGTGTTATTATCTTTACCGCCCAGATCAGCCACGGACTTCAACATCTAAGTTGCAGAAAAGAAAACCAGCATCTGCATTATACTACGCAGCTTATGGAAACTTAGTAGCAGCTGCCACAATGCTGCTTAACAAAGGTGCCGACATCAACGCGCAGAGTGGATTCTACGGCAACGCACTGCAGGCAGCTTCAGCTGAAGGCCACGAGCAGGTAGTCAAGATGCTGCTTGACAAGGGCGTCGACGTAAACGCGAAGGGTGGATACTACGGCAACGCACTGTATGCAGCTTCAAGGAAAGGCCACGAGCAGGTAGTCAAGATGCTGCTTGACAAGGGCGTCGACGTCAACGCGCAGGGTGGATACTACGGCAACGCACTGCAAGCAGCTTCAGATGGAGGCTACGAGCAGGTAGTCAAGATGCTGCTTGACAAGGGCGCCGACGTCAACGCGCAGGGTGGAGAGTACGGCAACGCACTGCAGGCAGCTTCAGCTGAAGGCCACGAGCAGGTAGTCAAGATGCTGCTTGACAAGGGCGTCGACGTCAACGCGCAGGGCGGAGAGTACGGCAACGCACTGCAGGCAGCTTCAGCTGGAGGCCACGAGCAGGTAGTCAAGATACTGCTTGACAAGGGCGCCGACGTCAACGCGCAGGGCGGAGAGTATGGCAACGCACTGCAGGCAGCTTCAAGGGAAGACCACGAGCAGGTAGTCAAGATGCTGCTTGACAAGGGCGCTGACGTCAACGCGCAGGGTGGAAAGTAC